>WNGS01008475.1:7403-26075 GCA_020271785.1 Procambarus virginalis
CCCGAAAGGCCCACGAATCATGGGACCAGGCACGGGCGAACAGCGCATGCCGCCCCCCCCATCGCCCCGTCAATGGGGCAAACCGCGAAAGGGCCGGCGACCCATACGAGACCCAGAACCCCGCACAGAGGGAACACAGCGCCGACCAGACGAGAGAGGGTCCGCAGCAGGAGCCGAACCCGAATCTGACACCAGAGGCCTACCACGACGAGAGAAACCCCGAGCCGGCACGACCCTTCCGGAAGACCCACCCCGGATCCCCGGAAAACCAACAAGTCGACATCGGATGACAAGCCGCCGACACAGCCTGAATAAACTGTGCCACGGCCGACTCCTCAACACAGAAGAGGACAAAAAGGTGAAGAACGCCTAAGAGCCAGAGCCCAAGCAGATTCCATGGAGGAACCCAGCACCGTCTGCCGACACGCGTGACGGTAATCATAAAACAGGGAAACTGCATCCCGCAAAATTGGCGTGAACAGCTTCAACAAGGCAGCCGACGAACGCGCAGCCAAGGACAAGGTGCCGGACCCCGGGACGGACCCAAGCGTCCTCACATCCTCCACGAGCCAATCCGAGGACAGCTCCAGGATAGAAAAGAACCGCAAGGCCGAAGCCAAAAGGCCCTGGGCGCGCAAGTCCTCCACAACGAGCGCCGCCGAAATGATGGGAACCTGCACATGGAGTTGAATAACGCCCACATCGCGGGAAAGGGCAGGGGCAAGCAAGCACTCATTCAGGTACTCAAGCTCGCCCACCAGGAAAACCTGAAGCACCGTGGAAACTTCCCGCCACTCCAGTGTGCGGGAACGACAGAAGGAATGCCAGGAATCCAAAACAAACAAGGGGCAGTCCGCTAGCCAGGAAGACTCCGGAACCTCGTAACGGAGCCAGAAAGGGAACGAAGTTCCAAACCTGAACTCGGACGGATCCATTTTCGAGGCATAATCCAGGTCACCCAGGAAGTAAGCTGCAAAGGCCGCCCGCACCACACCAGGTTGGATGCGATAAGCCAAAAACCTCCGGAAAGATGGAACTGACGTACCCGGGGGAACACGGAACCGAACCCGGGGAGGGGCCGACACCAAATCCAACTCGTACGCAGAGGGGGGGAAAGAAAACCCCACTCCTTGTAACAATAAGCCCCGCTCAAGGGGAAGAAAAACCCAGGCGGGGTCCAGCGGAGCCCAAGGCCCCCAAGTCAGCCCCTCCCCAGCCTCGAGGTCTGTCACCACAGGACCCGAGGCCGAGTCCTCTCCCCAAGCCCCGACCCCACAAGACAAGGACGGAGCAGCCGGAAAAGCTGGAGGAAGGGGGGCCCACTGGTCAGACCCCGAAGCTTCGGCCGGGAGACAAGACTCGAATGCCTCTGCCGCCCCCCGGAAGGGGCACCCCCCGAAGTAGCCCGAGTCTTGAGATCAAGTTACCCCTGCTCCGACTCCGAAACCCTCAGACGCTTCGGGGCCGGAAGCAGGGGGGGGGGGACCAGAACAAATAGTAGGGGGAAGGACGAGGAGGCGCGGACTGAACCAGGATCGAAGCGACCTCCACCCCCAAGTCCGGGTCTCGAAAAGCAAAGCGGGGCAGCCCCGGGGCATCCGGGTGAGCAACCAACCGAGCGCGTTGCAACAGACGAAACCTAGACTGCAACGCACGCACCGCCTGTACCCGAAGAGAATCATCAGAGGATTGGGTAAATTAAGTCACAAGCAAGCAGCAACATTCACAGGACTCAGGGTCGAAAGTATCACCGACCCAACAGGCAGCGTGGCAGAAACAAAAACAATGAGGGTCACCCTGAAACAAGGGGACCGAGCAACCCTCAAACTCGCAGACAGCGAGTGGGGACTCCGGGGTCACATCCATCGGACGCACACGCCCCCTAATGGATTCCCAGGGTCCCGAGCGTTTACTTTAAGAGGACTCGCGCTCAGGTAGTCCCAGGCAGGGTGCTGCTAACCGGCGCCCAAAACTACCAAGCAAACTTCTATAGCTGTACCCCAGGGACGTGTACACTCACGGGGACCTAGCAGGGGGCGCCACCGAGTAGAACCGTGGAAGGGCAAAAACTAAGGAATGAATAGGACAGAACCCCCCACCAGGCAAAAAGAAAAAGAAAAACAAAACCCAGCAAGAGGACAGCGAACCCCAAGGAATAGAGCCGGCCGCTATGTCGGGAATACAAGCTGTGCAGCACCCTGCGCCCCTTCCAGTGCAAACTGCCTCTTACCTGCCAGTAACAAGGGAGAACAGAACACCCAAGAGCCCAACAGGCGGCCGAAAAACCGAAAAGGTAAAACGGACCAGCAGAGGCACACCCCGAGGAGCCTGTGGAAGGTGGCCCCAAGCCCCAAGGGCAGTACTTACAGGGCACCTAGGGAAGGAAGCCCTAGGCGCATGCAGCCCGAGTACTGAAGATTACTCCTGGCTCTCGCACCCACAAAAACAAACACCAGACGCAAAGCACAGTGCTGTAGCGACACCGGAGCCAGAGCACACGACCTTCGCCTATAGCATCAGCCTCAAGAACTGAGGTGTGGGTAGCCGGCGTGGAGGGTCTGGGGCTCCCCCTTCCCCCTCCCGGGGAGGGGGGAGCTGCGCAGACAGCTGCGCGGCGGCGTGTGACGTCACACTAGTTTGCTTGTTTTCTGTTGGGGAGTTCTATCCACTAGTTTGGCTTTTGGTAGCAATTTTAACCAGAATAGGGGTTTGTTTTGGGCGCTTACCTTTCTGGGTGCTTGTCCCGGTCGATGGCAGACATAGAATGCTTCCAAACACACGAGGGCTTCTATAGGCCATTGCTCCCCTTGCCTCTCTGAGGGGGCCCGGTTCTGGCCGTGGTCCCCGGTAGGCCTAAGAACTCCATACACATGACTGATGCCAAAGTCTGACATTAGCATATCAGCCTGCAATATCTCTGGGGAGCCGACGGGGCTCCCTCCAGAAAAGGCTTCGACAGAGT
Organism: Procambarus virginalis; assembly: GCA_020271785.1. NCBI lineage: Eukaryota > Metazoa > Arthropoda > Malacostraca > Decapoda > Cambaridae > Procambarus > Procambarus virginalis. The sequence goes on from WNGS01008475.1 coordinate 10,366, forward strand.
TCCCCATAAGAGGTGTTCTGGAAACTGGAACATATTGGAGGAGTGACAGGTAAGCTACTAACATGGATGAAAAATTTACTAACTGACAGAAAAATGAGGGCCGTAATCAGAGGCAAGGTATCGGATTGGAGGAATGTTACGAGTGAAGTACCACAGGGTTCAATTCCTGCACCGGTAATGTTCATTGTCTACATAAACGATCTACCAGTGGGAATACAGAATTACATGAAAATGTTTGCTGATGATGCTAAGATAATAGGGAAGATAAGAAACCTAGATGATTTTCATGCCCTTCAAGAAGGCCTGGATAAAATAAGTATATGGAGCAACACTTGGCAAATGGAATTTAATGTGAATAAATGCCATGTTATGAATGTGGAATTGGAGAACATAGACCCCACACAACCTATAAATTATGTGAGAAATCTTTAAAGAATTCTGACCAATAAAGGGATCTAGGGGTGGTTCTAGATAGAAAACTGTCACCTGAGGACCACCTGTTTTGTGCGGCGCTGGCGGAGCTGCTCCGGCTTGCGTTTGGGGTGGACGTCACATCTGCCCTGTTTCGTACGCTTTCTCGTGTTTTGTTTCACCTCCGGCCTGCTCATGCATCACCTGAGCCGTCCTGGTCCTTGATCAGAGTGCCTTCTTATCTTCTCCTCAGTTTGTGGTAGCCCCTTCAGTTCAGGTTTCTGCTCTTTGGTACTGGTGGCAGGTTTGTACGTTTGCAGCCTTTCTCCGTCCTTCTGGCAACGGTTGAGACAGCTGCTTTCTGGAGGGGTTCTTGGGTTATTGATGCTTGATTGGTTCGGCCGGGGGTGCGTCCTGTATTGTCCAGTTGCGCTTTTTTGCCGTTACCTGCGTACCATGTCTGGGGATGCGCTTTGGGTTGATCCGGTTCTCCTCGTTCCCTGTTTCAGGGCTTGGGTCTCCCAGGTCGCCCGCAGATTTTTTAAGTCTTCCAGCCTGCAGTATGTCCTTGCACCCATGCTGTTCGGACGTTTGCAGCTTTCGCTGCTGTGTTGGTGATGTCTTGGGCTCATTTCGGGCACAGGGATTTGAGGGTCGCACTGGTTCTTGGCCACCCATTCTTTATGCGCGTCTGCTCCTGTGCGTTCTCGTTGCCTTGGGTCGCAGGTTGCATTTTTGGATGAGCCCCGGAGGCTCCCTGGCAACCCTCCCTCCCACCGATCGGCATTTTTTTCGCGTTGGTTGAAGCTTAGCTTCCGAACTGATGCTAGGCAGCCGGCGCAGTAGGTCTGGGGCTCCCCCTCTCGGGGCGGGAAGGGCTGCGCGGCGATCAGCACACACGGCAGTAAAGTGTGATGTTTGCTTGTTTGCTTGTTTCCTTGGGATTGTAGGGAGTTTCTGCCTCGGTTCGTTTTTTGTCTTAGTTTTTTACCATGTGGGGTTGTTTTGTTATGCCTACCTTTCTGGGTGCTAACCCTGGTCGATGGTAGATAAGAAAAACCCCAACCACAAGGGGGTTTTCCAGGGCCATTGCTCTCTGAAACCTCTCTGAAGGGGCCAGGTTCTGGTGCTGGTCCCTGGTAGGTCTGAACTCCTTAGCTAATGCCCCAGTCTAATATAACATACATTAGCCTGATAAGCTCCAGGGAGCCACCAGGGCTCACCCAGAAAAATGGCGTTTCATTACATTCAACGCTGATTTTATGTGCACAATAACGAACCACTAAGCTAGTTTGGTGATCCCAAACATCATGGTGTCAACATACACTCTGAATGCACTAGGAATAATGGAATGCACTAGGATGTGATGTGGTGAAGGCTGACTCCATATACAGTTTCAAGTGTAGATATGATAGAGCTCAGGAATCTGGACACCAATAGATTGACGGTTATGGTGAGGGCGAGGAGGGGGGGGAGAGGAGTGACCAAAGAGCTGAGGCTCAACCCCCACAAAGACAACTAGGTCTGTACACTAGTCAGCTGATGACGCCACCTGAGTCTCCATTATGCTTCCAGTATAATATGTCTATCACTAACTATGGGCACAATGTTACAGTATATTATCAAAATCTTGTTCAGTAAACCATAAATATGAATCATTTTGCACATGTTTATTGTTTAAAGGAACATGTGTTATCAATTGCTCAGATGATCAAACTATGACACGGGTGTTGTGATTGTCAGTGTTGTGTTGTGAACATCATAAACAGCATTGTGTTCACTGATATTTGAACATTATGCATTGCCTTTATCACACTTAGGAGCATCTATATTATCATTGCAAGATAATCACACACACATATATTTCATCATTTTTAAGCAATGTTGTGGACACAAGCTTGCACAGTGGTTCTGTTAGCTCATGCTGCATGTGTCAACTTTGGTACTCGCTCAGTATTGATGCCTTCACACCAAGTTATGGTGTCCCTGATTTTTTTTTCTAAATGGCATCTCTTTACTGGAGGCCTGAGAAAGCCAATGTGAGCCTCATGTACCCGCAGGAGTTTTAAAACCCACAGAAGTTTAAAATCTTAAACTGTACCCTAATACATCACCTGTTGGGATAGGCATTTTGCCTATAATTAGCCACCCCAACATCTGTTGTTATATGCCGCCGAAGGGTTAATAATCCCCTGCTCTCTGCACCTCTGTGATAGGGACAGGTTCTGGTCTCTCGTAGGTCATATTGGACTCCTGCAACTCCTGCTGATGTGACCCAGAAGTGGGGAGCTATCTCAGTGTAATACCTTCTGGAAGCCACCAGGGCTTTACCAAAAAGAACCATTGAATTATATTCAATGCTAGTTTTTTATTATGGACAGCTGACGTCTGATGGTGAATTTTAGGCTTGATTAATTATCTGGTGACTTTAAGCACAACATGACCCTGCAGGAGGGGCTTGATAATTCTTTGCGTGTCATATTATTATATCCCCACTGGCTAACTTCACTATCTAATGTCTTAGGACACTGGAGGCTTCTTTCTGAGGAAGCAGTTGAACAATATGCCCCCAATAATTAGCTTTTCATTATTTATCAAAACTATATTTTTTCTACAGGAACCATATTATTATGGTGGTATTGCTGCTGAAGTTGTAGAACTCATTCGACAAAATACTGAAGGCACCGAGCTCTCCTTTAATGGATGTTTGAGAAACTTCCGCATGAATAACCAGCGTGTAGGTGGTGCACATGAGGCTTTCAACCTTATACGCTGTTCAGCAAATGTAGAACCTGGAATCTTCTTTGGAGATGGACCTCGTGCTAATGTTATACTGCGTAAGTTTCAACATTAAATTTTTTTATTATATCATATTTTTTATCAAATCAAATCAAATCAAATCAAATGTTTATCCAGGTAAAAGTACATACATAGATGATTAGTTACAAATATAATGTTGGATTTATAGAAAGAGCTAGTACATACAATACCTAAAATCACTAGTACACATAGCGTTTCGGGCAAGGTGAGGTGGGGAAAAAACACTTAGACTAAAACTTAATAGTAATTGAGCTTAAAGTATAAATTGTGTTGAAAGAAAAAATAAAAGATAAAAAAGGGGCAGAACATGGTAGAAAATAGCCAATATACAAGTTGGTCAACAAACAGCATTGTTTAAAGATAGTAAGACATGGGTTGACATTTAGGGGTAAGGTAGGTTACATGGAGTTAATTAGGTAGTACTTAGTTTTCATCTTAAACTGGTTGAGAGAGGTACAGCCTTTGACATGACTGGGAAGGTCATTCCACATTCTGGATCCCTTGATTTGTAGAGCATTTCTAGTTTGATTAAGTCGTACTCTTGGAATATCAAATAGGTATTTGTTTCTGGTGTGGTGCCCATGGGTTCTGTTACAACTTTCTAAGAAGCTTTTAAGGTCAGGATTAACATTACAATTCAGAGTTTTAAATATATATAAAGTACACATGAGAGGATGTATAGTGACTTAATATCTAACATATTCAGAGATTTGAATAAGGGTACCGAGTGATGTCTGGGGCCAGAGTTAGATATTGTTCTAATAGAAGCTTTGTGTTGGGTAATTAGAGGACGTAAATGATTTTGGGTAGTATAACTCCAAGCACAAATACCATAGTTGAGATAAGGATAGATAAGAGAGTAATAGTGTCACCAGGGCAGGGCAAGGTACATAATATCTGATCTTAGAAAGAATGCCAACAGTTTTAGAAACTTTTCTGGGGGAAGCCTCGTCGGCTCCCCGGAGCTAGCTATCCCAGGCTGATATGCTAATGTCAGACTTTGGCATCAGTCATGTGTATGACCACGGCCAGAACCGGGCCCCCTCAGAGAGGTAAGGGGAGCAATGGCCTATAGAAATCCCCGTGTGGTTGGAAGCATTCTGTGTCTGCCATAGACCAGATCAGGCACCCAGAAAGGTAAGCGCCCCAAAACAAACCCGTTTTCTGGTTAAAATTGCTTCCAAAAACCAAACTACTGGATAGAACTCCGCAACAGAAAACGAGCAAACTAGTATGACGTCACAAGTCGCCGCGCCGCTTTCTGCACAGCTCCCCCTTCTCCCCAGGAGGGAGAAGGGGGAGCCCTAGACCCTTCACGCCAGCTACCCACACCTCAGTTCTTGAGGCTAATGCTATAGGCGAAGGTCGTGTGCTCTGGCTCCAGTGTCGCTACAGCACTGTGCTTCATGTGTGGTGTTTGTTTTCTGTGGATGCAAGAGCCAGGAGTTATCTTCAGTACTTGGGCTGCATGCGCCTAGGGCTGCCTTCCCTAGGTGCCCTGTAAGTACTGCCCATGGGGCTTGGGGCCACCTTCCACCAGCAGGTGGAAGGTGGCCTTCCAACCTTCCACCTTCCACCAGCAGGAGGTGACCAGCAGAGGCAGGTCACCTCCTTGGGACCTGCCTCTGCTGGTCCATTCTACCGTTCGGTTTTTCGCCTGCCTGTTGGGCTCTTGGGTGTTCTGTTCTCCCTTGTTACCTGCGGGTAAGAGGCAGTTTGCACTGGTCGGGGCGCAGGGTGCTGCGCAGTTTTGTATTCCTGACATAGCTGCCGGATCTGTTCCTTGGGGTTCGTTGTCCTCTTGCGGTGTTTTGTTTTTCTTTTTGTTTTTGCCTTGTGGGGGGGCCCTATTATTCCACTGGTGTTTGCCCTTCCACGGTTCTCCTCGTTGGCACCCCCCTGCTAGCTCCCAGTGAGTGTACACATCCCTGGGGTTCAGCTATAGAGGTTTACTTGGTAGTTTTGGGTGCCGTTTACCTGCACCCTGCCTGTGACTACCTGAGCACAAGTCCTCTTAAAGTAAATGCTCAGGGCCCTGGGAATCCCCTAGGGGGCACATGGGTCCGATGGATGTGACCCCAGAGTCCCTGCTCGCTGTGTGCGAGTTTGAGGGTTGCTCGGTCCCCTTGTCTCAGGATGACCCTCATTGTTTTTGCCTCCGCCTTGCTGCCTGTTGGGTCGGTGATACTTTCGACCCTGAGTCCTGTGAGTGTTGCTGCTTGCTTGTGACTCAATTTACCCAATCCTCTGATGATTCTATTCGGGAACAGGTGGCGCATGCGTTGCAAACTAGGTTTCGTCTGTTGCAATGTGCTCGGTTGGTTGCTCACCCGGATGCCCCGGGGCAGCCTTGCAGTTCTTTGCCCTCCTGGAGCTGTCCTCGGATTGGCTAGTGGAGGATGTGAAGGCACTTGGGTCCATCCCGGGGTCCGGCGCCTTGTTCTCGGTGGCGCGTTCGTCGGCTGCCTTGTTGAAGTTTTTCATACCGATTTTGTGGGATGCAGCTTGCCTGTTTTATGCTTCCCATCTCGCGTGTCGGCGGGTGGTGCTGGATTCCTCCATGGAATCTGCTTGGGCTCTGGCTCTTATGTTTTCGTCACCTTTTTGCCCTCTTCTGTTTGAGGAGTTGGCCGTGGCGCAGTTTATCTTGGCTGCGTCGTTGGCTTGTCGTCCGATGTCGGACTTGTTGGTTTTCCGGGGGTTGTGTGGTGGGTCTTCCCGTAAGGGTCGTGCCAGGGCTCGGGGTTCCTCTCGTCGTGGTAGGCCACTGGTGTCATGTTCGGGTTCGGCTCCTGCTTTGGACCCGCCCTCGTCTGGTCGGCGTGGTGTTTGCTCTGTGCTGGGTTCTGGGTGTCGTAAGGGGTGCCGGCCCTTTCGCGGTTTGCCCCATTGACGGGGCGATGGGGAGGAGGCTTGTGCTGTTCGCCCATGCCTGGTTCCATGATTTGTGGGCGTTTCGGGTCATGTCTGTCGGCCTGCGGTGGCGTTGGGGCTGGCAGGGCAGGTTTCTTCCCCTGCGCTCTGTCAGGTCATCTTGGAGTGGGTTCGCTTGAGCGTCGTCGAAATGACGTCGTCCCTCAGATGTGTTTCCCTTCTGTTTCTGGTCCCGAAACGGGACTGCGCCGACCTGCGGTTCATTCTGGACTTGTCCCGTCTGAACTCCTGGGTTCACTGCTCCTTCTTTCGGATGACTACGCTGTCTCGGGTTTGGCTCTTCTTGGAACCAGATGCTTGGGTGGTGTCCCTGAACCTCCGGGATGGACGCTTATTGGCATGTCCCCATTCATCTGAGGTTCCGGGACTGGCTCGGTTTTGTTGTGGGGCATCTAAGTTACCGCTTTTGTTGTCTCCCGTTCGGGTTGAACCTGGCACCTCGCGTGTTCATGCGCCTTAAGCGGGTCGTGGTGGCCCGTTTGTCTCTCTTAGGTGTTCAGGTGTTGGCCTACCTCGACGACTGGCTGGTTTGGGCTTCCAGCCGGTCGGCTCGCTTGCTAGCCAGGGATTGGTTCTTTCCCAGCTCGCTGGGTTCGGGTTCTTGGTGAACTGGAGGAAGTCCCATCTGGTCCCCTCTCAGTTTCGGACTTGGCTGGGTCTCGTTTGGGACTCTCAGACTGCTTCCTTGTCTCTACCTCCAGAGTCCCTCCTGCGCCTGCGGTCTTGCCTTCGTCTGTTTCTGGTGGGCCCTCAGGTCACTCAGCGGTTGCTCGAGGGGCTGTGTGGGAGCCTGAACTTCGCGATGGTAGTCTACCCGCCGAGACGGGTTTGGCTTTGTCGGCTGTTCTGGTTCCTTCGGGGTCACCCCTTCCGCCTTTCTCACAATCGCTGGGTTCAACTCCCGGGGACCTTGTGTCGGCTGCTGCGTCGCCGGCTTCTTCTTCGGGTTTTTTGGGATTCAGTGCCTTGGTGCCTACCCGTGCTCTCGTTCAATGTGTACATGGATGCATCGTTTCTCGGCTGGGGTTTTGTGACCAGTGCTCACCAGGCCCGCCAAGGGCATTGGGGTCCGTCCTGCCGTCAAGCTCACAGCACAGTGCAGGAGTTCGCAGCGTTGTGGTTCGCTCTTCGGAGGATTTGGGTCGCCTGTGGATGAAACGATTCGGCTCCATTTGGATTGCTCTCCGGTGATTCATTGCCTGAACCGCGAGGGTTCGATGCGGTCCTTGTCTCTTTGGGGTTGGTTGCTTCGGGTGACTCGTCTGCTGAGTTCTCAGGGTTTGGCTCTCCTGGCGGTTCACATGCAGGGAGTGTCCAATGTCTTGGCCGACAGCCTGTCTCACTTCGTTCCCCTCAACGACGCTTCCTTCCCCTCAACGACGCTTCCTTCCGTTGGCTTTGCCAGACGTTCGGGCGCACAGAGGTGGACCTCTTCGCATTGGCGTGGTTGAGGCGCCTTACCGTGTATGCGGTGGCTTTCCCCAATTGCGAGGCCGTCCGGGTTGATGCCTTTCGGCTGGACTGGTCAAGGTGGAGGTTCCTGTACCTCTTTTTCCCGGTTCGGCTGTTGCTCTAGGTCCTGATTCGCTTGGAAACTTATCAGGGGGTGAGTTGTCCTTCTGGCCCCTTGGTGGCCGGCCCAGCCTTGGTTACAGGTGCTGCTTGCTCAGTGTCTGAGCCTGAGGGTTTTCCCACGGCTCCGCCTCTTTTACCAGATCGGGCCAGTGCGTCACATGGCTGGTTCGATCTTCTCCTCGAGTCTTCACATATGGGTTTCTTGACTAGAGTCTATCATCATCTCTATGGTGATCAGGTGGCCTCCTTGTTGGTGTCCCACCTGAGGGCTTCTTCTCGGCGGCAGTATGAAGTTTCTTGCCGGTCCTTCTGTTTCTTTTTGCGTCTTCGTCATGTTAGTTCGATGTCTGTTAGGGTGGTCTTTTCCTTTCTCTCTTGGTTGTTTCAGGACCATCATCGTATGCCTAACACTGTTGCCTCGTATCGTGCGGCGCTAGCGGAGCCGCTTCAGCTTGCCTTTGGCATCGATGTTACGTCTGCGCCATATCGCAAGCTGTCTCGTGCTTTGTTTCACCTCCGGCCTGCTCATGCGCTGCCTGAGCCGTCCTGGTCTTTGGACAGAGTGCTCGCTTACCTTTCATCTCCTCATTTTGTTGTGGCCGCTTCAGTCCGGGATTGTTTCTCCAAGGCCCTTTTCTTGTTGGCATTGGCCTTTGGGGGGTCGGGTTGGGGAGCTTCATGCTCTCCTCCGGCGCAGGGGTTTCTGCTTTTTCGGTCGTGGAGATTGTTTTGTTTGCTTGCAGCCATCTCCCTCTTTTCTAGCGAAGAATGAGACTGCTGCATTCCGGAGGGGTCCATGGGTGGTTGATGCTTGGTTGGTACAGCCGGGGGTGCATCATGCTTTGTGTCCGGTTGCGGCGCTTCACCATTATTTGCGCGCCATGGCTTCTGTGTCCGGGGACGCGCTTTGGGTTGATCCAGTTTCCCTTCTTCCCTGTTTGCGGGTTCCGGTCTCCCAGGTCAGGTTATCTTGAGGTTATCTTGAGATGATTTCGGGGCTTTAGTGTCCACGAAGCCTGGTCGAGGATGGCCCAGTCCTCGACCAGGCCTCTTCCCCAGGAAGCAGCCCGTGACAACTGACTAACACCCAGGTACCTATTTTACTGCTAGGTAAGTGGGGCATAAGGATGAAAGAAACTCTGCCCATTGTGTCTCGCCAACGCCCGGGATCAAACCCAGGACCACAGGATTACAAGTTCAGTGTGCTGTCCGCTTGGCCGACCGGCTCCCTGTGGTCGTCCACAGGGTTGTCAAATCCAGCCAGCCTGCGGTATATCCCCATGCCCATGACATCTGTAAGTTCGCGGCTCTTGCTGCCGTCTTTGGGAATATGTCTTGGTCTGATATTCGGGCGCGAGGTTTTTGGCAGTCGAACAGGGTCCTGGCTGCTCGCTACCTCATGAATGTCCCTGAGCCCCATCGGGCCTGTGTTGCTTTGGGTTGGCGGTTGCAGCCAGTTATCTTGACTTCGAGTTGAGGAGCAAGCGACAACCGCCTCCTGGGTAAGTCCGTCTTTTTTCCGTCTGTGGGTAGTTAGCTCCGGGGAGCCAACGGGGCTCCCCCAAGAAAACCAGCGTTGAATATAATGAAACGCCATTTTCTGGGTGAGTCCCGGAGGCTCCCCGGCATCCCTCCCTCCCTCCGGTCAGCGGTTTTTTCGTGCTTTTGACATTCAGCCTCAGAACTGAGGTGCGGGTAGCCAGCGTGAAAGGTCTGGGGCTCCCCCTTCCCCCCTCCCGGGAAGGGGGGAGCTGCGCAGACAGCGGCGCAGCGACGTGTGATGTCATACTAGTTTGCTCGTTTTCTGTTGGGGAGTTCTATCCACTAGTTCGGCTTTTGGTAGCAATTTTACCCAGAATAGGGGTTTGTTTTGGGGTGCTTACCTTTCTGGGTGCCTGATCCGGTCGATGGCAGACATAGAATGCTTCCAACCGCACGGGGGTTTCTATAGGCCATTGTTCCCCTTGCTTCTCTGAGGGGGCCCGGTTCTGGCTGTGGTCCTCGGTACGTCTAAGAACTCCATACACATGACTGATGCCAAAGTCTGACATTAGCATATCAACCTGGGATAGCTCTCCGGGACTCACATAGAAAATGGTGTTTCATTACATTCAACGCTGTTTTTTTTATATATTTAGAATGTGTTCCTGGAAATTCAGCTTGTTGTCGATGAGGACACCATGGAATTTACCATTAACTTTACTACTGATTTGTATATTGTTTATTCTTAGATTAATTTCATTTGAGGATTTATTACCAAACAAAATATAGAAAGTTTTGTCAGTGTTAAGGGTGAGTTTGTTAGCAGTTAGCCAAAGATGGACTTTATTTAGTTCAGTATTCACAGTGACATTTATAGCAAGCGGGTCAGGACTGGAGAAAATGAAAGTTGTATCATCAGCAAATAAGATTGGTTTGAGGTGTTGGGAGGCATTTGAAAGGTCATTAATGTAGATGAGAAAGAGGAGAAGGCCAACTATGTTGCCCTGTGGAACACCAATGTTTATGGGTACTGTAGGAGAAATGGAATTATTCACAGAAACATACTGCAGAAATTTTTGGCAACCTAGAATTAGGAAATGTTGTCTATGCTTCTGCAAGACTAACCAGCTGTTAGGTATTACACATAAAGCTTACAGCCTTATCTGCAATTCTGCCAATGTAGAACCTGAAATATTCTTTCAAGTGGACCTCATGCTAATGCTTTATCGCGTAAGTTTCAACACACTTGAAATTTATTAATGAAATAATATTTTGCAGCCTAGAATTATGGAATGTTGACTATGCTTGTAAAAAACCAGCATTGAATGTAATGAAATGCCATTTTCTGGGTGAGCCCCAGAGGCTCCCTGGAGCTATTGGACAGATATATGCTGTACTGTATTAGTCTGGGGCATCAGTCACATAAGAGTCCTTGCCTACTGGGAACCACGAATTAGAACCTGGTTCCCTCAGAGAGGCGCAGAGAGCAATGGCCTATGAAAACTCCAGTCTTTGAGAGTAGTGACACCTCGGCTTACGAATGCCCCTCTTTGCGAATTTTTTGGATTACGAACCCAATTTCTTTGTAAAATTTGAATTAGGTTACGAGCTTTGCCTTGAGTTACATAGTTTGTTGATACATGTATGGGCGACCTAGCGTGTGGTTCCTGGTGTCATGGTCGCCTGCGCTTCAGTTTACCAGTGCCTCCCACTTAGTGATAATCACGCTTGAATTCTTTGTAAAGAATTTCAGTGTTTTTCTGCTTTATTATGTTTTGAACATAAAAGTAATTATTATATATCATGCCATGGGTTCCAAGAAAGTCAGTAGTGAGGTTCAACCTAAGAAAACACATGTTAGGATGACCATAGAGGAAAACAAGTCTCTATGGAAAGGTTCTTAGTGAAACACACAAGCAGTGAGCCACATCCAGGTCCTAGTGGTATGCAGGCAAAACATAGGAGAGAGAGTACCCCAGAGAAGTCATCACTGCCTGATGTTATAATGGAAGGAGACTCCCCTTCTAATCACTAACACCTCTCCTCCTCCTCCCACCCCCTCCTCGCCGTCTATAATACGCTAACAATAAAGGTAAGCTATAACTTGTACATATTATAGTACTAAATATTTTTGTTTATTTGGTATGAAATGTATTTTGAAGTTAATATTTTTGGGAGTGTGGAACAGATTAATTCAATTTGCATGATTTCTTATGGGAAATTCATTTCGAGTTACAAATTTTCGGGTTACGAACTGTCTCTGGGAACGAATTAAATTCGTAAATGGAGGGGCTACTGTATATTCATGGCTGCCATCGACCATAAAAGGCACCCAGAAAGGTAGGTGTCCCAAAACAAACTCCAACTGGTAGAACATTGCAACCCAAAACAGAACAGAGTCCAAGAACTCCCCCCAACAAAAAATGCAATAAGCAAAATGTCATCAAATTCAACAAACCACTTGTTTGCCCCTTCCCCCATCCACATGGGAGGGGAAAGGCGGGGCCCTTTCTCATCCGAGCTGGCTGCTCACCCACCCGTTCGGAGACTGAGCAATTGAAAATATAACCACCGACGGGAAGGAGGGAGGGGTGCCAGAGAGCCTCTGGGGCTCACCTAGAAAATGGCATTTCATTACATTCAACACTAGTTTTCTGGGGGACCTCCCGCTCGGCTCATTGGAGCTAGATACCCATAGATACGTAAAACAGGGACTTACCCCGGGAGGCGGCTGCACCGCATCCCTCAGGCCGAAGACAAGACAGCTGACCGCGACAGGCGCCCCAAAGCCACACATGGTTGCTGAGGACCCAGAACATTAACCAAATAATGGGCAGCCAAGACCCTGTTCAAACACCAAAACCCCAGTGCCTGAATGTCACCCCAAGACATGTTACCAAAGACTGCAGCAAGAGCTGCAAACTTCCAAATGTCATGGGCAAGAGGGTAGACTATGGGCTAGCTAGACTTAATAACCCTGTGGACAACCTGAGAATCCCAAGCCTTGGAAAATTTCACGAGGTATACCGGGTCCACCCAAAGTGCATCCACAGACACAGAAGCAGTGGCGCGCAGGTGGCAGGGAAGAGCTGCCACCAGCTCTTTGTGGCTTCTGTCATTCCCGTACACTAGAATGGCATGAGGTAGCGACTCTGTTTCAGGCATTTTTGGGTGGCCTGTCTTTATGCATCTGCTCAATCTGGGGATGAGGGCTTGGTCCAGCTCCATGACCAAGTTCCTTTCCTTCCGATAGATAGCCGTCTTGGCAAAGGACTTTCAGGCTTGATCGTATTTGGAGTCAGCCATGCAGTTTTTGACCATTGTGGAGCTTCACTCTGAGCGGCTCCAAGAGAATGTTGTGAAGCTTGGCTCTGGGCCTGGTGCATTTCTCAACTGTCATCCCCAAAGTAGATAAGTTTAAATTTAGAAAAAGAGCCGAATGATTTATTTAACAGATTACCAGGTAGCATAACAGATGTGCGATGGCTGGATTACACACAGAAATCACAGTTGTGTGATGCATCAAAGGAACAAATCCTCGTCACGGCCCTTGTGAATTTGTTCATGGCTGGATTGTTTCATGCATAGGTTAGATATATATATATATATATATATATATATATATATATATATATATATATATATATATATATATATATATATGTCGTACCTAGTAGCCAGAACTCACTTTTTGGCCTACTATGCAAGGCCCGATTTGCCTAATAAGCCAAGTTTTCCTGAATGAATATATTTTCTATAATTTTTTTCTTATGAAATGATAAAGCTACCCATTTCATTATATATGAGGTCAATTTTTTTTTATTGGAGTAAAAATTAACGTAGACATATGACCGAACCTAACCATCCCTACCTAACCTAACCTAACCTATCTTTATAGGTTAGGTTAGGTTAGGTAGCCGAAAAAGTTAGGTTAGTTTAGGTCAGGTAGTCGAAAAACAATTAATTCATGAAAACTTCCCCTATTAGGCAAATCGGGCCTTGCATAGTAGGCTGACAAGTGCGTTCTGGCTACTAGGTACGACATATATATATATATATATATATATATATATATATATATATATATATATATATATATATATATATATATATATATATATATATATATATATGTGTGTGTGTGTGAATTTGAGTTTTTATAAACAGCTGTCTTGATGAGCCAATAACTGTGCTGTACTATTCTCAAATCTTAAATTTTTTACATGCCTACCCCTCATATTTTCACCCATTTTGTTTTCCCTGCTTAGTTCTTTGTCTTCATCTTATGTGCTCCAATCATACATCAGGTACACAAGCTAGGCCATATGGTTCCTACCTTATTATTCTCCTCCTTTCCAATTTACCTTTTACTCCCTGTATTCTGGTCATTAAGTAATCTAACATATCATACCAGTTACTGAATCTTGTTCCTTCAGCTTTTTCAATGGCATGTTGATCGGGACAGCATCAAAGCATTCTTTGCAGTCTAGGAATGTACAGTGTACCCAACCCTTCCCTTCCTTGTTTGACCTCAGTTATTCTATTGTAGAACTCATGCAAGACTTTCTTTAGGTCTTCCACTACCATGCCCCCTCATTATTCTTTAGCACATGCAAGATATTCTTCTTAGGAACACCAGTGTGCACAAGCCTGCTTCTGTTGAACAAATTGTACATATTTCTTTTTCAGGCAAGCGATTCAGTGTTGGTAGAGTGTTTGAAATGACACTGGACATAAAGCCAAGAGTAAATAGCGGTGTCATTGCCTCTGTTCATGGCAGGCGGGATTTTGTGATTCTGCAGTTAAGAAATGGAAGTGTTGAACTCAGTGTTGACAATGGCAAAGGTATTATCACTGCCAAGTATACTCCAACACACCCTTGGGTGCTGTGTGATGGCAACTGGCATTCTATTCAGGGTATGTGCTCATTTTGTTTGATGTTTTTGTTAGTTTTTTCATGAATTTTGTATAATTGTGTTCCATTTGCTGTACTGTATGAGTAAGTTAATTAACATTCCAGAGAGGAAAGGTATTATTAATACGAAATTATAAATTAACATTCCATTCCTTTGTTATTTGTTGGTATAAATTGAACTCAACCACCTGCAAGTGTGTAAAAAACTTGATGTTGTTTATTAACCTTTAACCCTTAACATGCTAGGGGTATAATATCCTTTGTTCCCCACAGGCACATGTAATTTTGAAAAAAAAAAAATTCTTCCTAATCTGTTAATTTGTGTTCACTGATCATGGGAAAATAATAAAAAAAATCGTAAGTGGCATATATTGCCCGCTATAGGGCAGGGAAGTCTGGCAAAAAACAGGTGCTGACTCAGCGTGCGTCCCAGACGGTCTGTTGCTCGCCAGCTGTCAGGCCGGAGTTGCCACAAAGAGATAATTACCTAATTATTTCAATGTCTCTGATTGATTTTTCGTAGTTTTTTTGCTGTAATATTATTCAATAGTGTGTAGTGTGATATATTTATATAATAAAATGAGTGAATCATCACTGTACTCAAAAATATGGTGTGCATATTGTTGATTCAATTATGTTCATCAAACAGTGAACAAATACTTTGTCGGGTATTACACTATATACACAGGTTATATATAAGTATCTGCATGTTTTGTTCACCATAACAAACCACTAAGTTGCTATTATGAGTCAAAAAGTAATGAGGAGTGACCGCCGTGTACCAGCCAGCCACTCACGCCCTCCCTCAAGTCACCTGACTCACCCACATTCTCCTCCCACAATACTGTTTTTGCTTTTATTCACTATATACAGACGCTATATATAAGTATCTACATTCGTGTTCACCATAACGAACCACTAAGTTGGTATGCTGAGTGGCAATGGCAAGCAGTGGCAGCCCGCCACTGGCTGCCACTCCCTCCCTCCCTCACCTCACTTGACTTGCCACCATTCTCCACCCACCATACTGTTTTTGCTTTTATATACAGACGTTATATATAAGTATTTACATGTTTTGTTCACAATAACTATACATCTAAGCTTGTATGGTGAGTCAAGGCACAAAGACATAGGACCTCACACAGTCAGCTGATGGCTGCCGCCCAAGGCCAGACGCACTAATATTTCTCCTACAACAATACTGTTTTGTGTTATTATGCTATATACACACATTATATATAAATATCTACCTGTTTTATTCACCATACTTGTACAAGTAAAACTGGTATGGGTGCCAAAGACCATCATGGTAACCAGTAAACAACATGATAAATCGTGCAGACGACGCCACCGCCCTCACCAAAATGGCGGCTCCCAACCTACTCCTCTTGCTGTTTATACCCTCTATACACACGTTATATATAAGTATCTACATTTGTGTCACCATAGCGAACCACTAAGCTGGTATGGTGAGTGCAGTCAATAAAAGGTGGCCACACACAGTCAGAAGACATCGCCACCACCCTCCTCCCACAGCATTACTCCTCCCTCCATGGAGCACAGCGCTAAATAT
>WNGS01008475.1:26175-48676 GCA_020271785.1 Procambarus virginalis
CATAAAAAAGTATTTGAGAGAGTGATTAGGAGTCAGTCACCAATTTCATGGAGACCATGACCTTCACAACCCAGGCCAACATGGATTTCGAGCGGGAAGATCGTGCCTCTCACAGCTACTTGAGCACTACGATAAAGTCACTGAGGCTTAGAAGAAAAACAGAATGCTGATGTGATATACACGGACTTCGCAAAGGCTTTCGATAAATGTGACCATGATGTGATAGCACACAAAATGAAGTCAATGGGAAACCGGTAAAGTAGGACGCTGATACTCAGTTTTCTGTCAAACGGATTCGGTGAGTACACGGTCAACCATATAAAATCTAGTCCAAGTGCAGTTAAAAGCTCTGTACCCAGGGTACAGTCCTTGCACCGCTGCTTTTCCTTATTCTCATATCAGATATAGACAAAATACAAGTCACAGCTTCGTATCATCTTTGCAGATGACACAAAAATCGGTATGAAATTACCTCCTGAAGACTGAAAAACTTCAAGCTGATATTAATAGTTTTCGACTGGGCATCAGAAAATAACATGATGTTTACCCTTCAATTGCGCATCGCATCATATGATGCTTTGACCGACTTGCAGTAAATTGCGCATCGCATCATATGATGCGTTGGAGTACTACGCAAGATTTAAACGGCCCGCGGATACACGGGTTTCACCACACCTTCATCAGGGCTCTTGTAAACAGACGCCATTTTTAAAAAATCGTGGGCCAAACTCCCGGGTGTTAGGGGCCTCAGTATCGAGTAAGCTACCAAGCCTGACGCACGCAGCATGAGCTCACAGCACTGCTGTTCAGCTTGTGACCACAGCATCGCCTAAAAATGCCATAATATACTTGTTCATGCTATTATGTAGCGATAATATTATTACAGAAGACCCCTGACTGTGATAAAACTGACCAGGGTCTGATAATAAGAGGATTGTGATGATATTTAGCGCTGTGCTCCATGGAGGGAGGAGTAATGCTGTGGGAGGGAGGGTGGTGGCGTTGTTATCTGACTGTGTGTGGCCACCTTTTATTGACTGCACTCACCATACCAGCTTAGTGGTTCGTTATGGTGAACACAAATGTAGATACTTATATATAACGTGTGTATAGAGGTATAAACAGCAAGAGTAGGAGGTTGGGAGCCGCCATTTTGGTGAGAGAGGAGCGTCGTCTGCAGGAATTATCGTGTTGTTTACTGGTGACCACGATGGTCTTTGGGCACCATACCAGTTTACTTGTACAAGTATGGTGAATAAAACCGGTAGATATTTATATATAATGTGTGTATATAGCGTAATAACACCACAAGCAGTATTGTTGGAGGAGAAATATTAGTGCGTCTGGCCTTGAGGGCGGCAGCCATCAGCTGACTGTGAGGTCCATCAGTGGCAGTGGCAGCCAGTGGCGGCTGCCACTGCCTGCCACTGCCACTCAGCATACCAACTTAGTGGTTCGTTATGGTGAACACGAATGTAGATACTTATATATAGCGTCTGTATATAGTGAATAAAAGCAAAAACAGTATTGTGGGAGAGAATGTGGGCGAGTCAGATGACTTGAGGGAGGGCGTGAGTGGCTGGCTGGTACACGGCTGTCACTCCTCGTTACTTTTTGACTCATAATAGCAACTTAGTGGTTCGTTATGGTGAACAAAATGTGCAGATACTTATATATAACCTGTGTATATAGTGTAACAACCGACAAAGTATTTGTTCACTGTTTGATGAACATAATTGAATCAACAATAAGCACACCATATTTTTGAGTACAGCGATGATTCACCCATTTCATTATATAAATATATCACAATACACACTTTGAATAATATTACAGCAAAAAAACTACGAAAAATCAATCAGAGACATTGAAATAGTTAGGCAATTATCTCTTTGTGGCAACTCCGGCCTGACAGCTGGCGATCAACAGACCGCCTGGGACGCATGCTGAGTGAGCGCCTGTTTTGTGCCAGACTTCCCTGCCCTATAGCGGCCAATATATTCAACTTACGATTTTTTTATTATTTTTCCCGTGATCAGTGAACACAAATTAACAGGTTAGGAAGAAAAAATATTTTTTTTTTTTTTTTTTGTATGCGCCTGTGGGTGTCAAATGGTATATAGCTATGCGCCATTTAGGGTTAACAGTGATAAATTCCAGGTACTCGGGTACGGTAAAAATGAGGACCTTAAACATAATACAGGGTACAAAACACAATCAAATGTGCCCATAGTGGGAAAACAGCATGTAAAGGATTTGGGAATAATGATGTCTGACGACCTAACGTTTAGGGAGCATAACCAAGCAAATATTGCGACAGCCAGAAAAAATGATAGGATGGATTACGAGAACTTTCAAATCCAGGGATCCCATCACAATGGTTGTACTCTTCAAGTCACTTGTGTTGTCCCGTCTTGAGTACTGTTCAGTACTCACTTCCGCCTTCAGAGCAGGAGAGATTGCTGAAATAGAGGGAATACAGAGAACATATACGGCACGCATAGACGCGATAAAGCACCTAAATTATTGGGATCGTCTCAAAGCCCTCCAAATGTACTCACTAGAAAGAAGACGAGAGAGATACCAAATAATATACACATGGAAGATACTGGAGGGCCAAGTACCAAATCTACACAGTAAAATAACAACGTACTGGAGTGAACGATATGGAAGAAAATGCAGAATAGAACCAGTGAAGAGCAGGGGTGCCATAGGCACAATCAGAAAACACTCTATAAACATCAGAGGTCCGCGGTTGTTCAACGTCCTCCCAGCAAGCATAAGAAATATTGCCGGAACAACCGTGGACATCTTCAAGAGGAAACTAGATTTATTCCTCCAAGGAGTGCCGGACCAACCGGGCTGTGGTGGATATGTGGGCCTGCGAGCCGCTCCAAGCAACAGCCTAGTGGACCAAACTCTCACAAGTCAAGCCTGGCCTCGGGCCGGGCTTGGGGAGTAGAAGAACTCCCAGAACCCATCAACCAGGTATCACCACATTCCAGCATCATGGTCACCCAGCACCACCACACACCAGCATCATGGTCACCCAGCACCACCACACACCAGCATCATGGTCACCCAGCACCACCACACTCCAGCATCATGGTCACCCAGCACCACCACACTCCAGCATCATGGTCACCCAGCACCACCACACTCCAGCATCATGGTCACCCAGCACCACCACACTCCAGCATCATGGTCACCCAGCACCACCACACTCCAGCATCATGGTCACCCAGCACCACCACACTCCAGCATCATGGTCACCCAGCACCACCACACTCCAGCATCATGGTCACCCAGCACCACCACACTCCAGCATCATGGTCACCCAGCACCACCACACACCAGCATCATGGTCACCCAGCACCACCACACTCCAGCATCATGGTCACCCAGCACCACCACACTCCAGCATCATGGTCACCCAACACCACCACACTCCAGCATCATGGTCACCCATCACCACCACACTCCAGCATCATGGTCACCCAGCACCACCACACTCCAGCATCATGGTCACCCAGCACCACCACACTCCAGCATCATGGTCACCCACACCACACACTCCAGCATCATGGTCACCCATCACCACCACACTCCAGCATCATGGTCACCCAGCACCACCACACTCCAGCATCATGGTCACCCAGCACCACCACACTCCAGCATCATGGTCACCCAGCACCACCACACTCCAGCATCATGGTCACCCAGCACCACCACACTCCAGCATCATGGTCACCCAGCACCACCACACTCCAGCATCATGGTCACCCAGCACCAGTACATACCAACAGCGCCACCTCTTTATAATCATAATTATCTTAAATGCGCTGGGTAGATGAGACTCATTAGCTTGGAAGGCAGCTCCTCTAGGGAAAGGAAACCCCTGATTCTAAACCTCCGCTGCTTTGCGGCCATACCCCCTCTTTTGGGAAGGCTTTAGGAGTCAACCTCATGGATTAATTCGGAGTTAGAGCCCCTAAGGCAGTTCGTTGTCGACTTCGACCTCGTTCTGGCATCTTCTGCGATGGTGCTGGAACCATGTGTATTACCATTTGCCTTTGCATTGGATAATTTCAGCAACGTGGAGAGGGGGAACCTGATGCATGGGTAAAAGCTTCTTTTCCACATCGACCTACCCCTGGCTTTGCACCCTGGAGAGCAACCAGAGCGCAACTCCATAGTCTCCCGAGACTGAAGGATGCCTACTACTATCTTAACCCCTTAACTGCCTTGCCTCCAAATATGACACCCCCGCAGTGCGCAGGAAATAAATTCTCTGGAAATTTTTTTTTTTTTTTAAAGTGTCAAAAACCCTTCCGTGAGTATGGGTATGTAAAAAAAAAAATTGAAATTGTACTTACTTTGGCTGCTATGGGGTCCATAAGTTGGGGCGTGACGTCATCATTCCCCATTCGCCCGTGACGTACGCTCCCGGGGTCAGTAGGGCGCCCGGGGCGGGGCGTGTGAGTTGCCGCGAATATATTTTTGTTCATTTTTTGCGCACAGTTCCAAATATATTTTATTTGTTTTTATGTGCTAATCCTATGTATAATGAACACGTACACTATATTATGGCAGTAAAACATCCGTACTGTCCGAAGACACTGTGTTACGTGCAAGACAATTGTGTACACGTATGTTGCACATATACCGTGTATCATGCTAATTTATGTATATATACACTACACACTATACACTGTCACACAGTATATACATTCACCATCAACACACACAGAACTCCTCGAGTGTGAGCTGCCACACCCAGCCAGCCAGTCCTCCCTCTCTCCTCCAACATCGTACTCACCATCACCCCTCCTCCCACCATTCTGTTATTCACACCAATGTTTCAGGTTCATTTATGTATATTTACAACACATTTACACACACTACACTGTCACATGCCATAAACACACTCAGAACTCCTCGAGTGTGAGCTGCCACACCCAGCCAGCCAGTCCTCCCTCTCTCCTCCAACATCGTACTCACCATCACCCCTCCTCCCACCATTCTGTTATTCACACCAATGTTTCAGGTTCATTTATGTATATTTACAACACATTTACACACACTACACTGTCACATGCCATAAACACACTCAGAACTCAGTGAGTGTGAGCTGCCACACCCAGCCAGCCAGTCCTCCCTCTCTCCTCCAACATCGTACTCGCCATCACACCTCCTCCCACCATACTCTTACTGTTTATATTACACTATTTACATATGTTATGTATACCTATCTACATGTTTTATTCACCAGAACTATGCAAGTAAGCCAGTATTGTGTCCAAACAGTACAGTGGCCACCATACACTGCATGAGAATCACACAGCAGACGACGCTACGATTACGACGTCACCTCCCTCACAAAAATAGCTCCTCCCAACATACTCTTGTTGCTGTTAAATACTATATACACACACTGTATATACCCATGTACATATGTGTTCCCCATAGCGAACCATGGGGCTAGTATGTGAGCAAAACATGAGTGGCTGCCACACACAGTGGAAGCTACCTCAATTCTCTCCCTCCCCCCTCACCAAAATTCCTCCTTCCACAATACTACGCACAATGCTAATTAACCCACAATCCTGGTCACGAATTCCTGTAAATGAATAATTGACAACACGTTTATTTTGAAAATGAACCTAAGAAGTCATTTGAAGATTCTAGATGGACGAAATAATGCTGGTGGTGCTGTTACTAGCACTGTGAACATCGTGAACAGCATTGAATCACTGATATTTGAACATTGTTCCCAGTCATTATCACACTCAGGCTCTTCTATAATACTATCATGGCTAATAATACAGATTATATATATATATCTTTTGACATTATTAGGCGATGCTGTGGTCACACGCTGAACAGCAGTGCTGTGCGCTCATGCTGCGAGCGCCAGCCTTGGTTGCTCACTTACTACTGAGGCTCCCACACCCAGAAATGTGGACCACGATTTTTTTTTAAAATTGGAGTCTGTTTACAAGAGCCCTGAGGAAGCTGATGTGAACCCCACGTAGCCACGGGAGTTTTGAATGGAACGTGAAAAATAAAAATACCCGAGGCGCGTTGCGCAAACCAGACGTGGGTCTGCAGGCGCGTTGCGCAGTTTAAGGGTTAAATGCAATTTCAATTTTTCAAACTAAATGCTTTAGTTTAAGTTTGCTCACCATCTCAAAGCTTATGTTCAATCTTTACATACTAATATGCTTGCATCTTATTATAATACTGTATTAATTCATTTTCAGTTATCAAGAACAAGAACATTGCAATTCTTGTAGTCGATGGAACATCTACCAATCCTGTGTCAGGCAAGATCGGGGCTACTTCAACTGACACAAAGAACCCTCTTTTCCTGGGTTCACAGCCTCTTGTGCAGAAACGACGTGGAGGAGCCACTAGTGAGAAGTATGTTGGCTGTATGAGAAATGTAACTGTCAATAAAGAACCAGTTGCTCTAGCATATACTACCTTTGTTGGTAATGTCAATGCTGGATCATGCCCCACCATTTAGCTTTACATACACAAGTTTAATTTAAATGGTCAATTTATTAATATTCGAAGCTTATTTTATCTTAATATTGGCAAGGAATAATTTAAACAAGCAATACTTAGAATGATAAAATATGCATATTGATAATTATTTTAAATAATGCCAGTTAATGAACAGAATGTGTATTACATGATATTAGTTATGTGTATTTTGAATTCAGAATTATGAGAAGTCATCCCTGCAAAAGTTTGACAATCCTATTTATTTTATGTTAAAACATTTTCTAAAATTGATTACATTTTGCATGTACAGTAGTTTAGTACAAATTGGCAGAGATAAATAAATATTATACAGTATATGTATCTGATTGCTGTATTATGGATAGTTGACAAATTAACAAAAGATATGCACAATAATTTTTTGTAACCTTTAGTAAACATTTTGCAAAGTTCTTTATGTAGTTTTCATTAACCTTGTTGTGAAGCTGCATCTAATGATGATTTAAAGTTGTGAGGGACACACAGCTGCCATTTGTGGGGTTATGTGCGTAAAATTATTGTTTCTTTACTTTATCTTACCTTCAGTGGACGGTGTAATAGGTTTGTTATTTTACTTTACTCAACTCCAAACCGGTTTTAATTATTGTTGTAAGATTTAATTAATTTAGAATTAGTCCATTCAGTGTTAAATTTCTTAAATTAAACTTAAATATTTGGGCACTTGTATTGACGAGAATTAATTCTCAACTGGTTTAACTTTCATATGACCAGCCAGATGGCATTTATTATTCATATATTTATAACTGCCACTGAAGAGAATAAATATTACTGCTAATTACTAATTAATAAATCAAATCAATTATTTATTCAGGTAAAGTACATACATTGAAGGTGAGATACAAAACATTGATGGATTTATAGATAGAGCTAGTACATACAATGCCTAAAGCCACTATTACGCATAGCGTTTCGGGCAGGAAAAACACTAAGACTAAAAGTTAATACTAATTGAGATTAAAGTATGAATTGTGTTGAGAAAATAAAAAAATAAAAAAAACAGCGTCGAATGTAATGAAACGCCATTTTCTGGGTGAGCCCCGGAGGCTCTCTGGAGCTTATCGGGCTAATGCATGTTACATTGCACCAGGACATTAGCTAAGGAGTTCAGACCTACCAGGGACCAGTGCCAGAACCTGGCCCCTTCAGAGAGGTTTCAGGGAGCAATGGCCCTGGAAAACCCCCTTGTGGTTGGGGTTCTCCTTATCTGCCATCGACCAGGGTTAGGCACCCAGAAAGGTAGGCGTAACAAAATAAACTCCCACATGGTAAAAAACTAAAACAAAAAACCAAACAGAGAGGTAGAAACTCCCTACAATACCAAGGAAACAAGCAAACATCACACTTTACTGCCACGCTGATCGTCCGCGCAACCCTCCCCACCCCGAGAGGGGGAGGGGGGAACCCTGGACCTCACCGCGCCGGCTGCCTAGCATCAGTTCGGAAGCTAAGCTTCAACCAATGCGAAAAAAACGCCGACCGGTGGGAGGGAAGGTTGGCATGGAGCCTCCGGGGCTCACCCAGAAAATGGCGTTTCATTACATTCAACGCTGGTTTCTGTGGGGAGCCCCTATGGCTCCCTGGAGCTTCATACCCAAAGAGAAGGAAAAGAAAGGGCTGACCCAAGAGGCGGCCGCCACAAACTCCGCAACGCGAAGTCGAGACAACAGGCTGCAACCTGCAACCCAAGGCAACAAGAACGCACATGGCAGACGCGTGCATAAAGAACGGGCGGCCAGGAACTTGTGCGACCCTCAAATCCTTGCGCCCGAAATGAGCCCTAGACGTCACCAGCACAGCAGCGAAAGCTGCAAATGTCCGAACAGCATGGGCGCAAGGATAGACCACAGGCTGGAAGACCTAAAAACTCTGCGGACAACCTGGGAGACCCGAGCCCTGAAACAGGGAACCGGATCAACCCGAAGCGCATCATTAGACACGTACGCAGGTAACGGCAAAAGGCGCAACCGGACAACACAGGATGCACCCCCGGCCGAACCAATCAAGCATCAATAACCCAAGGACCCTCCCCGGTAAGCAGCCGTCTCAACCGTCGCCAGAAGGACGGAGAAAGGCTGCAACGTACAAACCTACCACCAGTGCCAAAGAGCAGAAATCTGAAACGAAGGGGCTACCACAAACTGAGAAGATAAGAGGGCACCCTGATCAAGGACCAGGACGGCTCAGGCGACGCATGAGCAGGCCGGAGGTGAAGCAAAACACGAGAAAGCTTATGGAACGGGGCAGATGTGACGTCCACCCCACACGCAAGCCGGAGCGGATCTGCCAGCGCCGCACAAAACGAGGTGACAGTAAGAAACATCAAATAACTGTAGTCCAGAAAACCCAAGAAAGGACAAGACAACCCGATGTGAAAGAGAAGACGACCTACAAAGAGCAAGGAAAAGGTGCATAGAAACACCAGGAACATCATACTTTCACCGAGATGAAGCTCGCAGGTGGGACACCATCAACAAAACCACCTGATCAACACAGAGATGGTGATACCCGCGTAAAAAAAACCAGACGCGAAGAGCCGAGGAGAAAGCCGAACCAGTCACGTACAGGACCGGTCCGACCTGCCGAAAGAGGTGGAGCCACGGGAAAACGCCCAGGATTTGGACACCTATCAAGCATCGTCTGAAAATAAAGCTGGGCCGGCCACCAAGGGACCATGAGGACTACTATCTTGGGAATGGGCTCCAACTGAGCCAGAACCCAAAGCAATAGCTGGATCGGGAGAAGAGGAACAGGTACCCCCACCTTGACCAGTCCTGCCGAAAGGCATCCACCGCGAACGCCTCGCAGGCGGGTAAGGGCGCCACATAGAATGGGTGACGCCTAGACCACGCCGACTCGAAGACATCCATGACCAGGAGTCCTTACGTCCGGCAGAGCCAACGAAACGAGTCAGCGACAACTGGCCAATCCGTTAACAGAGGAATGAACCGAGATAGGCCATCCGCCAGGACGTAGAACACACCCCGGACATGAACCTCACGGTTAGCCAAACCCTGAGAATCCAGCAAACAAGCCACTTGAAGGGATCAACCCCTAAAGCAAACACCTAAGAGAAACCCTGTGGTTCCGGCAAAGAACTGCCAGAGAACAGTCCGAATGGAGCTGAATGGTAGAGTACCGAGTGACCCAAACCCTCCGAAGCGCAGACCAGACAGCCACAAACTCCCGAACCGTGCTGTGAGGCTGACGGACGGACAGACCACACCATCCCCGGCCGACCTGGTGAGCACTGGTCACAAAGCCCCAGCCAAGAGATGACCCGTCCGTGAACACATCGAGTGAAGGCTCGGCAAGGTGCCAAGGCACGGAACCCCGAAATCCCAAAGAGGAAGCTGGTGATGCAGCACCAACACAAGATCCCCGGAGGAACGAACCCAACGATTGCAAGAGAAGCGGAATGGGAGTCTCCGAAGGAACCAAACAGACACCGAAGCCAAAACCGACCCTGCAGGTAGACCAGCGCATCGAAGTTCAGATTCCCGCACAACTGCTCGAGCAAACGCCGAGCTACCCGGGACCCCCTTATGAAGTGCCAAAGGCGGGACCACAGCCGCAGCAACACTTCTGGAGTGAGGGACAAGGAGCGGCCCAAGAGCCCTAAACAAGACCCAGCCAGGTCCGAACCTGGGGCCGGAAACAGATGGAACGGCCTTCAGATCACCAGGAAACTAAACCCAGCGATCTGGAAAGAACCACACACCTGGCGAGCAGACAAGCGGACCGTCTGGGAGCCCACACCAGCCAGTTGTCGAGGTAGGCCAGATCCCGAATCCCAGCAGACTCAGATAGGGCACCAATATCTGGTAAAGATGCAAAAATACACCAAGTGCCAATTACAAACAAGGGAATCAGCATCAAGAACTGGGGTGTGGCTCGCCAGCACGGTGTGGTCTGGAGCTACCCCTTCCGAAGCTGCGCAGACAGTGGTTTAACGACGGGTGACGTCATACTAGTTTGCTCATTTTTGTTTGCGGAGTTCTATTCACTCGTTCGGCTTTTGATTGCAATTTTCACCAGAATAGGGGTTTGTTTTGGAACGCCTACCTTTCTGGGTGCCTAACCCGGTTGATGGCAGACATGGAATGCTTCCAATCACGCGGGGTTTCTATAGGCCATTGCCCCTCTTGCCTCTCTAGAGGGGGCCAGGTTCTGGCTCGTGGTCCCCGGTAGGCCTATAAGAACTCCATGCCAAAGTCTGACATTAGCATATCAGCCTAGTAAGCTCCGGGGAGCCGTAGGGGCTTCTCCCAGAAAAAATATTTTTGGGACATTAGTCGGTCCCAATAGTTTAGATGTTTTACCGAGTGGATTCTAACAGTAAAGGATCTCTGCACGCTCTCCAGGTCAGCAATTTCTCCAGCTTTGAAAGGGGCCGTCATTGTGCAGCAGTACTCCACTCTAGAGAGCACAAGCGTTTTGAAAAGTATCATCATCGTATAGCATCTCTAGTGTGAAAAGTTCTTGTTATCCAACCTGTCATTTTTCGGTCAGTTGTGACGGCCACTTTATTGTGTTCTTTAAAGGTAAGGTCTTCTGACATGAGTACACCTAAATCCTTTACATTGCCTTTTTGTGCTATGTTATGATTTGTCTGAGTTTTGTACGTGGTTTCCGTTTTTATATTTTCATTTTTTCCATAGCGCATGAGCTGGAACTTATCTTCGTTAAACACCTAACGTTTATCTGTGTTATTTTAGTCATTTCTGTTAAGTTTGCAGCTTAGTGTCTTCGATCTTATAATCGCTGTCTCCCCGTGCCCCTTTGGGAAGAACGGCTTTGGGTTTGCAGTCGATGTGGAGGAGCGGTCAGTGCATTGTCCAATAGTGTGTCGTCTAGTTCATCGTCTTGTGTCGAGTGGTGCGTCCGTGTTGTGTGTGCTTGTGTGGTGTTCAGTTGTGCTGTGCTTATTTGTGTGGTACCTGTGTGCATGGAGGTGATTGTCATCATGGGTTGTGTGTTGTGGGTCTGTTCTGTCTGTTGTTGTGGGGTCAGGGGAAAGGGTGTCTGGGGTGGGAAGGGGGGCAGGGTGAGGGGGAGGGGAGCCTGTGGGGACTGGTTAGTTGTGTCCTGGTGGGGTCCCAGGATGCGACCCAGGGTATTGGCCACGTTCCGTCGGATGGTGATTGTTAGTAGTGGGATGGAGGGGTCTAGAAACTCCGGTGGTATCACTCTGGTTGGAAGGGAGTTGGCAGTTAGAATGAGGTTAAGGCACCTCTCGAATCGTGTTGGGTTGCCTGCAGCCAATACTTTTGCTGCATCTACATAGATGCAACCTACCTACCTGGTTGAGCTAGGAATTATTACCCCAAAAAAGAACTGGGAAACAAAGGGCTGGCGTACCGAAAGGGAAACTATGAGGAGATGAATAAATTCCTAAAGGATATACATTGGGACACAGAACTCAGAACCAAGTCTGTACAAGACATGATGGACTATGTCACCCAAAAGTGTCAGAAGGCTGTAAGCAGGTTTGTCCCAGCTCGACAGGAAAAAACAGAGAAGTAAAAGAAGAATCCGTGGTTTAATAGGGAATGTATGAAAGCAAAGGAGCTGAACAAAAGGGCATGGAGGAACTTCCGTAATAACAGAACACCAGAAAGTAGAGAGATATACCAGAGAACCAGAAACGAGTATGTTAGTGTGAGAAGAGCAGCTGAGAAAAGGTATGAAAATGATATAGCTAATAAAGCCAAGACCGAACCAAAGCTACTACACAGTCACATCAGGAGGAAGACAACAGTGAAGGAACAGGTGATGAAACTTAGGGTGGGCGAGGACAGGTACACAGAATGACAAAGAGGTGTGAGAAGAACTCGACAAAAGGTTCCAGGAGGTCTTTACAATAGAACAGGGAGAAGTCACGGCGCTAGGAGAGGTGGCAGCAAACCAGGTAACCTTGGAAAGGTTCGAAATTACAAGAGATGAGGTCAAGAAGCACCTATTGGAGCTGGATGTGAGAAAAGCTGTTGGGCCGGATGGAATCTCACCATGGGTATTGAAAGTGTGTGCAGGAGCACTTTGCTTGCCACTCTCCATAGTGTATAGTAGGTCACTGGAAATGGGAGACCTACCAGAAATATGGAAGACTGCTAATGTAGTACCAATATACAAAAAGGGTGACAGACAAGAGGCACTGAACTACAGGCCAGTGTCCTTAACTTGTATACCATGCAAGGTGATGGAGAAGATTGTGAGAAAAAACCTAATAACACATCTGGAGAGAAGAGACTTTGTGACAACCCATCAACATGGGTTCAGGGAGGGTAAATCTTGCCTTACAGGCTTGATAGAATTCTACGATCAGGTGACAAAGATTAAGCAAGAAAGAGAAGGATGGGCGGACTGCATTTTTTTGGACTGTCAAAAAGCCTTTGACATAGTACCCCATAAAAGGTTGATGCATAAGCTGGAGAAACAGGCAGGAGTAACTGGTAGGGTGCTCCAGTGGATAAGGGAGTACCTAAGCAATAGGTACTCCCTTATCCACTGGAGCACCCTACACGATCAACCCAACACGATTCGAGATTCTGAGGTCTCACCCCTCACTGCAACTCTGCTTCCTGAGACTGATGGATGCCTGCTACTAAGCAATAGGAAGCAGAGTTACAGTGAGGGGTGAGACCTCAGAATGGCGTGAAGTCACCAGTGGAGTCCCACAGGGTTTTTAGTGTCAAAGTGGTTGACAAATGGAATGCATTAGGAAGTAATGTGGTGGAGGCTGACTCCATACACAGTTTCAAGTGTAGATATGATAGAGCCCAATAGGCTCAGGAATCTGTACACCTGTTGATTGAGACGGTTGAGAGGCGGGACCAAAGAGCCAGAGCTCAACCCCAGCAAGCACAACTAGGTGAGTACAGATTGTAGCTCGCGTCTTCTCTACTTCCTCCCTTCGATGGGGCAGCCAGGAATCTAGTGTGTTTTGTTGGTGTTGGTAGGCGTGTGTGTGTACTGGCAGTAGTGAGTGGTGGTGAGATGGCCGGATTGAGGATTTGAGAGTAAAGCCTGTGTGTGTTGGTGGGGTGTGTGTGTACAGTGGGTTGTGAGTGTGGGGTAAAGCATAAGGTATCTGTGTTTGATGTACCAGCTGTGCATGTTGAGCCGTGCTATGTGTATTGCTCAGAATGGCCTTCCGAGTGGGTCACTGATTGTGGACGGCCAGTTGCTGCATTTGATGGTACTGTTTGGGCAGTCTTTATAGAAGTGTCCAGTATTTGAGCATTTTGAGCATGTTTGTGGCGCTCTGCAGGTTATTGTTGCATGGTTGAATTTATCCATTTGAAACATTGCTAGAGAGGGTAGTAATCCATAATTGTTAGGTTGTGTGGTGGGATGTCTCTCTCAGCTTGATGCCATCGGACAAGAGTCTGTGTGCCTCTGCAGGGGAATGCACACTGAATTTTTAGGGTGGTGGATTCTGGTATATGGAAGATACCTTGAATATTTATGTTGTTGAGGGAGTTAACATGTTCTGTAAAGTGTTTTGCATCTGTTAGATCTAACAGAGCACTGTCAAACAGATTGCATGTAAATAGGGTGCACTTTGCTCTCTGTTCAGAAGTTAGTACTGGAGTGAGGTGGAGTGGAAATAGTTTTTCCTTGTTAGTAGGGGCAAGACATTCATATATGGCGCTCTCAGTCCGAAAATTTCTTTTGCGCCTTTGTTAGTCTGATGGACATTTGTTATGGGGATCCTTGTTGTTTCTGTAAAAGTCCTGGTGAGTTCTATGTGGTTATGTGACTGGGGCCAGAATAGACAAGGGCAATGGAGTACGACATCTCATAACGTACAGGCGGGACACCAATACAAATGTGACTTACCTTCTGGTTGTTAATGCTTGTTGTTGTAGCTGTTGTGCGGTGTGTTGATCGTCCTGGTGGGCTGGCAGACTCTGGCTATCACAAACTATTTTACTTGAATACCAATTGTTGTTCTAACACCTTTACTTTTAAAAACTCCTATCACTGTTGCCTCTTTATTTTTTTAATTAGATACACTTTACAATGGATATAATCGATCTCAGATCAACTTGCACATAAAGAAATAAAATAATCAATCACTGTCCTAATCGTCGTTGGAGCATACCTCACAATAATTCACAACTGTTATCCTAGCTGGGTATCTCGAGGTATTGGTCACTGATCCTGGGTCCTTACTGCTGTTAATCCGCAGTGTGGGGGGGGGTTTCTTTTTGCTTTCCCGACTGCAATGCGTACGTCGCCAATGTACATGTGGCAGACGCTTCACGAAGCTGTCGGAATTAGCAGAGAAAATACGAGAGCAACCGTACAGGGCCTGGGAGCAAGGTCGAGTTAGAGTCCTTGAGGGTCTCTTCTCAGACTAGCCTCACCTGGTACTGCTCCACATTGATCGTTGGAATCTCCTCAATGATTTAACACTTTAAGGGACTCCTAGGGTCCTCATCACATTTATAGTTTAGTGATTTAGGCAACTCGGTGTTGAAGACACCTAGAGCTGAAGGCTTGAGTAATTTGTTGGCAGTATTCAGAAGTGGTTCAACGGAAACACCGCATAAAGCTTAACAGTAGTTTATTTACTAACTTAACTACTAACACAAAGGGTGCTTGATTTACTTTAGATTGGTGTCAGAAAGGCTATGGTTGTATTAGCGAGACTCTTGACATCTGGCTAACGGATTCGGATCCACTCGTGGAGTAACACCTAACTTGACACAGTTGACAGCCAATCATTAACATGGCAACCTAACTGCCAGTATGCAAAGGGATCACAAGAGTTCCAACCGGATGCTCAATGATGATATGCAATAACTACAATGGCACTGTCAATGGGACAGGTAATAACATGCACAATAATAATATCACACAATACTAAATGTGTGGTATATGTGAAGCTCACATTCACAGATGAGTGTAATACCGTGATACCACACAGATAAACACGCATACACCGTCGGGTGTCTTCACCTATAACCTGTGTCAGGTATGAGTAGGTGAGAACTGTGGTTGATCCCTCAGATCAACACAGACAGACACAATAAAACAATGACAAGATCTTGTACTTACAGGTAGGGTACCTCTCTTATTCACTCACTCAGGCACATTTATGCAAGAACTTGTAGGTGGCCTGATAGCGGGTTTCCTCGTTCTGAAGTGAGACTATTGACGACAGGCTTTCCCCACAAACCGTACTTAACACAGGGGTATACTCGCAGGAGGGCGTGCTGTATGTCTCCAGACACACACACCCACTCTGGCACTGGCGGTGAGTAAGGGTGGTGACGTCACGTAGTACAGTGAGGGCGGCAGCTGGCGGCTGGCGGGCTACACACTCGGGACAGAGTGGCGGCTGATTTTATTATACCATGCAGGTACACTTGTGATAAAGTCACACACAGAACCAATCATATTGATCGTTCCCTGATCAGTAGCAGAGGTGACGTCATGAACATCTCACGACCACGTCACAGTTGTTATTCTCCATCGTGCCGGTTGAGGTTGACCTCAGGGCCAGACTGTACTCACCTATTTGTGCTTACGTGGGTTGAGCTCTGAGCTCTTGGTCCTGCCTCTCAACTGTCAATCAACTGGTGTACAGGTTCCTGAGCCTATTGGGCTCTATCATATCTACACTTGAAACTGTGCATGGAGTCAGCCTCCTCCACATCACTGCCTAATGCATTCCATTTTTCAACTACTCTGACACTAAAAAATTCTTTTTAATATCTCTGTGGGTCATTTGGGCACTGAGTTTCCACCTGTGTCCCCTAGTGCATGTGCCCCTTGTGTTAAATAGCCTGTCTTTATCTACCCCTGTCGATTCCTCTGAGAATCTTGTACGTGGTGATCATATACCCCTAACTCTTCTGTCTTCTAGCGACGTGAAGTTTAACCCTTACACTGCTCAGGGGTCCTGGGGACATTTACACCCCTGTGCGCAAGAAAAAAAAAATTCCAAAAAATTTTTCGTCTTCTAAACACGTTAATTTGTGTCCCCTGAGCACGGGAAAAATAGCAAAAAAATCGTAGGTCACATATTTTGGGCGCAATTGACCGAGGAAGTCTGGCAAAAAGTGGGCGTTGACAGAGCGGTCGCCAGGGCCGGTCAGCGTCACCCGCGCTGACAGATGGGAGTTGCCACAAAGATATTATTACCTAATTGTTTCAATGTCTCCGATTGATTTTTTCTTAGTTTTTTTGCAGTAATATTATTCAATAGTGTGTATTGTAATATATTTATATAATAAAAGTGGTGAATAATCGCTATACTCAAAAGTATGGTGTGCATATTAGTGATTCAATTATTATGTTCATAAAACAATAAACAAACAGTTTTGCTGCAATTACACTCTATACACAGGTTATATATAAGTATCTGCATATTTTGGTCACCATAACGAACCACTAAGTTGGTATTGAGAGTCGAAAAGCAACGAAGAGTTACCGCCACACACCAGCCAGCCACTCGCTGCCACTCCCTCAACACACGCACTAAACTTTCTCCCCCAACAGTACCATTTGTGGTGTTATTACACTATATACAGACGTTATATATAAGTATGTATATATTTTGTTCACCACAACTGTACAGCTAAGCTGATATAGTTATTTCAGGCACTAAGAGTCGTCGCTATACACAGCTGGCGGCTGGCGGCTCCCTCACTCATTCAAGGTCACACACACACTAAACTTTCTCCCCCAACAATACTGTTTGCTGCTATTACACTCTATACACAGGTTATATATAAGTATTTGCATATTTTGGTCACCATTACGAACCACTAAGTTGGTATTGAGAGTCGAAGAGCAACGAAGAGTTACCGCCACACACCAGCCAGCCACTCGCTGCCACTCCCTCAACACACGCACTAAACTTTCTCCCCCAATACCATTTGTGGTGTTATTACACTATATACAGACATTATATATAAGTATGTATATATTTTGTTCACCACAACTGTACAGCTAAGCTGATATAGTTAGTTCAGGCACAAAGAGTCGTCGGTATACACAGCTGGCGGCTGGCGGCTCCCTCACTCATTCAAGGTCACACGCACTAAACTTTCTCCCCCAACAATACTGTTTTCAGTGTTATTACCCTATATACACATATTATATATAAATATCTACATGTTTTATGCACTGTAACTGTACACCTAAGCTTGTAGTGCACCCAAAGAGCATAGTGGCCACCCTCTAAACAGCTTGACAAATCGTGCAGACGTCACCTCCGTCACCCAAATGGCTCCTCCCAGCATAATCCTTTTGCTGTTATTACACTAATACACACATTATATATAAGTATCTACATTTGTGTTCACCATAGAGAACCACTGAGCTGGTATGGTGAATGTAAACAATAACAGGTGGCCACACAGTCAGTAAACGATGCTGTCTTCCTCAGTCTCTCAGCATCACTCCTCCCACAGCGCTAATTATACAACAATCCTGCTATTATCACAACCCTGGTTATTTATATCACAGTCACGGGTCATCTGTAATATTGTCATCACTAAATAATAACAGTATATATTTATTTTGACATTTTTCGGTGATGCTGTGGTCACAAGCTGAACAGCAATGCTGATCGCTCATGCTGCGTGCGCCAGCCTTGGTTGCTCCAACAGTACTGTGCCTCTCACACCTGAGAATATTGCCCACGATTTTTTTTTTAAATTGCGTCTGTTTACAAGAGCCCTGAGGAAGCTACTGTGAACCCCGTGTAGCCGCGGGCCATTTGAATCGGGAATGGCACCCTATGGCGTATATATACGCCATGCGCACCGTCGGACATGTTACTCAGGGCGTATATATACGCCATGCGCAGTTTAAGGGTTAATTCCCNATAATAATAATAATATTGTAGGATAAAAACCCACACTTTGGTATTTGTGAATTTATGTACAATGAATTAATTATGCCAAGTCTTTCTCACTCTCCTGAGTGCTTTGTCAAGGTCTGAGTGTGTGATTATCATGGTCACCCATCACCACCACACTCCAGCATCATGGTCACCCAGCACCACCACACTCCAGCATCATGGTCACCCATCACCACCACACTCCAGCATCATGGTCAACCAGCACCACCACACTCCAGCATCATG
Source organism: Procambarus virginalis (assembly GCA_020271785.1). Taxonomy (NCBI): domain Eukaryota; kingdom Metazoa; phylum Arthropoda; class Malacostraca; order Decapoda; family Cambaridae; genus Procambarus; species Procambarus virginalis. The sequence continues at coordinate 44,846 of WNGS01008475.1, forward strand.
GTCACCATCACCACCACACTCCAGCATCATGGTCACCCAGCACCACCACACTCCAGCATCATGGTCACCCATCACCACCACACTCCAGCATCATGGTCACCCAGCACCACCACACTCCAGCATCATGGTCACCCATCACCACCACCTCCAGCATCATGGTCACCCAGCACCACCACACTCCAGCATCATGGTCACCCAGCACCACCACACTCCAGCATCATGGTCACCCAGCACCACCACACTCCAGCATCATGGTCACCCAGCACCACCACACTCCAGCATCATGGTCACCCAGCACCACCACACTCCAGCATCATGGTCACCCAGCACCACCACACTCCAGCATCATGGTCACCATCACCACCACACTCCAGCATCATGGTCACCAGCACCACCACACTCCAGCATCATGGTCACCCAGCACCACCACACTCCTGCATCATGGTCACCCATCACCACAACACTCCAACATCATGGTCACCCATCACCACCACACACCAGCATCATGGTCACCCATCACCACCACACTCCAGCATCATGGTCACCCATCACCACCACACTCCAGCATCATGGTCACCCATCACCACCACACACCAGCATCATGGTCACCCATCACCACCACACTCCAGCATCATGGTCACCCATCACCACCACACACCAGCATCATGGTCACCCAGCACCACCACACACCAGCATCATGGTCACCCAGCACCACCACACACCAGCATCATGGTCACCCATCACCACCACACTCCAACATCATGGTCACCCATCACCACCACACACCAGCATCATGGTCACCCATCACCACCACACTCCAGCATCATGGTCACCCATCACCACCACACTCCAACATCATGGTCACCCATCACCACCACACACCAGCATCATGGTCACCCATCACCACCACACTCCACATCATGGTCACCCAGCACCACCACACTCCAGCATCATGGTCACCCATCACCACCACACACCAGCATCATGGTCACCCAGCACCACCACACTCCAGCATCATGGTCACCCAGCACCACCACACTCCAGCATCATGGTCACCCAGCACCACCACACACCAGCATCATGGTCACCCAGCACCACCACACTCCAGCATCATGGTCACCCATCACCACCACACTCCAGCATCATGGTCACCCATCACCACCACACACCAGCATCATGGTCACCCAGCACCACCACACTCCTGCATCATGGTCACCCATCACCACAACACTCCAGCATCATGGTCACCCATCACCACCACACACCAGCATCATGGTCACCCATCACCACCACACTCCAGCATCATGGTCACCCAGCACCACCACACTCCTGCATCATGGTCACCCATCACCACAACACTCCAGCATCATGGTCACCCATCACCACCACACACCAGCATCATGGTCACCCATCACCACCACACTCCAGCATCATGGTCACCCATCACCACCACACTCCAGCATCATGGTCACCCAGCACCACCACACTCCAGGAGCATCATGGTCACCCAGCACCACCACACTCCAGCATCATGGTCACCCAGCACCACCACACTCCAGCATCATGGTCACCCAACACCACCACACTCCAGCATCATGGTCACCCAGCACCACCACACTCCAGCATCATGGTCACCCAGCACCACCACACTCCAGCATCATGGTCACTCAACACCACCACACACCAGCATCATGGTCACCAAGCACCACCAAATGGTAATACTCGGCCCCAGGTCCAGACTCATGGAATTCAATATTTATAAAGAAATGCAAAGTGCCGGTAGCACAGGCACTCAGTATAGTGTGGAGGAAGAGCTTGGACACGGGGGAGATACCAGATGCACTTCAAGTAGCAGACATAGCCCCTCTACACAAGGGAGGGAGCAAAGCATTGGCAAAGAATTATAGACCAGTTGCACTAACATCGCACATAATAAAAGTATTTGAGAGAGTGATTAGGAGTCAGGTCACCAATTTCATGGAGACCAATGACCTTCACAACCCAGGCCAACATGGATTTCGAGCGGGAAGATCGTGCCTCTCACAGCTACTTGAGCACTACGATAAAGTCACTGAGGCATTAGAAGAAAAACAGAATGCTGATGTGATATACACGGACTTCGCAAAGGCTTTCGATAAATGTGACCATGATGTGATAGCACACAAAATGAAGTCAATGGGAATAACCGGTAAAGTAGGACGCTGGATACTCAGTTTTCTGTCAAACAGGATTCAGTGAGTAACGGTCAACCATATAAAATCTAGTCCAAGTGCAGTTAAAAGCTCTGTACCTCAGGGTACAGTCCTTGCACCGCTGCTTTTCCTTATTCTCATATCAGATATAGACAAAAATACAAGTCACAGCTTCGTATCATCCTTTGCAGATGACACAAAAATCGGTATGAAAATTACCTCGGCTGAAGACATTGAAAAACTTCAAGCTGATATTAATAAAGTTTTCGACTGGGCATCAGAAAATAACATGATGTTTAACCCTTCAATTGCGCATCGCATCATATGATGCTTTGACCGACTTGCAGTAAATTGCGCATCGCATCATATGATGCGTTGGAGTACTACGCAAGATTTAAACGGCCCGTGGATACACGAGGTTCACCACACCTTCATCAGGGCTCTTGTAAACAGACGCCATTTTTAAAAAAAATCGTGGGCCAAACTCCCGGGTGTTAGGGGCCACAGTATTGAGTGAGCTACCAAGCCTGACGCACGCAGCATGAGCTCACAGCACAGCTGTTCAGCTTGTGACCACAGCATCGCCTAAAAATGCCATAATATACTTGTTCATGCTATTATGTAGCGATAATATTATTACAGAAGACCCCTGACTGTGATAAAACTGACCATGGGTCTGATAATAAGAGGATTGTGATGATATTTAGCGCTGTGCTCCATGGAGGGAGGAGTAATGCTGTGAGAGGGAGGGTGGTGGCGTTGTTATCTGACTGTGTGTGGCCACCTTTTATTGACTGCAATCACCATACCAGCTTAGTGGTTCGTTATGGTGAACACAAATGTAGATACTTATATATAACGTGTGTATAGAGGTATAAACAGCAAGAGTAGGAGGTTGGGAGCCGCCATTTTGGTGAGAGAGGAGCGTTGTCTGCAGGAATTATCGTGTTGTTTACTGGTGACCACGATGGTCTTTGGGCACCATACCAGTTTACTTGTACAAGTATGGTGAATAAAACCGGTAGATATTTATATATAATGTGTGTATATAGCGTAATAACACCACAAGCAGTATTGTTGGAGGAGAAATATTAGTGCGTCTGGCCTTGAGGGCGGCAGCCATCAGCTGACTGTGAGTTCATCAGTGGCAGTGGCAGCCAGTGGCGGGCTGCCACTGCCTGCCACTGCCACTCAGCATACCAACTTAGTGGTTCGTTATGGTGATCACGAATGTAGATACTTATATATAGCGTCTGTATATAGTGAATAAAAGCAAAAACAGTATTGTGGGAGAAGAATGTGGGCGAGTCAGATGACTTGAGGGAGGGCGTGAGTGGCTGGCTGGTACACGGCTGTCACTCCTCGTTACTTTTTGACTCATAATAGCAACTTAAGGTTCGTTATGGTGAACAAAATGTGCAGATACTTATATATAACCTGTGTATATAGTGTAACAACCGACAAAGTATTTGTTCACTGTTTGATGAACATAATTGAATCAACAATAAGCACACCATATTTTGAGTACAGCGATGATTCACCCATTTCATTATATAAATATATCACAATACACCACTTTGAATAATATTACAGCAAAAAACTACGAAAAATCAATCAGAGACATTGAAATAGTTAGGCA
>WNGS01008475.1:55702-66114 GCA_020271785.1 Procambarus virginalis
GACATCATAATTTTTAAAGAATGGATATGAAGGAAAAGTATCCAGTTATTGTCATCCAAATGGTAAAATATTTGATAATTAGTAATGGTAATGTCTTCTTAGACATAATAAGATAGGATAAAAACCTATCAACATCTAATCATTTCAGTCACTGAAATCAACGTCTAATGATTAGACGTCGAGATATAAGTCTCATCCAAAGCACACACTCAGACCTTGACAAAGCACTCGGGAGAGTGTGAACAACTTGGTGTAAATTTCTTACATAAAATTTTTCTCAAATACACAAGTGTGGGTTTTTATCCTATATTTGATAATATAATAAATATATTTTAATCAGATTTTGTTAGGATTCTGATAGTTGACTTGTGGGATTTATGAAAGCAGTATTGTACTTGCATTGATCTCCCCCCTCCCCATCCGGCCCGTTGGCGTCGTGAGAGGGCTTAGTAGACGGCTGCCGGAGTGTGATGCTCTGTGGGACAGTCCTCTGTCCTTTTATGGCCTTGCGCTCCTGCTGCTGTCTTCTCTAATTATGCCGGATCGCTTTTCCTTTTCCTTATGTTTCGTTTTTCTCCCCCCTCTTCTCCTATCTGCTTGTCGTTTCCTGCCGACTTTTTGCTTGTTTTGGATTATTCCTTTGGACTTCTTCTATTTTGACGCCCGGGTGCTTGAGGAGGCATACTCTTGCACCCGTAGAACTGTAGTACCCAACGTCTCGAGCGAGGGGAATCTTTTATTGTCAATCCCCCTTTCGTCGCTGAACCCGATCTCGACGGACTGACGGTTCTTAAGGTGGCGTTTGTGGGGCGTATACTCACGACGCACCCCTAGGGGGCCTCGGCATGATCGGCAATAGCTTCCTGTTGGGTGTCCTGCCTCTAATTGTGGCTCCATGGTGGGTATGGGGGCACATTCGTGGATGAATGTCTTTCCTTTTCATCTCTATGGCAGTGAATGTTTCTGTTGTACCCTCTCAGGCTCGTGGGGGTGGGCGACCAAGCCCCCGAGTCGGCCTGTATTGGAAGACCAGGCTCTGTAGCTCCCGCTGCGTTGGGCCCCGACCTTGCTCTTCCTTTGACCATCCTGACTTCTTCCCCCAGCTCCCCTCCCTCCTCTGTGGTTGGGTCGAGCCTCCAGCCCCCAGTGGTGACCACTTCGTCCCCTGGTGCGGCTAAGTCTCTCGTTGTGACTACTGCGCCTTTTGTCCCCTCTCTCTCAGGGGGTTCTCAATGCCGTCAGCACCATGGCCGCACTCGCTCGTCTCCTTCCTGTACTGATGCGTATCAGGCCTTGTTTGGTCCTGCTTCATGGGCCAAATACTTTGATCTCCTCCCTCTTGATTCCGCGCCTCCTGACGATTTCTTCCTCCATCGGCATCTCGTTGATTCCGTGGATGCGTCTGTCACCTTCAACCCCACTCGTCTCGATACACGTGTCGTTGCTGCTCCTTCTCAGGATGCAGCTTCCCGCTTGGCTGTCTTATCCTGCCTTGGTGAGATCCCTTACCTTGAGGTTACCTTGAGGTGCTTCCGGGGCTTAGCGTCCCCGCGGCCCGGTCATCGACCAGGCCTCCTGGTTGCTGGACTGATCAACCAGGCTGTTGGACGCGGCTGCTCGTAGCCTGACGTATGAGTCACAGCCTGGTTGATCAGGTATCCTTTGGAGGTGCTTATCCAGTTCTCTCTTGAACACTGTGAGGGGTTTGCCAGTTATGCCCCTTATGTGTAGCGGGAGCGTGTTTGAACAGTCTCGGGCCCCTGATGTTGATAGAGTTCTCTCTCAGAGTACCAGTTGCACCTCTGTTTTTCCCTGTTCGGGTCTCTAAGAACACTCGGTTGAATACCAGTGTTGGCACTATTCTCCTCCCGCCCCATGTTGCAACCGGCGTTCAGAATCTGCAGGACTGCCACGATGACATTCGGCATATCCTTGATGCCCAAGGCCATTCTGTCCTCCAGGTTGACTCGTTTACTCGTCCCCTTCGTGGTCGTCGCCATCAACCCCTTTGAGTTGTGAAGGTCACCTTTGATGGTCGGACCCTTCCATCCTCTGTCATTCTCGCTGGTGCCAGGTGCTCTGTCCAGGAGTATATTCCTTCTCCTCGGCTTTGTAACAAGTGCTGGAGGTTTGGGCATGGTGCCCTCCGCTGCTCTGGGACTGTCTCTCTCTGTCCTTTGTGTGGGGGTGAAGGTCACTAAGTCGGAGTGCACTTCTCCCCAAGCTCGCTGCCTCAACTGCGGTGAGGCCCATCCTACCTTCTCCCGTGCCTGTATCCATTACAAGCTTGAGGCAGCCGTCCTCAACTTGAAGCACCGGGAGCGTTTATCTTTTCCTGAGGCGAGGCGCCAGGTTCGCCGGCTCCCGCCTTATGCTAACGTCTCTTATGCTCGCGTGTTGCGCTCTTCCTCTCCTCGTCCTTCCCACCTTCCTCAGACTCACAACCGTTTCCGGGCCTTGGACCCTGATACGCCCACTGCTCCCTCCTCTGTTCCTTTGAGTTCTGTCCCGAAGGGTCCCCCTCCTGGTCCTCTGTCTGGGGTTCCCCTTCTTTCTACCCGGTCTGTCATGTCTCCTGTGTCTTCTTCCTCGTCTCCCTCCGATCCTCCTTCCCATCCTTCTCCTCCATCTATTGACTCTCCCCGCCGCCTGTCGGTGCAGGCGGATGTCCATCGCTCTCCTAACGGCCGTCGTGTGTGCTCTCGTTCAGCTTCTCCTGTTGAGACACTGGAATCCGTTGCCCGGTACGTAGTTGCTGGGACACCGGTCTCTTTAAGTCAGAAGCGTAAGCCTGGCTCCTCTCCTTCCTCCTCCCCGGCGGGTAAGAAGGCTTCGCTTTCTTCCTCGACCCCTACTACTGGCTCTATTGCTCCTTCCCCTCCCATTTCAGTGGTTGCGCCCCCTGTTCCTGCTATGGAGGTTTCTTTGGCCCCTGCTTCCCTTTCGGTTGCTGCCCTTGCTGAGGTGCGCTCCCCTCTTTCTACTCCCCCTCTTCCTGCTGCTGTCCTTGACTGCTCCTCTCCGTTGTCTCCTCCTCTTCCTCCTCCGGACCCCGCCCGCCCACCTCTGGTCTGTTCTCCCGCTTCCTTCCCTCCGTCTTTGCTCAGTTTACCCATGCCCCCTAACCCTGACTTTGCTGACCCTGATCCCGACCCTGATATTCTTTAACGTGCTGTGTTGCTCTTTCGCCTTTGTTTCTTCCTTGTTTTCTGTTGTTGTCCTTTCTCTTCTCGTCGCAGTCTATTCTTCAATGGAACGTTCGAGGTTATTACGCCAATTTCCTCGAACTCCAACTTCTAATTTCGCGGTTTTCGCCCCTTTGTGTCTGTCTCCAGGAGCCGATGCTTGGTGCTCGTCCTGGTCGTTTTCGTGGCTATTCCTTTCTCTCCCCCCCCCCCAGCCGTTGCTGGGGCTCCTAATTCTTCTGCTCTCTTGATTCGCGCTGATGTTCCCTTTGTTCCTTTACTTTTTCCTTTGCCCCTCCATTGTTCTGCTGCTCGTATCTTTGTGGGGAAATGGTACACGGTTTGTTCCATTTATCTTCCCCAAGTGTCCCGCTTTCTCTTCCTGATTTGAAACACCTCTTGGACTCCTTGCCGGAGCCTGTGCTCCTGCTGGGTGACTTCAATTGTCGTCATTCTCTTTGGGGTGACGTTTTGACGAATACCCGGGGTCGCCTTCTTGAGCCGTTTCTCCTCTCTTCTTCCCTGTCTCTTCTGAATTCTGGTGAGCCCACTCATTTGGACTCTCGGACTCGCACCCTTTCCTGTCTTGATCTTTCTCTCTGCTCTTCTTCTCTTTACTTAGATTTCACGTGGCAGGTTCTTGATGACCTCCATGGTAGTGATCATTTCCCTATCCTTGTTTCCTTTTTCTCTTTTCGCCCTTCCCTCTCTTTTCCTAGGTGGCAGTTTGCTAAAGCGGACTGGAACCTATTTACCCTCAGTGCTGCTCTCTCTGACCTCTCCCTTCTGCCTCTCCCTCGCGCTCTCCTCCTTTTTCATGACACTGTCTTCAACGCTGCCCTCCGCTCTATTCCTCGCTCTTCCTCTCGGGGTCCACGGAAGTGCGTTCCCTGGTGGAATGCGGACTGTGCTCGGGCTGTCCGCTGTAAGCGTGCAGCCTGGAAGAGGCACCGCCGTCGGCAGACGACCGATTCTTTTCTTTTCTTTCGGAAAGCGAGTGCGGTGGCCCGTAGGGCCATCCGTACGGCTAAACGTGAATGTTGGGCTTCTTATGTCTCCACAATTACGTCCGAAACTCCCCTGCCACAGATCTGGAAGCGTATCCGCAAGATAGCGGGTAAGTTCGTTCCCGATGTTTCCCCGGTCCTTCACCTCCGTGGTACTCTTGTGGCGGACCCGTTGCAGGTCGCTACCGAACTGGGTTCCCACTTTTCTTCTGTTAGCTCTGGTCTTCATCTTCCCCAATCTTTCCTTCTTCGTAAACCTGTCCTTGAGTCTCGTCCTTTAGATTTCTGCACTCGTCTTCGACTTTCCTATAACGATCCCTTCTCTCTCTCTGAACTTCGTTCTGCCTTGGCCCTCTGCGGTTCTACGGCGGCGGGCTCCGATGGTATTCATTATGAGATGCTTCGCCATCTCCCTCCGTGCACGTCTCAGTATTTACTGAGTCTGTATAATCGGATCTGGGAGTCGTCGTCAGTCCCTGAGGACTGGCTCGATGCCGTTGTCCTCCCTGTTCGCAAACCAGGGTCTCTGGGAACTTCCCCTAAGGACTTTCGCCCTATTGCCCTCACAAGTTGTGTCTGCAAACTCTTTGAACGTATGGTTAACGTTCGTCTGATGTGGTTCCTGGAACACCATCACCTCCTCTCCCCTTCTCAATTTGGTTTCCGCAAGTGCCGCAGCACGACAGATGTCCTGGTGAACTTGGAGGTCTATATTCGTACTGCTTTTGCTGCGAAGACCTCCGTTGTTGCCGTCCTTTTTGACCTGGAAAAGGCTTACGACACCACTTGGCGATATCATATTCTATCCCAGCTTCATTCTTTTGGCCTTCGTGGTCATCTCCCTCCCTTTCTCCGCAGCTTCCTCTCTCGTCGTTCCTTTCGGGTGCGCCTTGGTACCGCTCTCTCTGCCTCTTTTCAGCAATACGAAGGTGTGCCCCAGGGTAGTGTTCTGAGCACTACTCTTTTTCTGGTTGCCCTCAATGGTCTTCTTTCCTCTCTTCCTTCAGGTGTCTTCTCCGCTCTCTATGTCGATGATCTTACCCTTTGCTGTCAGGGTGATGATTCGCCTCTCCTTCAGCGCCGGCTTCAACTTGCGATTGATGCCGTGTCGTCTTGGGCCACCGATCATGGCTTCAAGTTCTCTACTTCTAAGACTTGTGCCATGTCTTTTACTCGGAAACGGGTCGTTCTTCGTCCCTCTTTGTCACTTTATGGTCATCCCATTGAGTACAAAGATTCCGCGAAGCTTTTGGGGTTATTCCTTGACACTCGTTTGTCTTGGTCTCCCCATATTCTTACCTCCGTGTTGAGTGCTCTAAGGCCCTTACCCTCCTTCGAGTGTTGTCCCATACTTCTTGGGGAGCGGATAGGCGCACTCTCCTTGCTTTGCATTCCTCTCTCGTCCTGTCTAAGCTCGATTATGGTTGCCCTGCTTACTCTTCTGCTTCTGCTCTTCGCCGTCTTGATGCTTTGCACCATACTGGGCTGCGCCTCAGTTCTGGTGCCTTTCGTTCGACTCCCGTCCTTAGCTTGTATGTTGACACTGGCTTCCTATCTCTCCAGGACCGCCGTGATCGCTACTGTCTTCGCTATCTTGCGCGGTCCTTGCAACATCCTTCCTCTCGCCTCTGTCGTGCTTTAACTTTTACCCCTCCTGCGGTTCCTGTTCCTCTTCACCACCTCCCTCTTTCTGTCCGGTTATCTCGCTTACAGGATTCTCTTTCCGTTCGAGTTTCTAATGTTTCTCCTCGTGTTGTTCCTTCTTTGCCCCGTGGAGAGTCCCCCTTCCGCAGTTTTGTACGTCCTTGACCCGCGTCACTAAAGCTTTTACCCCTCCTACGGTTCTAAAACGCCTTTTCCTTGAGCACTTTTCTTCTCACTCCCGCTCCGTTTCTGTCTTCACCGATGGGTCTAAGTCTGCGGACGGTGTTGGCTACTCTGTTTTTTCCTGATCGCACTTATATGTGTCGCTTACCTCCGGAGACTAGCATCTTTACAGCGGAGCTTTATGCTATTCTCTATGCTCTTCGTCTCCTGCTTTCTCGTTGTCAGTCTTCTTTTGTGGTTGTTGTTGACTCTCGTAGTGCCCTCATGGCTCTCGGGTCCTTTAATCCGGTTCATCCAGTAGTTGTCGAGATCCAGCATTGGCTGTTTCTTGTTCACAGTAAATTTAAGTCGGTTGAGTTTTGTTGGGTTCCCAGCCATATTGGTGTGTCTTTAAATGAGCGTGCGGATGCTGCCGCCAAGGAAGCTGTCCGCTCTTGTCCCATCTCTCGTAAAGGTATTCCTTATTCCGACTTTTACCCGGTTATCCATTCCTCCATCCTTACCCGTTGGCAGGCTTCTTGGTCGTCTGTTACTGGTAACAAACTCCGTACTCTTAAATGTTGTTTTCCTCGTGGCCGTCCTCCTATCACCGTAACCGGCGATGGGAAACTGCTCTGGCAAGGTTGTGTATTGGCCATACTCGCTTAACCCATGGTCACTTGATGGAGCGCCGCCCTGCTCCTTATTGTCCTAATTGCATTGTCCCTCTTACGGTCATGCATGTCCTTCTTGAATGTCCTGACTTCCAGGACGAGCGTGTGTCTTGCTTTCCGGCCGCCCCTCACGGTCACCTGTCCTTCGATAGAATTCTTGGTGACTCGGATACTTTTGATATCGTTCGCCTTATGCGTTTTTGTTCTCGTATTGGCATCCTTGGTGATATTTAGCGCCCTCTGATTATTCCGCACATTTGATGGTGCTACATAGCCTTCCCGGTTTGGTGCCTTCTTTTGATAATTACTTACTTACTTGAATAGCTCATTGCAGAGCACAGTGCACTGATCTTCATGCACAAGCCCTATCTCTGTTAACCCTGGATAGTGAACTGGCATGTTGGGTATCTACAGAATGCCCACTTAACCAGGAACACGTTTATAATACAGAGGCCGCCGTATGTCCAGGCAGGAAGTAGATACAGGGAAGTTAAGCATACTTGCCACAAAGAGTCAGTGAGTACATTGGCTGGTGCCAGCGTGAGAGAGTAGAGAGACGCCAGCGAGGCAACAGGACAGTGTCAGGACAATGCCACAAGACTAGTACTCAGGCTGAGAGGTATGAGCTTCGAGGAGAGACTACGGGAATTAAACTTCACGTCGCTAGAAGACAGAAGAGTTAGGGGTATATGATCACCACGTACAAGATTCTCAGAGGAATCGACAGGGGTAGATAAAGACAGGCTATTTAACACAAGGGGCACATGCACTAGGGGACACAGGTGGAAACTCAGTGCCCAAATGACCCACAGAGATATTAAAAAGAATTTTTTTAGTGTCAGAGTAGTTGAAAAATGGAATGCATTAGGCAGTGATGTGGAGGAGGCTGACTCCATGCACAGTTTCAAGTGTAGATATGATAGAGCCCAATAGGCTCAGGAACCTGTACACCAGTTGATTGACAGTTGAGAGGCAGGACCAAGAGCTCAGAGCTCAACCCACGTAAGCACAAATAGGTGAGTACAGTCTGGCCCTGAGGTCAACCTCAACCGGCACGATGGAGAATAACAACTGTGACGTGGTCGTGAGATGTTCATGACGTCACCTCTGCTACTGATCAGGGAACGATCAATATGATTGGTTCTGTGTGTGACTTTATCACAAGTGTACCTGCATGGTATAATAAAATCAGCCGCCACTCTGTCCCGAGTGTGTAGCCCGCCAGCCGCCAGCTGCCGCCCTCACTGTACTACGTGACGTCACCACCCTTACTCACCGCCAGTGCCAGAGTGGGTGTGTGTGTCTGGAGACATACAGCACGCCCTCCTGCGAGTATACCCCTGTGTTAAGTACGGTTTGTGGGGAAAGCCTGTCGTCAATAGTCTCACTTCAGAACGAGGAAACCCGCTATCAGGCCACCTACAAGTTCTTGCATAAATGTGCCTGAGTGAGTGAATAAGAGAGGTACCCTACCTGTAAGTACAAGATCTTGTCATTGTTTTATTGTGTCTGTCTGTGTTGATCTGAGGGATCAACCACAGTTCTCACCTACTCATACCTGACACAGGTTATAGGTGAAGACACCCGACGGTGTATGCGTGTTTATCTGTGTGGTATCACGGTATTACACTCGTCTGTGAATGTGAGCTTCACATATACCACACATTTAGTATTGTGTGATATTATTATTGTGCATGTTATTACCTGTCCCATTGACAGTGCCATTGTAGTTATTGCATATCATCATTGAGCATCCGGTTGGAACTCTTGTGATCCCTTTGCATACTGGCAGTTAGGTTGCCATGTTAATGATTGGCTGTCAACTGTGTCAAGTTAGGTGTTACTCCACGAGTGGATCCGAATCCGTTAGCCAGATGTCAAGAGTCTCGCTAATACAACCATAGCCTTTCTGACACCAATCTAAAGTAATCAAGCACCCTTTGTGTTAGTAGTTAAGTTAGTAAATAAACTACTGTTAAGCTTTATGCGGTGTTTCCGTTGAACCACTTCTGAATACTGCCAACAAATTACTCAAGCCTTCAGCTCTAGGTGTCTTCAACCCGAGTTGCCTAAATCACTAAACTATAAATGTGATGAGGACCCTAGGAGTCCCTTAAAGTGTTAAATCATTGAGGAGATTCCAACGATCAATGTGGAGCAGGACCAGGTGAGGCTAGTCTGAGAAGAGACCCTCAAGGACTCTAACTCGACCTTGCTCCCAGGCCCTGTACGGTTGCTCTCGTATTTCTCTGCTAATTCCGACAGCTTCGTGAAGCGTCTGCCACATGTACATTGGCGACGTACGCATTGCAGTCGGGAAAGCAAAGAAACCCCCCCCACACTGCGGATTAACAGCAGTAAGGACCCAGGATCAGTGACCAATACCTCGAGATACCCAGCTAGGATAACAGTTGTGAATTATTGTGAGGTATGCTCCAACGACGATTAGGACAGTGATTGATTATTTTATTTCTTTATGTGCAAGTTGATCTGAGATCGATTATATCCATTGTAAAGTGTATCTAATTAAAAAATAAAGAGGCAACAGTGATAGGAGTTTTAAAAGTAAAGGTGTTAGAACAACAATTGGTATTCAAGTAAAATAGTTTGTGATAGCCAGAGTCTGCCAGCCCACCAGGACGATCAACACACCGCACAACAGCTACAACAACAAGCATTAACAACCAGAAGGTAAGTCACATTTGTATTGGTGTCCCGCCTGTACGTTATGAGATGTCGTACTCCATTGCCCTTGTCTATTCTGGCCCCAGTCACATAACCACATAGAACTCACCAGGACTTTTACAGAAACAACAAGGATCCCCATAACAAATGTCCATCAGACTAACAAAGGCGCAAAAGAAATTTTCGGACTGAGAGCGCCATATATGAATGTCTTGCCCCTACTAACAAGGAAAAAACTATTTCCACTCCACCTCACTCCAGTACTAACTTCTGAACAGAGAGCAAAGTGCACCCTATTTACATGCAATCTGTTTGACAGTGCTCTGTTAGATCTAACAGATGCAAAACACTTTACAGAACATGTTAACTCCCTCAACAACATAAATATTCAAGGTATCTTCCATATACCAGAATCCACCACCCTAAAAATTCAGTGTGCATTCCCCTGCAGAGGCACACAGACTCTTGTCCGATGGCATCAAGCTGAGAGAGACATCCCACCACACAACCTAACAATTATGGATTACTACCCTCTCTAGCAATGTTTCAAATGGATAAATTCAACCATGCAACAATAACCTGCAGAGCGCCACAAACATGCTCAAAATGCTCAAATACTGGACACTTCTATAAAGACTGCCCAAACAGTACCATCAAATGCAGCAACTGGCCGTCCACAATCAGTGACCCACTCGGAAGGCCATTCTGAGCAATACACATAGCACGGCTCAACATGCACAGCTGGTACATCAAACACAGATACCTTATGCTTTACCCCACACTCACAACCCACTGTACACACACACCCCACCAACACACACAGGCTTTACTCTCAAATCCTCAATCCGGCCATCTCACCACCACTCACTACTGCCAGTACACACACACGCCTACCAACACCAACAAAACACACTAGATTCCTGGCTGCCCCATCGAAGGGAGGAGTAGAGAAAAGACGCGAGCTACAATCTGTACTCACCTAGTTGTGCTTGCTGGGGTTGAGCTCTGGCTCTTTGGTCCCGCCTCTCAACCGTCTCAATCAACAGGTGTACAGG
>WNGS01008475.1:79929-94540 GCA_020271785.1 Procambarus virginalis
ATATATATATATATATATAATATATACTATAAAAATAAATATATAATTAAAAAAGCCTGCCCTATTTTGTGCTGAGCACTTTGAAATTTTTGCATCTTTCCGGATCTTGGTTCCCTGTCTGTGTCTGAGATTCGGTGTATGGCCTACCTCGACGTCTGGCTGGTATGGGCTCCCAGTCAGTCCGCATGTCTGCTCGCCAGGGGTGTGGTTCTTCCAGATCGCCGGGTTTGGTGTCCTGGTGATCGGGAGGTTTTTCCATATGTTTCCATCCCGGTTCGGGCCTGGTCCTTGTTTAGGGCTATTGGGCCACTCATTCTTCCCTCCAGACGTGTTCCTGCAGCTGTGGTCCCGCTTTCGGCGGTGCATGAGACGGTCTCGGGTTGCTCAGCGGTTGCTTGAGCGGTTGTGCGGGAGTCTGAACTTCGCCGTGCTAGTCTACCCGCCGGGTCGGGTTTGGCTGCGGCGTCTGTTTTGGTTCCTTCGGGGATTTCCTTCCGCCTCTCTCGCGATCGTTGGGTTCTCCCTCGGGGGTCTTATGTCGGTTGCTGCGTCACCGGCTTCCTCTTCGGGGTTTTCAGGGTTCGGTGCCTTGGCGCCTTCCCGAGCCCTCGCTCGTTGTGTTCACGGACGCGTCGTCTCTGGCTGGGGCTTTGTGACCAGTGCTCACAGGCAGGCAGGAGGGTGGGGTTCGTCCTTCCATCGGGCTCACAGCACGGTTCGGGAGTTCGCAGCTGTCTGGTTCGCGCTTCGGAGGATTCGGGTCGCTCGGGGATCGCCCTTTACCTCCGTTTGGACTGTACTCCAGTGGTTCTTGCTGAACCGGGGGGGTTCTCTTCAGTCCTTAGCTCTTGGGATTGGTCCCTGCGAGTGGTTCGTCTGCTGGGTTCCCGGGGTGGCTCTCCGTGTGGTTCACGTCCGGGGAGTGTCCAACGTTCTGGCGGACGGTCTGTCTCGCTCCCCTCTCCACGGGGTGGACGGTCGACGACGACTCGTTCATTGGATCTGCCAGACGTACGGTCTCCCAGATGTGGACTCTTCGCGTCGGTGTGGTCTCGCGTCTCCCGATGTGACGCCTTCCCCGACTGCGCAGCGTTCGCGGTGGATGCCTTTCGGCGGGACTGGTCTAAAGGGGGTTCCCTGTACCTCTTCCTCCGGTCCAGCTGTTGCTTCGGGTTCTGGTTCATTTGGAGACATCCCAGGGAGAGTACTCCTTGTGGCCCATTGGTGGCCGGCCCGGCTTTGGTTTCCGGTGCTGTTGACTCGGTGCCCGAACCGGGACGTTTACCGCGGCTCCGCCTCTTTCAGCGGGTCGGTCCGCTCTGGTACGGGGCTGGTTCGACCTTCTCCTTGCTCTTCGCGTCTGGGGTTTTGACGCGGGTGTATCACCAATTCTATGGTGATCAGGTGGCTTCGTTGATGGTGTCCCACCTGAGAGCTTCGTTTCGGCGACAGTATGGATTTCCTGGCGTTCTTTTCGCCATTTTCTGGCTTTTTGTAGGTTGTCTTTCTTTCGGATCAGGTTTTGTCCTTTCTTCTTGGATGTTCAGGACGGTCGATTGATGCCTGATACTGTCGCCTCGTCTCGTGCGGCGCTGGCGGAGCTGCTCGAGCTAGCTTTCGGGGTCGACGTTACATCCGCCCCGTTTCGTAAGCTTTCTGTGCTATGTTTCACCTCCGGCCTGCTCATGGCCTCCTGAGCCGTCCTGGTCCTTGGACAGGGTACTCTTCTATCTTTCCTCTCCTCGGTTTGTGGTGCCCCTTCGGTTCCTGATTATTTTTCCCAGGCTTTGTTTTTGTTGGCGTTGGCCTCTGGGGGCCGGGTAGGGGAGCTTCATGCCCTCCTCGGCGCAGGGGTTTCTGCTCTTTTGGTCCGGGGGTAGGTTTGTCCGTTTGCAGCCTTCGCCTTCTTTTCTGGCGAAGAACGTGACGGCTGCTCTTCCGGACCCTCCGGAATGAAACGCCATTTTCTGGGTGAGCCCCGGAGGCTCCTGGCTACCCTCCCTCCCGTCCGGTCGGCGGATTTTTCGCGTTGGTTGAAGCCTAGTTTCCGAACTGACGGCAGCCGGCGCGGTGAGGTCCGGGGCCCCCCCTCCCCCTCCCGGGAGGGGAGGGCTGCGCGGACAACCGGCGCGGCAGTAAAGTGATTGTTTGATTGTTTTCCTTGTGATTGTAGGGAGTTTTTCTACCTCTCTGTTCGGTTTGTTGTAGTTTTCTACCATGTGGGGTTTGTTTTGTTACGCCTACCTTTCTGGGTGCCTAACCCCGGTCGATGGCAGATAAGGAAAACCCCAACCATATGGGTTTTCCAGGGCCATTGCTCCCTGAAACCTCTCTGAAGGGGCCAGGTTCTGGCGCTGGTCCCTGGTAGGTCTGAACTCCATAGCTAGTGTCCCGGTCTAACATAACATACATTAGCCCGATAAGCTCCAGGGAGCCTCCGGGGCTCACCCAGAAAATGGCGTTTCATTACATTCAACGCTGGTTTTTTAATGTTTATAAACATTCATATATTCAACACCATTATGCATAATCTGTTACCAAATGTGTTGTTTTGCATCTACTGTACCGTATATGCTGCCAAATTCATTTGCAAAAATTTTTAAACCCAAATTTATAGTTATAGCCCAAAAATGAACTGAAAATGTATAAAATGAGTAATATATCTTCGATGTATCCACTCAGCATCTTGAGCAATGCTGAATGGGCTCCTGAAATGCATGGAACATGTATGGTTTGGTACACGCTAATGGGTTGGAACTTTAAAGTGTTAACCGTCTTGGGATTATAGCACACAAAATATGGTTTTGGTTGTGGAACTTAATTAAGAATTAGTTAATAACTTATTTCAGATACTGTATCTGAAATAAGATAAGCAAGACAAGTGAGCTGTGACATGACTTTGTAGCATGAACAGGGTGAGCTGTTGCATGACTTTGTAGCATGAACAGGGTGAGCTGTTGCATGACTTTGTAGCATGAACAGGGTGAGCTGTTGCATGACTTTGTAGCATGAACAGGGTGAGCTGTTGCATGACTTTGTAGCATGAACAGGGTGAGCTGTTGCATGACTTTGTAGCATGAACAGGGTGAGCTGTTGCATGACTTTGTAGCATGAACAGGGTGAGCTGTTGCATGACTTTGTAGCATGAACAGGGTGAGCTGTTGCATGGTTTTGGTGCACATATTTCTTGGAGTTCCTAAAGATTTATAACTTTGTTTTGTCTATATATTTACATTTTTTATAGTTGCAGGTCTAAATAGTACTATGTACCTGGGTTTTGTTACTTGTGATACCAAATTGTACTATGTATTGTATTAGTACATATTGAAGTGTTATTATTATGATAAGATATATGGGTTTGTGACCCATTCTGCTACAACTTAAGGTTTATTCAGTGTGATTGTTAGTTTTGTACTACATTGTTCGCTGCACTTCCAGACAAGTGAAGTGTGATCTTTCAGCCAGTTCTTTATTTATAACAAATAACGATTCTTTGCGGCAGGGGATCGTATTCCAGGGACCTGCCCGAAACGCTACGCGTACTAGTGGCTGTACAAGAATGTAACAACTCTTGTATATATCTCAAAAAAAAAAAAAAAAATCATTACATTTTCTGGGTTCTTTTCTTCATCAATCTGGTGCATGAAAGTGTTGTTCACATAATAGTTGTCATGTGCATTGCTGTACTCTAAATGCATGCTCTTGCATTTTTCAATATTAAATAGCATTTGTCAGTCTTGTGACCAGTTGTGGAGCTCATATAGGTAGCATTGCAATGCCTCAATTTTTCACTTCCTACTTTACCATAAATCTTTGTGTCATCTGCAAATTTGATGATGTGGTTGGTAATATTTTCATCATAATATTCACCAGTTGTAGAATATTCCATGTTCTTATAGCAGGTTCAGTTTACACAAATATGAGTAATTTACTGTCTTCAGCTCATTTAATATTGCTTTTACGATGTGACTTGTTTATAGTAGTCTGTGTGTGTAGTGAATCATTTTGTTTTAATTGAAATCTACATATATATATTATATAAACAGCATACCAGCATTGCTTTATATTTTATGGGATGCTTTAGATGAATTGATAATTTGTTTCTAATGAACATTACGTAAATTTATTGAACCTGTCGATATAATTTATTAAACCTGTTGGTGTAATTTATTGAACCTCTGTATAATTTATTGTACCTCGGTATAATTTATTTAATCCATTGGTATAATTTACTCAATTTACGTTTGTGTAATTTACTGAACCTCAGTATAATTTATGGAACCAGTTAATATAATTTTATTGAACCAGTTGTATAATTTATTGAAGCTGTCGGTATAATTTATTGAACCCGTGGGATCAATCAATTATACAGACAGGTTTATAAATTTAACCAGTCTATAATTTCCTGAACTTGTTGGTATAATTTCTTGTGTGTTGGAATAATCATACATTAGTGGCTGTGATAATTAATTGGTTTTATTTTAGTGTGTGTAGGGTTCATATTCGCTCAGGTAATTGCCATTGCAAGAAAATCAACCTTATATCTACTAGTTATCCTCATCCGAGCCTTTGTGGCCAGATAACCAGCTTAAATATACGAGGTCATAGTGAAAAGTCACTCAATATTGTCAATTCATATACAGGTATTGTATATAGGAATGAAAATATATTGTGTAATATTTGTATGAGAATTGCTGAAAAGGGGTTTTGTGTTGTGATATTTCTAAAGAGATTATCATACAGTACTTGTATATTTTNGTCGGTGTGGTCGCGGCGTCTTCCCGTGTATGCGGCGCCCTTCCCCGATCGCGAGGCCGTCGGGGTCGACGCCTTGCGGCGACTGGTCGAGGTGAGGTTCCTGTACCTCTTTCCCCCTTCACTGTTGCTCCAGGTCCTGACTCGCTTAGAGACTTACCAGGGGAGAGTTGTCCTTCTGGCCCCTTGGGGCCGCCCGCCTTGGTTTCCGGTGCTAGTTGCTCGGTGTCGAACCGAGGGTTTTTCCGCGGCTCCGCCTCTTTCAGCAGATCGGGCCGTTGCGTCACGTGGCTGGTTCGATCTTCTCCTCGAGTCTTCGCGTATGTATTTTTGACTCGAGTTATCATCATCTCTATGGTGATCAGGTGCCTCCTTGTTGGTGTCTCACCTGCGGGCTTCATCTCGGCGGCAGTATGAAGTTTCCTGGCGGTCCTTCTCTTTCTTTTTGCGTCTTCGTCGTGTTCATTCCTTGTCTGTTCGGGTGGTCTTGTCCTTCCTCTCGTGGTTGTTTCAGGACCGCATCTATGCCTAACACTGTCGCCTCCTATCGTGCGGCGCTGGCGGAGCCGCTTCAGCTTGCTTTCGGTATCGATGTCACTTGCGCCGTTTCGCAAGCTGTCTCGTGCTTTGTTTCACCTCCGGCCTGCTCATGCGCCGCCTGAGCCGTCCTGGTCTTTGGACAGGGTGCTCGCTTTCCTTTCGTCTCCTCGTTTTGTTGTGGCCCCTTCGGTCCAGGATTGTTTTTCCAAGGCTCTTTTCTTGTTGGCTTTGGCCTCTGGAGGTCGGGTCGGGGAGCTTCATGCTCTCCTCCGGCGCAGGGGCTTCTGCTCTTTGGTCGTGGTGGTAGTTTTGTTCGCTTGCAGCCATCTCCTTCTTTTCTGGCAAAGAATGAGACTGCTGCGTTCCGGAGGGGTCCGTGGGTGGTTGATGCTTGGTTGGTCAGGCCGGGGGTGCATCATGTTTTGTGTCCGGTTGCGGCGCTTCGCCGTTATTTGCGCGCCACGGCTTCTGTGTCTGGGGACGCGCTCTGGGTTGATCCGGTTTCCCTTCTTCCCTGTTCGCGGGTGCGGGTCTCTCAGGTCGTCCGCAGGGTTATTAAGTCCAGCCAGCCTGCGGTCTATCCCCGTGCCCATGACGTTCGGAAGTTCGCGGCGCTTGCTGCCGTCTTTGGGTATTTGTCTTGGTCTGATATTCGGGCGCGGGGTTTTTGGCGGTCGAACAGGGTCCTGGCTGCTCATTACCTTGTCAATGTTCCTGGGCCCCGGCGGGCCTGTGTTGCTTTGGGTCGGCGGTTGCAGCCAGTTGTCTCGGCTTCGAGTTGAGGAGTGGGCGACGACCGCCTCCCGGGTAAGTCCCTCTTTTTTCCGTTTGTGGGTAGTTAGCTCCGGGGAGCCGACGGGGCTCCCCCAGAAAACCAGCGTTGAATGTAATGAAACGCCATTTTCTGGGTGAGTCCCGGAGGCTCCCCGGCATCCCTCCCTCCCTCCGGTCGGCGTTTTTTTCGCGTTTTTGACATCCAGCCTCAAGAACTGAGGTGTGGTTAGCCGGCGCGGAGGGTCTGGAGCTCCCCCTTCCCCCTCCCGGGGAGGGGGGAGCTGCGCAGACAGCGGCGCGGCAGCGTGTGACGTCACACTAGTTTGCTCGTTTTTCTTTGGGGAGTTCTACCCACTAGTTCGGCTTTTGGTAGCAATTTTAACCAGAATAGAGGTTTGTTTGGGGTGCTTACCTTTCTGGGAGCCTGTCCCGGTAGATGGCAGATATAGAATGCTTCCAACCACACGGGGGCTTCTATAGGCCATTGCTCCCCTTGCCTCTCTGAGGGGGCCCGGTTCTGGCGGTGGTTCCCGGTAGGCCTAAGAACTCCATACACATGACTGATGCCAAAGTCTGACATTAGCATATCAGCCTGGGATAGCTCTGGGGAGCCTCCGGGACTCACCTAGAAAATGGCGTTTCATTACATTCAACGCTGGTTTTTATTTTAGATTTATATTTTCAGGTTCGAAGTTTAGATTTCCATCATCTTATGGGTGGAGGCGTTCTGCATACCAAAATGTGGATTGTGGATGGTCGGCACATATATCTTGGAAGTGCAAATATGGACTGGCGGTCTCTTACTCAGGTGAGTACTGTATTGTGTGTGTGTGTGTGTGTATATGGCTGCCATTGGCCAGTGAGGATGATTTAAGCAATATACAGTATAACATAGCACTTCCATAGAATTTGTTTACAGTAGTTATGCATTTTCACTGACAATAGCATTACAAAGTTTTAAGCTTGAGTTCTGGATAAACTACGTTTTTGTGTGGCATAGTTTTATTGAGGTAATTTTTAACAAATTTCAGGTGAAAGAAGTTGGCATAGTTATTAACAACTGTTCATGTTTGGCAAATGACATGAGCAAAATCTTTGAGGTAAGTAACATTATTTTGTTTTTGATAGATGTCTTGGGATTTTGAATTTGTTCTGATCATTATTAAATTCCTTATTAAATCTAAAAGTTTGACTAATACTGTTTACAAGCAACCAGCAGAATTGCAAGTGCATCTTTATGCGCATGTACACGCACCCTGCCATACAGGTGCCCCTCCTGGTAACACTGTCCCTGTAGCATTGCTTCTAGTGTCTGTCTGTTTGTCTGTCGATGAAATTACTTTCAGGTTAATGATACTGACAGTGATCAGTGAGGGAACTGAAATTTCCAAGGCTAATTGTTGTACTATTAAGATACTGTATAGCACAATTGTGGTATTTGGATACAAGATAAAATTGCCTTATAACCTATTGTAACTTTATGTGCATTTGGCCTGAAAATGACACACAACACTTAAATGGAGTAAAATAAAAGTGAGCATGATACTTGGTGATAGATTGTGCAACACTGCCAACCACTAACTTCTACTTACTACTGGAAATGAAAGGTAGTAAACCAAATTAACCAAACTTAATCAAATGTTACCCAAATTTGCCTAACCAAACCTGACCTTTCCAAACTTTAATGAAGTGTTTGGTATTAAGATCACTAATTGGATTTCTTATATATTCAGTAATTATTAAGCACTTTGTATCTATTGATATCTAAAATATTTTCCTGTGATCAGGTTTACTGGCAGTTGGGCAAGAAGGGAGCCGATATTCCGCCTGTCTGGCCTCGCCCTTTGCAGACGCTCTTTAATATTGAGAACCAAATGCCCATATCCCTCGGTGGGTTCACAGTTGACACTTATCTTTCTGTAAGTTGATAAGTATTGGCTTTCATTTCCTTGTTTGTGTGACCATGGGTTGGAAGCTTACTTGATAATTTAGAACTATACTCTCTCTTCTGAAAACTTGCATAATACATACTAATCTTCTATCTGTGAAAGCCATCAAACTGCACCCCCATTCATTTTCTTCTTGTAGTAAAAGTAATATAGTATTAAAGATTGGTATTTCAATGTACTGTATTAACATTTTACTCTTAGGAATTCCTGTGTTGCGCAATGATTTTTAGAGTTAAATAAATAGTTTATTAAACAGAAGTCGGTTACAGAACTGTATCTTAGCTCCTTTATTGTAACTATAATTCATAATTCAGGAGAAGATATGAATAATAGGTCATCTTAGGAATCAAATTGACCTGTGTTGATAGTGTTGGGTGCATGTACAGTTTAGAAAATAAAATGTCCTATAGTCAAGTTGTCTTTGCACCTTTACAGTTGCATTTCAAACTCGGGTATCTTAAGTAATAAAGTTATTTATTTCTGTATTTAAATTCTTTTCAGAGTTCTCCACCTCCATTTTGTCCGAAGGGAAGGAGCAATGACATCGATGCCATTGTTGACGTTATTAGTAAAGCTAAGAAGTTTATTTACATTGCTGTAATGGACTATTTTCCAAAGATGCTGTTTACTAAGAGAGAGATGTGAGTATCCCATAATTGTTCAGGATGGTTTTTACTGAGAAGTGAAAACAGTGTCTCATTATCATTCGGGGAGTGATAATGAGGAAATTATCTAATGAGGAAAATTCCTGATAATGAGGAAAATATGTTGAGTAAGTATCCCACAAAGCTTCTGGGAAGATTAATTTACTCCAGCATTCTCTCATTGTTTTCTGTGATTCCTAGGTGGGGAATCAGTTATTCCCTTCTAGGTCAGAAATTAATATGCTTTGTTATATGTGGCAACATTAGGTCACCTCTGCTTACTATAATATTCTCAAGTGAGAAGAATTCTCACAAACTCTAGTATAAAATAATCCAGAGCATAAGTAAAGCAACTTCAGAAGCCCTATTGAATAATGCAAAACAGCTCCTATTTATTCCCAACCAAACTTGTTCATATACCTGTACAGTATCCACTCCATTTAACGGCCTCTTTTATACGGACTACGGGCTCACCATAGCCCGTGCTACTTGGAACTTTTAGTTTCAAGTAGCGAATCTTAAACAACAACAACAACAACTCTTTTATACCGATCTGCTGGTATTAACGACCGGTTTGGGAGCCCGGTATCTGGAGCCTCCTATACCGGTCTGGCGGTCGATATTACCGACGGTCGGTATTGGGTTTGTTGTGGCATTGGTGTCCCCTCGCATGGCGACCAGGCCACCGACCTGGATCGTCCAGAGTCATATATTACATCTTAATTTTCTTTTAAAATGATTCAGTTCAATGAAGAAAATTCTAAATTATTATTAATAAAATATTTTGAAACAGTTTTTATTAAGCAAAAGTCTTTGTTTTCTTATTAAATACCTTTTATAGTATAGGCACTAGGTTTTTTTTTTCCCACGGACCTAGAATGTACTCCGCCGCGCCATGTGTTCCCATTGTTTACTGTGAACTCGCGCGGCTAGCTTCAATTGTGAAGGATATTACTGTATTGTTAATTGTGATCTTTTTAATTTACAAAATGCCAAAAGTTACCCAAAGGAAGCGCCTGACGGTCGCACAGAAGCTGGAGTTAATTAAGAAACACGATAAAGGATATTATCGTGCACGAGCAGCAGCAGAGTATAACATCGGGAAAAGTACACTAAGTGACATCAAGAAACATAAGGATACTCTATTAAAATATGTGAGCACAACAGAGTGTGCTACTTCTCGTGGTGCATGTTCGAGAAAAACAGTAAAGTCTGGTCAGTATCCACAATTGGATGCTGCAGTGTATAAGTGGTTTATTCAGCACCGCACAATTGGCATGGCAATAAGATTTGAAGAGCTTAAAGTTGCAGCAAGTAAACTTGCCATTCAATTAGGTATAAAAGATTTCAATGCAAGTGATGGGTTGGTTGGAAGATTTAAGGCTCGGCATAACATTTCAAACACCAAAAAAATTTCTGGTGAGGTGTCAAGTGCTGATCCCACTAATGTTGATTGATTCAAGGCTAAATTAAACGAGTAGATTGTCAGTAATAATTTAAGCAAATATCAAGTATATAATGCTGACGAGACTGGGTTTATGTGGCGAGCTGTACCAAGTACATCCTTAACCAGTAGGATGCAGGAAAATATTCCTGGACGAAAGATAAGCAAGGAACGACTCTCAGTCTTGCTCTGTGCTAATGCTGATGCCTCTCACAGGACAAAATGTGCCGTAGTAGGCAAGTCTAAAAATCCTCGAGCCTTAAAAATATAATGCAGGCACTACCCGTAATATATTAAAGTTCTAAGAAATCATGGTTTAATCAAACAATATTTCTGGGGGGAGCCCCGTCGGCTCCCCGGAGCTATCCCAGGCTGATATGCTAATGTCAGACTTTGGCATCAGTCATGTGTATGGAGTTTTTAGGCCTACCGGGGACCACGGCCAGAACCGGGCCCCCCTCAGAGAGGCAAGGGGAGCAATGGCCTATAGAAACCCCCGTGTGATTGGAAGCATTCTATGTCTGCCATCGACCGGGACAGGCACCCAGAAAGGTAAGCGCCCCAAAACAAACCCCTATTCTGGTTAAAATTGCTACCAAAAGGCGAACTAGTGGATAGAACTCCCCAACAGAAAAACAAGCAAACTAGTATGACGTCACACGTCACCGCGCCGCTGTCTGCGCAGCTCCCCCCTCCCCGGGAGGGGGAAGGGGGAGCCCCAGACCTCCCACGCCGGCTATCCACCCATCAGTTCTTCGGCTGATGCTATAGGCACTGGTTATGTGCTCCGGCTCCAGTAGTTGTTTTCAGCACTGCACCTAGAGTGTGGTGTCTGTTTTTCTAGGTGGTGCGTGAGCCGGGAGTGATTCTCCAGTACTCGGGCTGCATGTGCCTAGGGTTCCCTTCCCTAGGTGCCCTGTAAGTACTGCCCTTGGGGCTTGGGGCCACCTTCCACAAATTCCTTGGGGTCTGCCCCTGCTAGGCCGTTTACTGCTTGGTTTTCGGCCGCTCTTTGTGTGCTCGGGTGTTCTGTCTCCCTTGTTTGCCTTAGGGTAAGGGGCAGTTTTGCACTGGTGGGGCGCAGGGTACTGTGCAGCTTGTCTTTTCCCAATCATAGCGGCCGGCTCTGTTCCGCTTGGGTACGCTGTCCTCTTGCGAGGTTTTCTTTTTCTTTTTGTTTATCTACCTAGTGGGGGGGTCTACCTTCGTTCTTGCCCCTGGTGTCCCTTGTGTTCTGAGTATTCTGGTGGTACCCCCTGCTAGGTCCCCGTGAGTGTACACGTCCCGGGGGTTCAGCTCTTAGAAAGTTGTTTGGTAGTTTTGGGTGCCGGTTAGCAGTACCCTGCCTGGGATTACCTGAGCGCGAGTCCTCTTATAGTAAACGCTCGGGACCCTGGGAAACTCCTGGGGGCGCGTGGGTCCGATGGATGTGACCCCAGAGCCCCCCCCCTCGCTTCCAGCGAGTTTGAGGGTTGCTCACCCCTTGTCTCTGGGTGACTCTCTGTTTTGCCTCCGTCTGCTGCCTGTGGGGTCGGTGACACCTTCGACCCGGAGTCCTGTGAGTTTGTTGCTCGTTGTGGCTCGGTTACCCAGTTGTGCTCAGCTGGTGCGGGCAGCAGAGGCGTTGCACTTGAGCCTTGGTGGTGGCAATGCTCTTGTGGTAACTCCTCGGGAGCCCCGGGGCTGCCCCATTTTGGTTCTTGTTTTTCCCCTGGATTCCCCTTCCTGCCTGCATCCGGTTCCTTACCGTCTGTAGGTTCAGGGCGGGGTTTGTTGGTGTTGAGACTCGGGCAGTCTCGGGGAATTTCCCCTTCCGGGGTAGTGACGGGGGCATTTGAGCCTGTTCCTCCAGCCGTGTAAGAGTCTGCCAGTGGGCTCCCTTCCTTCGTGTTTTCACGGCTGCCCCGGTTTTCTGGTACGGCCGGGGCTTTGGGGGGACGGCTCGGCCCCGGGGCCTGTCGTGTTGGTTCCCGGGGCTGGGGAGGGGCTGACTTGGCGGGCCTTGGCCCCGTGGACCCCGTGGGGGTTTTTATCCCCCTCTAGGCGGGGCTTGTGGTTACGCGGAGTAGGGTTTTCCTCCCCGCTCGCCGTACGTGCTGTTTGGGCGTCAGCCCCTCCCCGGGCTCAGTTCCTTGGCCTTTGAGTCGGTTGGTTCCGTCCTGTGGGTGGATGTTTCCCCCCACCCCTTGTTGGGACTGTGTTTTCGTCATGTTTCCCCATTTTGGGGGTTCTACGTGACTACTGGTCTCGGATGCGCCTTTGTGTGCCTTAGGGACTGGTTTTGGCTTCCGGGTTCTCGAGGGTTTGGGAAGGTTTTTCGCTACTTCCCGCGTTATTGGAACGTCTGTCGGCTCCTTATTCTTGTCGCCGTTTTGGGCTCCTTGTAGCCCTGTTGGGCTACTTTTGGGCCGGTTTGGGCTCCTTATGGGCCAGTTGGGCTACTTGTAGCCCTGTTGGGCTACTTGTTGCCTTGTTGCCCTGCTTGTGGCCCGGCTGCGTGCCTTTTTTGGGCTCTGTCTTCGCTTCTTTGGCCGGTTTTATTGTTCCTTCTCTCTTTTGGCTCCTTTTCTAGTGCAGTAGTCCTGGTTGCCGCCTTCCCGCAGAGACTGTTGCGCGTTTCCGGACAGCGTGTCATGCGCGTGCGCCGCGGAGTTTGTTTTGGTCTGGGCGGTGTGTAGTGCTGGTGTTAGACGCCTTTTTGCTCCAGTGCTTCGCCTCTCGCTCTTCTCCCTTGCCGCGGTATGTGCCCCTTTGCTCCGGGGGTGTCCTGGGTTCCAGTTGTGGGGAGGCCGCCGAGGTTTTCCCTGTGTCCTGGGTGTGGGCCGCCGCCTTCGCCTCTCGCCTGCTCTCCTGCAGGTCCGGCTCTGGCGTCTTCACCTGGCGGCGCTCCAGGTTCTTCTGGGCTCGGTTGAGTCGTGTCACTTCGTGCCACCGTTCGCCAGGTGAGTTTCTGCGGTCTGGTGTCTTTTGGCAGGGCGCTGGATGCGGTGTTATATACCTGTCTATTTGGGTTTCTTTCTGTGGGGAGCCCCTACGGCTCCCTGGAGCTTATCGGGCTAATGTATGTTATGTTAGACCGGGACACTAGCTATGGAGTTCAGACCTACCAGGGACCAGCGCCAGAACCTGGCCCCTTCAGAGAGGTTTCAGGGAGCAATGGCCCTGGAAAACCCCATATGGTTGGGGGTTTTCCTTATCTGCCATCGACCAGGGTTAGGCACCCAGAAAGGTAGGCGTAACAAAACAAACCCCACATGGTAGAAAACTACAACAAACCGAACAGAGAGGTAGAAAAACTCCCTACAATCACAAGGAAAACAATCAAACAATCACTTTACTGCCGCGCCGGTTGTCCGCGCAGCCCTCCCCTCCCCGGGAGGGGGAGGGGGGGGCCCCGGACCTCACCGCGCCGGCTGCCGTCAGTTCGTAAGCTAGTGTCAACCGGGATACACGCTTCTCTGGCCTCAAATTCCTTGGCGGTGTTTGCCTCGTGTGGCGTTCTCTGCTGTTTTTGTGGTTTGCGGTGGCCAGGAGTATTTCATCAGTGCCGGGGCTGCATGAGTCTAGGGGTTCCCTTCCCTAGGCGCCCTGTGAGTACTGCCCTTGCGTGTCAGGGTTATCTTCTCTGGGGCGTTCGGGAACCGCTCCCGTAGGGGTTCTTGCTGCTCGGCATTTGCCTCGCCCTTGGGGCCAGCTGGGGCTTGGGGCCCTTGTTTGGCCTTGGGTAGGGAGTTGGTGTTGTGCTGGTTAGGGCGCCAAGGTGTTGCGATGCCTGCCACCTACGCGGCGGCCGGTTCCTGTTGCCTCTGGGGACGGTGTACTTTTGCGGGGTTTTTCTTTTGTTTTTATTTTCTTGCCTGGTGGGGGTCTGCATAGTGTGGCTATAGTTCCACTAGTAGTGTTTGGCAGCCCTCTGCTAGGCCCCCGTGCTTGTACACGTCCCGGGGGTTTTCAGTATTAATCTTTACCCTTGTTTTCGGGTTTCTTAACCGGTTAGCAACACCTTGCCCGGGCTTCCCGTAGTTGCTAACCTACGGGCCCTGGAAACCCCTGTCTGGGCTCGGGAGACCATTGCATGTGTCTTCTGGGTACCAACCCGTCTTGTACGGGATCGTTGGTTGCTGTGCCTTTGTCTCTAGGTGACAGTCGCCATTTACCTCCGTCATGCTGCCTGTTGGGTCCCTGACACCTTGACCCGGAGTCTTGCGAGAGTTTCTCTGCTTGTTCTCCAGTACTCCTGATGTTATTACTGTTCAGAGTACAGGCGGCATCCGTGTTGCAAGCTAGGTTAGGTTGCTGCAACATGTTCGGTTGGTTTCCCACTCGGATGCCCCGAGGCCGCCCCGTTTTGGTTCGGTGCTGTTCGCCCTCCTCCCTCCCTGTTCCCGGTTCCGGACTGTCTGCGGGTTTCGGGGTCGGGGCGGGGTTTAGTTGGGGCAGAGGCTCGGGCGGTTTTCGGGGGCTGCCCCATTCGGTTGGGGGACGGAGGTTTTAGAGCCTGTTCC
>WNGS01008475.1:94550-107610 GCA_020271785.1 Procambarus virginalis
ATCTTTCATTTTGGTATCTAATTGTTCGCAATATAAAGGCGCGTATTTTAAAACTAGAAAACTAGTCACATAATAATAGAACAATAAATAGAATTTTAACAAATATTTTAATTTTTGGACACTTTTGGATGCTCATCACTACAAAATTATTTATATCTTTCCAATGTTCTGACAGCAATTTTCATGCTACGTCTTTCATTTTGGTATCAAATTGTGCGCAATCTAAAGGCTCTCATTTTGAAACCACTCCCAGATTGATCGAATAAAATTTAAATTTTTAACAAATATTTTAATGAGTGACTCCAGACATCGTCACCCGAGACGACTCAAGAGAAAAATGCGTGACGATGAGTGGCATAGGCAACAGAGTGCGATAGTAATAAGAAAAAGTCTGCTTAATGTTTTCTCATACAGTATTCCAGCTCACAAGAATAACTTTAAACCTTTGGTTACATACCAAGACCCGAATACAATAGTGGAGCAAATTTAGCATTTTTTTTTATCTGCATGATGACAAAAAAAAAAAAACCAGCGTTGAATGTAATGAAACGCCATTTTCTGGGTGAGCCCCGGAGGCTCCCTGGCTACCCTCCCTCCCGTCCGGTCGGCGGATTTTTCGCGTTGGTTGAAGCCTAGTTTCCGAACTGACGGCAGCCGGCGCGGTGAGGTCCGGGCCCCCCCCCTCCCCCTCCCGGGGAGGGGAGGGCTGCGCGGACAACCGGCGCGGCAGTAAAGTGATTGTTGATTGTTTTCCTTGTGATTGTAGGGAGTTTTTCTACCTCTCTGTTCGGTTTGTTGTAGTTTTCTACCATGTGGGGTTTGTTTTGTTACGCCTACCTTTCTGGGTGCCTAACCTAACCCCGGTCGATGGCAGATAAGGAAAACCCCCAACCATATGGGGTTTTCCAGGGCCATTGCTCCCTGAAACCTCTCTGAAGGGGCCAGGTTCTGGCGCTGGTCCCTGGTAGGTCTGAACTCCATAGCTAGTGTCCCGGTCTAACATAACATACATTAGCCCGATAAGCTCCAGGGAGCCTCCGGGGCTCACCCAGAAAATGGCGTTTCATTACATTCAACGCTGGTTTTTTTTTTTTTGTCATCATGCAGATAAAAAAAAATGCTAAATTTGCTCCACTATTGTATTCGGGTCTTGGTATGTAACCAAAGGTTTAAAGTTATTCTTGTGAGCTGGAATACTGTATGAGAAAACATTAAGCAGACTTTTTCTTATTACTATCGCACTCTGTTGCCTATGCCACTCATCGTCACGCATTTTTCTCTTGAGTCGTCTCGGGTGACGATGTCTGGAGTCACTCATTAAAATATTTGTTAAAAATTTAAATTTTATTCGATCAATCTGGGAGTGGTTTCAAAATGAGAGCCTTTAGATTGCGCACAATTTGATACCAAAATGAAAGACGTAGCATGAAAATTGCTGTCAGAACATTGGAAAGATATAAATAATTTTGTAGTGATGAGCATCCAAAAGTGTCCAAAAATTAAAATATTTGTTAAAATTCTATTTATTGTTCTATTATTATGTGACTAGTTTTCTAGTTTTAAAATACGCGCCTTTATATTGCGAACAATTAGATACCAAAATGAAAGATGTGACGCGAAAATTGATCCAGTGTCAGTGTCTGAACACTGGAAAGATAATACAGTAAATACTTTTGTGGTCCAAATTTTAAATTATTTGCTAAAATTCCATTTATTGTTCTATTACTATGGGACTAGTTTTAAAATATGCGCCTTTATATTGCTGACAATTTGTTACCAAAATGAAGGACGTAACACAAAAATTGGTGTCAGAACACTGGAAATATATAAATAATTTTGTGGTGATGAGCATCCAAAAGTTAAAATATTTTTTAAAATTCCATTTATTGTTCTATTATTATGGGACTAGTTTTAAAATACACGCCTTTATTTTGCGAACAATTTGATACCAAAATGAAACACGTTACACGAAAATTTACGTTATCAAACTGAACGAGTATATACATTAGTCTGCAGGTGTGCCAATTGGTGCTCGTTTTTGGGTAACTTGGCCGACTTTAGGCTTTTCTGTGGGGAGTCACTGGGCTTTTAGACCTTATATGCATATACCCCTGTAGGGAATTCTATTGCGAACACAATGATACCAAATCGAACGACGTAGCACGAGAATTAAGATGAGAAAACTGAAACGAGTATACACTTTTCGGTGTCGCCACACGCTCGCCCGCACCGAAACGGCACATGACGTCATTTCTGTGGCGCGCATGAACGGTGCACGATTGTGTTAAGAAGGCACATATGTCTAGCACAAGAATCTACTACATTTAATTTTACCATCCTGTTGGCATTTGTTTCTTGCTGGAATTTGAGAGATATTCCTAGATTAGTTGAAAGTTTTGCTGGTTTAGATGACATGGCTGCCACAAGTGAATGTTAACTAAAGTAAATGTGATGGTGGTGGTAAGAGAAGGAAGCTGCAGATGAATTCAGGGTAAATGATGAGGTGCTGGAAGCTGCTTGGGAGTTGAATTCCCTGTGATACCTGATTCACCAAAGAGGAATTTGTCCAAGCAAAGTTAGTGAGTAGCTAGTAGGAAAGTGTAGGAGTAGAAAGTGGCTAGTGCAATTAAAGCCCTGGCTAGAATCAACAGGATAGGAAGTTGGAGAGCAAAGAAGGCTCACAACAGCTGAGAGATGCTGCTGTGGACAATCTGCTGGGGTGTGGTTGTATTCATGTATCAGTGATGCTAATTACTGTGTAAGATATGGTAAATACATGAGAATAACTTTCTAAATCTTTACTATTCTTTTTCCTACACTGCTCCTCTAGACTACTGCCTCTCCACTCCACTCCATGAATGGGAAAAACAGGTTAATGATGATTGGATTCCCACTGTTAGGAACAGGAACCCTGTAACTGATGTCCTTCTAACCAATGACTGGTCGTTCCCGGAATGCAACCCACACACATTACTGCTAGAATCCACTCAGTAAAACATCTAAACTACTGGGACCGACTAAAGAGCCTAAATCTGTATTCCTTGAGCGCAGGCAGGAGAGATACATAATAATCTATACGTGGAAAATAATAGAGGGCTTGGTCCCAAGCCTGCACACAGAAATATAATCACATGAGACCAGAAGGCATAGCAGGATGTGCAAAATAACCCCGTTGAAGAGCAGAGGTGCAACAAGTACTCTGAGAGAGAACTCTATCAACATCAGAGGCCCGAGACTGTTCAGCACGCTTCCACTACACATAAAAGGCATAACTGGCTGACCCCCTCACAGTGTTGAAGAGAGAACTTGACAAATGCCTCCAAAGGATACCTGATCAACCAGGCTGTGACTCATACATCAGGCTGCGAGCAGCTGCGTCCAACAACCTGGTTGATCAGTTCAGCAACCAGGCAGCCTGGTCGACGACCGGGCCGCGGGGACGCTAAGCTCCGGAAACACCTCAAGGTAAGGTATTGATGTTATGTCTGTTCGGTTTCGATCACTGTCTCATGCATTGTTTCACCTCCGTCCTGCTCATCCGCCGCCTGAGCTGTCCTGGTTTTTGAACCAGGTGCTCTCTATTTCTCTCTTCTCCTCGGTTTGTAGTGGCCCCTTCAGTTTGGGGTTGTTTTTTCTTCGGCTCTTTTCCTGTTGGCATTGGTCTCTGGGAGTGGGGTTGGGGAACTTCAAGCTCTCCTCCGGTGCAGGGGTTTTTGCTCTTTTGGTCCTAGTCATAGGTTTGTTCGGTTGCAGCCGTCTCCTTCTTTTCTGGCGATATATGAGTCTGCTGCTTTCCGGAGGGGTCCTTGGGTTGTTGATGCTTGGTTGTTCAGGCCAGAGGTGCATCATGTGTTGTTTGGTTGCATCTCTCCGCCATTGTCTACGCGTCTTGGCCTCTCTGGTCATGGCCACGCTTTGGGTTGGCCAGGCTCCTTTCCCTCCTTTCTATTACAGGGTTCGGGTCTCCCGGGTCGTCTGCAGGGTCCTTTGTTTTTGCCGGTTGTCTTGTTTTTGTCTTCGGGCACATGGCGTCCGCCTCCCAGGTCCTTCCCTCTTTGACCCATCTTTGGTGAGGTAGCTCCAGGTAGCCGACAGGGCTCTGCCCAATAATAAATAAATGTAATAAATTGCCATTTTCTGGGTGAGTCCCTGAGGCTCCCCGTTATCCCTCCCTCCCTCCGGTCGGCGGTGTTTTTTGCAAGTTTTGACATCCAGCCTAAGAACTGGTGGGTGGATCGCTGGTGCGAGGGTCTGGGGCTTCCCTTTCCCCCTCCCGGGGAGGAGGAGGGGGGGGGGGCGCAGACAGCGGGAGCAGTGGCGTGATGACGTCATGCTCGTTTGCTAATTTTCGTTTGGGGAGTTCTATCTACTCGTTCATCTTTCAGTAGCATTTTTTCACCACAGTAGGGGTTTATTTTGGGGCACCTACCTTTCTAGGTGTCAGACCCATTCGAGGGTAGACTTGGAACACTCCCAACCACACGGGGGTTTATATAGGCCATTGCTCCTCATGCCTCTCTGAGGGTGCCATGCTCTGGCCGTAGTCCCCAGTAGGCAAGAACTCCATGCACATTGACTGATGCCAGAAAGTTACACATATCCATATCAGCCTGGATAGCTCTGGGGAGCCTCCTGGACTCACAAAGAAAATGGCGTTTCATGACATTCAATGCAGGTTTTTTATATAGTTTAATTTTTTACAGGAAATTTGTATTCCTTTTGCTCTTCATGTTCTTTTATCACATATCTTATGAATAGAATTGATAGAGTTGTATTAGATGGTATCTCTGATACCAATGAACAAATGTACAGTGCTCTGTATTTTACATGAATATTGTTATGCAGGACGTTGTGCAATTTCTGCCACATTTATCATCCATTAATGTAAGAGCTCATTAACTCAGATTTCAGTAACCGGGATCTTCAAGTAGTCTGAATGAATTCACATTATATTAGACTGTATATCGATACATGTACTGTATATCGGAATTTATCAGATTGGAGAAATGTCATGAGTGGAGTATCACAGGGTTCAGTTTTTGCACTGGTAATGTTCATTACCAGTGCTCTACATAAATGCTCTACCAGATGGAGTACAGAATTATATGAACATGTTTGCTGATGATGCCAAGCTACTAGGGAAGATAAGAAACTTAGACGATTGTCATGCCCCTCATGAAGACCTGGGCAAAATATGTGTATGGAGCACCACTTAGCAAATGGAATTTCATGTGAATAAATGCCATGTTATAGAATGTGGAATAAGAGAACATAAACCACACAAATCCTACAAATTATGTGATAAATCTTTAAAGAATTCTGATAAAGAAAGAGATCTATGGGTGGTTCTAGATAGAAAACTGTCACCTGAGGGCCACATAAAGAACGTTGTGTGAGGAGCCTGCGTTAAACTTTCCAATTTAAGAATTGTTTTTAAATACATGACTGGTGAAATTCTAAATAAATTGTTCATGACCTTTGTTAGACCAAAGCTGGAATATGCAGCAGTTTTATGGTGCCCATATCTTAAGAAGCACATAAACAAACTGGAAAAGTTACAAAGACATACAGCTAAATTGCTCCCAGAACTGAAAGACAAAAGCTACTAGGAGAGATTAGAGGCATTAAATACTGTATGCCAAAACTAGAAGATATACGAAAAAGAGGCGACATGATCACTACTGTAAAGATTGGATCCCCACTGTCAGGAACAGGAAGCCTGTAACTAAAGTCCTCCTAGTTATTACAAAATAGTAATGGGAATTGATAAAATTGATAAGGAAGAATTCCCAAGATTTGGAACTCCAAGAACAAGAGGTCATATATTTAAATTAACTAAACAGAGCTGGCAGGCGATGAGTCACAATATCGTGGCTAAAGTATGTTGACCAGACCACACACTAGAAGGTGAAGGGACGACGACGTTTCGGTCCGTCCTCGACCATTCTCAAGTCGATTGTGATGAGGGAGTAGACAGGCAATAAATAGGCAAGAGAGAGCTGAGGAGCAAAGTAAGGTGTAATAGAGGGGATAGTAATAATAATTACTAATAATTATTATATATATTATTAAATAATAATAATTATTAATTAATAATTAATTAATAGGATAGTAACACGAAGCCTACCCCTCCTATTTTCTTTCTTTCTCTTTCCTTTTCTTTATCTCTTCTCCTATGTTCCCTTGCTATCCTCTTCTTATTCCTATCTCCTCCTCATTCGGTGGTTATAATAGGAGCTGCCTTGTATGGGCCAATAGGCCTTCTGCAGCTCTTATTATTATTACTATCCCCTCTACTACACCTTACTTTGCTCCTCAGCTCTCTCTTGCCTATTTATTGCCTGTCTCTCTACTTCCTCATCACAATCGACTTGAAAATGGTCCAGGACGGACCGAAACGTCGTCGTCCCTTCACCTTCTAGTGTGTGGTCTGGTCATCAATAAACAGAGCTGTCAATGCAATATAAGAAAATTCACTTTCGCAAACAGAGTGATAGACGATTGGAACAAGTTAGGTGAGAAGATGGAGGAAGCCAAAACCGTCAGTAGTTTCAAAGCGTTATATGATAGTATTGGGAAGACGGGACACCATGAGCACGTAGCTCTCATCCTGTAACAACACTTGGGTAACTACATTTGAGTTTTTACTCTTTTGTTTTAACCCAAATAGGAATTAAGGTTAAAAGGCTATTCCAAATGAGAAACTCAAATAAATTATAGTTCAAGTATTACTTGGTTTTTAGATTGAATAGAAATTGGATTTCTGCAATTTCTATGGTTTGTGACATGATTATATATTTGTAATTCAATCATTTTCAGATTTTGGCCTGTCATTGATAACAGCCTCCGTGCTGCAGCCATGGAGAGAGGTGTTCGTATACGTGTTCTGGGCTCTCATTGGAATCATACGCGTCCTGATATGAAATATTACTTAAAGTCATTGCAAGATCTGACCAGCACAGCAACCATGATGGACATTGAAACGGTAAATTAGTCACTTTCTAGTTTCCTATTTTTATACAGTGCTGCACAACTGTTAATAATAATTTACTGTACCTATTTATTTAAATACCCATGTATGACAACTAACATAACTAACACGGTGTGCAGATAATGTTCACATGGATGCTTGGAGAAGTCTGCTGTGAGTGTTTTTAATGCCAGGTTCAATATTTCTTGGCTATGAAAAATATACTGTAGTTTTGTCAGTTTCTTAGGCTCATTCCTTTATCATTAAAGTCTTTTGCAGACTTTATTTGACCAAACCACACACCAGAAGATGAAGAGACGACAACGTTTCTGTCCATCCTGGACCATTATCAAGTTGATTGTGATAATGGTCCAGGACAGACGGAAACCTTGTCCCCTCTTCATCTACTGGTGTGTGATTTGGTCATCATATCTTCAGCCATGTTATTGTGACTTGCCGACTGCTGACTTTATTTGCTTTTGATAGATCTGCTATAATTATAATTACTGTATAATAGTTTCTAATTTTACCTTAACAAGGAAGTTATTTCTGTTAGAAATATTTGTTTAGAGTTTTAATGTGGTTGAAAAATTTGGGTTATTGTAAACAGTACAACTGAAGGGGAAATAAATGCTGACCTGTGGAATATAATGTGAGGTGGACATGTGATGTCATGGCTATCTTGAGGTTATCTTGAGATGATTATGGGGCTTTAGTGTCCCCGCGGCCCGGTCCTCAACCAGGCCTCCACCCCAGGAAGCAGCCTGTGACAGCTGACTAACACCCAGGTACCTATTTTACTGCTAGGTAACAGGGGCATAGGGTGAAAGAAACTCTGCCCATTGTTTCTCGCCGGCGCCTGGGATCGATCAAGTCCCAGTGGACTTGTGATCACAGGATCACAAGTCCAGCGTGCTGTCCGCTCGGCCGACCGGCTCCCAATAGAATTGGGTTAAAGTTGTAATCAGATATTTGGAATGAAAATTCAAGCCCTTATCACAGTTGAAATGGGATTGAAATTGAAATTGAAATTGAAATAAATTTATTGAGGTAAAATACACACAAAGGGATGAGGTAGCTCAAGCTATTCTCACCCCGTTCAGTACATCGTGTTAATACATACATATACACACATCACAAACAATAAACATTTACCAAACATTCTGAGATATAAACATATACATTTCCTCCTTTACACAAGTAGTATGGTATCAGACGTACATATAAATACTTTTATGACCTAGGTATACTGTATAGACAATGCAAGAGACATGCAGATAATTCAACAAAAGATTACAGTCTTGGTGCAAAATTCTTATATCTCTCAAGAATATCATCCACCTTTCCATTGTGACACATCCAGGCATGGGATTAAAATGAGAACAAAATTTAGATTATGATGGTATGTCAAATGAAATCCATATTTAATGTATTGTATATTTTTTTCAGCGCTTGTTTGTAGTTCCAGCATATACAGAAGAGCAGCAAGAAGTACCATTTGGCCGAGTTAACCACAACAAGTACATGGTGACGGATAATACTGCTTATATTGGTAAGTGTTTTTCCTTCGCTTTCATATTAATGTACAAAATTTATCATTTGAGTTCAATCAAGGTATGTATGAGTCTGGCACAGTTGTCATTTGTAAATGAATGTAAAAATACCAATCCTATGTAATCTCATCAACCCATTGTACCATCTTGCAAATAAATTATTATTATTATTACTTAGTAGCAAAGAAAAACTGCCTCTTTGGCAGAGTTTCCAAAAGCAGAGATTTGCATGAAATTTGTCAAATTTGTTGGTGCTTATTTTGTGAACACATGACTGGAAGGTCTATGCAGATTTAATTTATGCTATTTTCTTCATATCCATGTACTGTACATTATTTATTAACCCTTTTATTGCATTATCAGATTGCAGTGATTAATTATTTTAAAATGTTCACTTTGAGCATTGTAAGTAAGGAATACTCTTTCTGGGGGAGCCCTTTCAGCTTTCCGGAGCTATCCACGGCTGATATGGATACCCTGACAATTTTGCATCAGTCGATGTGGGTGGAGTTCTAGCCTACCGGGGACCACGAGCCAGAACCTGGCCCCCTCACAGAGGCACGGGGAGCAATGGCCCATAGAAATGCACATGTGATTTGGAGCATTCTATATCTGCCATCGACCGAGACAGGCACCCAGAAAGGTAAGCGCCACAAAACAAACCCCTTTTCTGGTTAACAACGAAAATTTACAAACGAGTGGACAGAACTCCCCAAAAGAAAAGCGAGGAAACAAGCAAGACGTCACACGAGTCACGCCGCATGTCTGCTTAGCTCCCCCCTCCCTGGGAGGGGGAAGGGGAGCCCCAGACCCTCAAGCCGGCGATTCACACCCCAGTTCCTCGGCTGATGGGATGGTGCATGGTCGTGTGGCTCCAGCTCCAGTTTTGTCTCAGTGCTGTGACTTGTTTTCAGTGCTGCTCTTACGGTGGTCGTGTGAGCTGGGAGTAGTTTTCTCAGGTTTTCCAGCGAGCATAAGAAATATTGCCGGAACAACCGTGGACGTCTTCAAGAGGAAACTAGATTTATTCCTCCGAGGAGTGCCAGACCAACCGGGCTGTGGTGGGTATGTGGGCCTGCGGGCCGCTCCAAGCAATAGCCTAGTGGACCAAACTCTCACAAGTCAAGCCTGGCCTCAGGCCGGGCTTGGGGAGAAGAAGAACTCCCAGAACCCCATCAACCAGGTATCAACCAGGTATCAGTCTGCTGATGATTTTATTTGGGTGCAGGCAGCTCATGCATTGCAAGGTAGGTTTAGGTTGTTGCAATGCGCTTGGGTTGTCGCTTCCCCGGACGCCCCGAGGCTGCCCCGCTTTGTGTATAGGGACCCGGACTTGGGGGTGTTAGTCGCTTCGGCCTTGGTTTCGTCCGCGCTCCCTTGTTCTTCCCCTTCAGTGGTTCATTCTGCCCCCCCCCCCCCCCTGCTTCCGGCCCCTAAGCATCTGAGGGCTTCGGGGTCGGGGTGAGGTTTAGAGGTTTCTGAGACTCGGGCACTTTCGGGGGTTGCCCCGTCTGGGGTGGCTACGGAGGCATTCAAGTCTGTTCCTCTGGCCGATGCTCCAGGGTCTGACCAGTGGGCCCCTTCACTTCCGGCTTTTTCTTGTGAGGCCGGGGCTTTGGAGGATGGCTCGGCCCCGGGGCCTGGTGTAGAGGTTCCTGGGGTTGGGGAGGAGCTGACTTGGGGGGCCTTGGGCTCCAATGGACCCCACCCGGATTTTCCGTCCTTCTGAGCGGGGCTTACTGTTGCAAGGAGTGGGGTTTTCCTTGCCCTCCCCCCTTCTGTGTACGATTTGGACTTGGGTTCTGCTCCTCCCCGGGTTCGGTTCCGTGTCACTGTGGACTCTTCAGTTCCGTCTTTCCGGAGGTTTTCGGCTACCCGCATCTCTCCACCTGAGGTGTGGTCGGCATATGCGGCTACCTCCTGCGTGACCCGGAGTACACCTCCATAATGGATCCTTCTTCATTCAGGTTTGGATCGTCGTGTCCTTACTGGGTGCGTTATCAGGTTCCGGGGTCGTCCTGGCTTGCAGCCTGCCCCTTGTTTTCGCTGGATGCTTGGGACTCATTCTGTCAGACCCGTACGTTTGAGTGGCGGGAGGCAGTGACAGTAGTCCAGGTTTACCTGGGGGTGATTTTGAGCACCTTAACACTTGGCTCGCCCAGCGTGCCACCCCTCAACTATGCGATATGGGTCCCAGCGTTTCATGGGAGCACGCGGTAATTCTGAAAAGTGTATACTCTCTTCAACTTTATCACCTCAATTCTCGTCCTACGAGATTAAATTTGGTATCATTGTGTTCGCAATAGAATTCTCTACAGCACTAAATGCATATAAACTCCAAAAGCCTGGTTAATTACCCGCAGCAAACAGAGAAAGTGCGAACGAGTTACTCAGGAGCACGCAAAAGGGATAAAATGTGTTAACTCTTTTCACTCTGGTCACCTCAGTTTTTGTCCTAGGTCTTCCATTTTGGTATCAATGGGTTCGCAATAGAATTCTCTAGAGGAACATTAGCATATAAAATAAAAAACCTGGTCATGCTCCAACCGCCGACGAGTTGAAGACGGGCACGCGTTAGACGCGAGTAAGCGCCCAGACGCCTTCCAGCTACACTCCTACACACTACATACACTCTTTGTACTTACCACTTCAGTGTTGTGTGTTGAACATGACATAGGCGTGTAGGGAAGACATAGGCGCGCATTTTAAAACCAGTCCCCAAAAAATCGGATAAAAACCTGATTTTTGGCGATTATTTTTAGTGGATGACACAGCATTGCGTCATCCCCGAGACTACTGCCAGTAAACGGATGACGCAGCATTGCGTCATGCCCGGACGAAAGTGTTAATGAGTGTCTTTTCACTCCTTCCCTTCTGCGGGATGTTGATGCGGTGCAGCTCCTGGTTGATACCTGGTTACCTGGTTGATGGGGTTCTGGGAGTTCTTCTACTCCCCAAGCCCGGCCCGAGGCCAGGCTTGACTTGTGAGAGTTTGGTCCACTAGGCTGTTGCTTGGAGCGACCCGCAGGCCCACATACCCACCACAGCCCGGCTGGTCCGGAACTCCTTGGAGGAATAAATCTAGTTTCCTCTTGAAGATGTCCACGGTTGTTCCGGCAATATTTCTTATGCTTGCTGGGAGGGTGTTGAACAACCGCGGACCTCTGATGTTTATACAGTGTTCTCTGATTGTGCCTATGGCACCCCTGCTCTTCACTGGTTCTATTCTGCATTTTCTTCCATATCGTTCACTCCAGTACGTTGTTATTTTACTGTGTAGATTTGGGACCTGGCCCTCCAGTATCTTCCAGGTGTATATTATTTGATATCTCTCTCGTCTTCTTTCTAGTGAGTACATTTGGAGAGCTTTGAGACGATCCCAATAATTTAGGTGCTTTATCGCGTCTATACGTGCTGTATATGTTCTCTGTATTCCCTCTATTTCAGCAATCTCTCCTGCTCTGAAGGGGGAAGTGAGTACTGAACAGTACTCAAGACGGGACAGCACAAGTGACTTGAAGAGTACAAGCATTGTGATGGGATCCCTGGATTTGAAAGTTCTCGTAATCCATCCTATCATTTTTCTGGCTGTCGCAATATTTGCTTGGTTATGCTCCCTAAACGTTAGGTCGTCAGACATCATTATTCCCAAATCCTTTACATGTTGTTTTCCTACTATGGGCACATTTGATTGTGTTTTGTACCCTGTATTATGTTTAAGGTCCTCATTCTTACCGTACCTGAGTACCTGAAATTTGTCACTGTTAAACATCATATTATTTTCTGATGCCCAGTCGAAAACTTTATTAATATCAGCTTGAAGTTTTTCAATGTCTTCAGCCGAGGTAATTTTCATACTGATTTTTGTGTCGTCTGCAAAGGATGATACGAAGCTGTGACTTGTATTTTTGTCTATATCTGATATAAGAATAAGGAAAAGCAGCGGTGCAAGGACTGTACCCTGAGGTACAGAGCTTTTAACTGCACTTGGACTAGATTTTATATGGTTGACCGTTACTCGCTGAGTCCTATTTGACAGAAAACTGAGTATCCAGCGTCCTACTTTACCGTTATTCCCATTGACTTCATTTTGTGTGCTATCACGCCATGGTCACATTTGTCGAAAGCCTTTGCGAAGTCCGTGTATATCACATCAGCATTCTGTTTTTCTTCTAATGCCTCAGTGACTTTATCGTAGTGCTCAAGTAGCTGTGAGAGGCACGATCTTCCCGCTCGAAATCCATGTTGGCCTGGGTTGTGAAGGTCATTGGTCTCCATGAAATTGGTGACCTGACTCCTAATCACTCTCTCAAATACTTTTATTATGTGCGATGTTAGTGCAACTGGTCTATAATTCTTTGCCAATGCTTTGCTCCCTCTCTTGTGTAGAGGGGCTATGTCTGCTACTTTAAGTGCATCTGGTATCTCCCCCGTGTCCAAGCTCTTCCTCCACACTATACTGAGTGCCTGTGCTACCGGCACTTTGCATTTCTTTATAAATATTGAATTCCATGAGTCTGGACCTGGGCCGAGTGAA
>WNGS01008475.1:116354-129285 GCA_020271785.1 Procambarus virginalis
GGGACCCCTCCGGAAAGCAGCCGTCTCGTTCTTCGCCAGAAAAGAAGGCGAAGGCTGCAAACGGACAAACCTACCCCCAGGACCAAAAGAGCAGAAACCCCTGCGCCGGAGGAGGGCATGAAGCTCCCCTACCGGCCCCCAGAGGCCAACGCCAACAAAAACAAAGCCTGGAAAAATAATCAGGAACCGAAGGGGCCACCACAAACCGAGGAGAGGAAAGATAGAAGAGTACCCGGTCCAAGGACCAGGACGGCTCAGGAGGCGCATGAGCAGGCCGGAGGTGAAACATAGCACAGGAAAGCTTACTAAACGGGGCGGATGTAACGTCGACCCCGAAAGCTAGCTCGAGCAGCTCCGCCAGCGCCGCACGAGACGAGGCGACAGTATCAGGCATCAATCGACCGTCCTGAACACCAAGAAAGAAAGAAAGGACAAAACCTGATCCGAAAGAAAGACAACCTACAAAGAGCCAGAAAATGGCGAAAAGAACGCCAGGAAATCCATACTGTCGCCGAAACGAAGCTCTCAGGTGGGACACCATCAACGAAGCCACCTGATCACCATAGAATTGGTGATACACCCGCGTCAAAACCCCAGACGCGAAGAGCAGAGGAGAAGGTCGAACCAGCCCCGTACCAGAGCGGACCGACCTGCTGAAAGAGGCGGAGCCGCGGTAAACGTCCCGGGTTCGGGCACCGAGTCAACAGCACCGGAAACCAAAGCCGGGCCGGCCACCAATGGGCCACAAGGAGTACTCTCCCTGGGAATGTCTCCAAATGAACCAGAACCCGAAGCAACAGCTGGACCGGAGGGAAGAGGTACAGGGAACCCCCTTTAGACCAGTCCCGCCGAAAGGCATCCACCGCGAACGCTGCGCAGTCGGGGAAGGCGTCACATCGGGAGACGCCGAGACCACACC
This sequence comes from Procambarus virginalis, assembly GCA_020271785.1. Taxonomy (NCBI): domain Eukaryota; kingdom Metazoa; phylum Arthropoda; class Malacostraca; order Decapoda; family Cambaridae; genus Procambarus; species Procambarus virginalis. The sequence continues at coordinate 117,274 of WNGS01008475.1, forward strand.
GACGCGAAGAGGTCCACATCTGGGAGACCGTACGTCTGGCAGATCCAACGAACGAGTCGTCGTCGACCGTCCACCCCGTGGAGAGGGGAGCGAGACAGACCGTCCGCCAGAACGTTGGACACTCCCCGGACGTGAACCACACGGAGAGCCAAACCCGGGAATCCAGCAGACGAACCACTCGCAGGGACCAATCCCAAGAGCTAAGGACTGAAGAGAACCCCCGCGGTTCAGGCAAGGAACCACTGGAGTACAGTCCAAACGGAGGTAAAGGGCGATCCCCGAGCGACCCGAATCCTCCGAAGCGCGAACCAGACAGCTGCGAACTCCCGAACCGTGCTGTGAGCCCGATGGAAGGACGAACCCCACCGTCCCTGGCCTGCCTGGTGAGCACTGGTCACAAAGCCCCAGCCAAGAGACGACGCGTCCGTGAACACAACGAGCGAGGGCTCGGGAAGGTGCCAAGGCACCGAACCCTGAAAAACCCCGAAGAGGAAGCCGGTGACGCAGCAACCGACAAAAGACCCCCGGAGGGAGAACCCAACGATCGCGAGAGAGGCGGAAAGGAAATCCCCGAAGGAACCAAAACAGACGCCGCAGCCAAACCCGACCCGGCGGGTAGACTAGCACGGCGAAGTTCAGACTCCCGCACAACCGCTCAAGCAACCGCTGAGCAACCCGAGACCGTCTCATGCACCGCCGAAGGCGGGACCACAGCTGCAGGAACACGTCTGGAGGGAAAGAATGAGTGGCCCAATAGCCCTAAACAAGGACCAGGCCCGAACCCGGGATGGAAACATATGGAAAAACCTCCCGATCACCAGGACACCAAACCCGGCGATCTGGAAGGAACCACACCCCTGGCGAGCAGACATGCGGACTGACTGGGAGCCCACACCAGCCAGACGTCGAGGTAGGCCATACACCGAATCTCAGACACAGACAGGGAACCAAGATCCGGGAAAGATGCAAAAATTTCAAAGTGCTCAGCACAAAATAGGGCAGGCAAAAGTGCACCAAAACAGCCAATAGACAACAAAAGCAGCCAGCGGAAGCCCCACCACCAACCGTGCCAGACCCAGAAAAACCTGGGAGGAACGCGCCAAGAGGTGACCTGGAGGTCCAGGGCCACCATCCAGGCACCCGGCCCCCAACAGAAGCCGGACCCCAGAAGGAAGGGACGGACCGACCACGTCCAACGTACCCACGAAGATGACACGACGAAACGCAGGGGAAGAGACCCCCCCCCGCCAGCTCTGAACCCCCAAAAGGGGGAGAAGCCGTCACCGATGCCACCAGAGGCCGGAAGACGACGCAAAGCGCCCAACAGCAGGACCATGCGAGAGGCAATAGAGCAAGCTGCTCCCCAGCACCCCGCCAACAGAGAAAAAAAAAAAAAAAAATATAAATAAAAGTACACATACACATTATGCATATACATATACACAAACAAGATATGACATGTATACACATGCACACACACACACACAGCGTACACATGCACAAGCATACACCCAGGCATTAGGAAGCAATGTGGCGGAGGCTGACTCCCTACACAGTTTATAGTGTAGGGATGATAGAGCCCAACAGGCTCAGGAACCTGTACACCTGTCGAACGACGGTTGAGAGGTGGGACCAAAGAGCTAAAGCTCAACCCCCGCAAGCACAACGAGGCGAGTACATACAATGTAAATGTAAAGTACAAGTTGCCGACCAGTGGGCAGAGCACCACACCGGCTAGGCAAAGAAGGCACTAAACTGCATCAAAAGGCCCACCTCGACAGCAAAACCCCAAAGGCCCAGCACAACAACATGTGCCTAGACCCAAAAGAGCAGTCTGCAAGCCAGGAAGACCCCGGAACCCCAGAAGGCAGAACCAGGTCACATGAGGAAACAAAGCCCCCTGAACCCACAAAAGGGGGCCCAAGAGGAAGAAACCTCTGGAACGAAACCAAAGAACCCAAAGGAACCCAGAATCGAACCAGGGGGAAGCCAAACCACCACAATTGCCGGCGGAGAACACCACAAAAGGCAAGCGCAGCCCCCATACAGAACCCTCTGGGAAACAGTCAGAACAGACCGAAAACCGAGGGACAAGGTGTGGGAGCAAGCCTAACAGCCAGAAACACTGAGCCCAAACCCATGGGCCCAGAAGCCCGGTGGAAATAAACACCCAAAGGAACAGTAACGGGCAGAAAAAACCAGAAAAGCAAAAAAAAACGACAACAGGAGAAGAAAACCCCCTGAAAAAAGGGTGAAAAACTCACCCCAGACGCTCGCTCGCACACCCAGGCGTATGTAAACAAACCGCAACGCCGCCCTGGTGGCCACGCCGGGAAACAGGCAGACGAAAATGGCCGCCAGCAGGGGCTGTGCTGGACGCTAAGAGACAAAACACGCCAGCAAAAGTGGGAAGCAAGCAGACTGGATGGGCTAAAAACTCCGCCCAAAAGCAGAAAAACCCGGCAGGGGCAAACCGCCCCAGAACTGCTAGCAGGCATCCCCCACAGCCCCGGGAACCAGCAACAGAGGCCCGGGGCAGAGCCGTCCTCCAAGCCCTCCGCCCTTAAAGAAAAGAAAGAGTCCATGGGAAAGGCAGCAAGAAACGGGCCGCTGGTAAGCCCCAGAAGCCTTGGCTGGAGGAACAGGCTCTAAAACCTCCGTCCCCCAACCCGAATGGGGCAGCCCCCGAAAACCGCCCGAGCCTCTGCCCCAACTAAACCCCGCCCCGACCCCGAAACCCGCAGACAGTCCGGAACCGGGAACAGGGAGGGAGGAGGGCGAACAGCACCGAACCAAAACGGGGCGGCCTCGGGGCATCCGAGTGGGAAACCAACCTAGCATGTTGCAGCAACCTAACCTAGCTTGCAACACGGATGCCGCCTGTACTCTGAATAGCAATAACATCAGGAGTACTGGAGAACAAGCAGAGAAACTCTCTCGCAAGACTCCGGGTCAAGGTGTCAGGGACCCAACAGGCAGCATGACGGAGGTAAATGGCGACTGTCACCTAGAGACAAAGGCACAGCAACCAACGATCCCGTACAAGACGGGTTGGTACCCGGAAGACACATGCAATGGTCTCCCGAGCCCAGACAGGGGTTTCCAGGGCCCGTAGGTTAGCAACTACGGGAAGCCCGGGCAAGGTGTTGCTAACGGTTAAGAAACCCGAAAACAAGGGTAAAGATTAATACTGAAAACCCCGGGACGTGTACAAGCACGGGGGCCTAGCAGAGGGCTGCCAAACACTACTAGTGGAACTATAGCCACACTATGCAGACCCCCACCAGGCAAGAAAATAAAAACAAAAGAAAAACCCGCAAAAGTACACCGTCCCCAGAGGCAACAGGAACCGGCCGCCGCGTAGGTGGCAGGCAGTGCAACACCTTGGCGCCCTAACCAGCACAACACCAACTCCCTACCCAAGGCCAAACAAGGGCCCCAAGCCCCAGCTGGCCCCAAGGGCGAGGCAAATGCCGAGCAGCAAGAACCCCTACGGGAGCGGTTCCCGAACGCCCCAGAGAAGATAACCCTGACACGCAAGGGCAGTACTCACAGGGCGCCTAGGGAAGGGAACCCCTAGACTCATGCAGCCCCGGCACTGATGAAATACTCCTGGCCACCGCAAACCACAAAAACAGCAGAGAACGCCACACGAGGCAAACACCGCCAAGGAATTTGAGGCCAGAGAAGCGTGTATCCCGGTTGACACTAGCTTACGAACTGACGGCAGCCGGCGCGGTGAGGTCCGGGGCCCCCCCCTCCCCCTCCCGGGGAGGGGAGGGCTGCGCGGACAACCGCGCGGCAGTAAAGTGATTGTTTGATTGTTTTCCTTGTGATTGTAGGGAGTTTTTCTACCTCTCTGTTCGGTTTGTTGTAGTTTTCTACCATGTGGGGTTTGTTTTGTTACGCCTACCTTTCTGGGTGCCTAACCCCGGTCGATGGCAGATAAGGAAAACCCCCAACCATATGGGGTTTTCCAGGGCCATTGCTCCCTGAAACCTCTCTGAAGGGGCCAGGTTCTGGCGCTGGTCCCTGGTAGGTCTGAACTCCATAGCTAGTGTCCCGGTCTAACATAACATACATTAGCCCGATAAGCTCCAGGGAGCCGTAGGGGCTCCCCACAGAAAATACAATTTGTCAACATTCCTATTATATTTAATCTAAAATAACAACATGGAAATGTGCAACATTTAATCAGTCTATATCACTGAAAGAAGAAATAAACAGAACTTTCAGACATTAACAGCAGTTAATTTGCAAAGCCATTGTGAAAATACTCAAAAGCTACACAACTATCGTTTGAGTGATAGTAGTTAAATGAGGTGATCTCCCGAGGGTCCCCTCATACTTTGCTTCCTATTCTGATAAGCTATGCCCACAAAGCTAAAAATATAATAATAATAATAATAATATAATAATAATAATAATAATAATATAATAATAATAATGTGACTTTTCAAGAACCTTGAGATGTACTGTATGTGTTGCATAACACATCATCAGTGTGTTTACTGTCAGAGTGTAGATAATATCTTTTAGCATTACCAGAATGCTAAAAGTTTAGACACATGGTACATGTCACTTACAACAGTCAAGAGAATTTATGAAATGGATGACTTATTAGTATCTAAAATATCCATTAACTTGTAAATAACATATATTACAATATCTTAGATATATCTACCTTTCAAACTCTTACATTAAAATATAATATAGTTAATTCAGTAAAACATACAACTGTTCCCATTACTAGAAGAACTCATCTAGGGGTTTAGCATGTTCTGAAGTCCAATCTCGTTCAAATAATGCCTGAAGTTGCTGGCGGACAGACAAAGTTGGCACATCACTGTCTGAATTTGATAAAGTTGAATCCGTTTCATTAACAATTAGTCCAATTCCTCCTGTGTTGATAAAGTAGTCTGCACTCCAGTTTGAGGTGCCTAATGAAGAAAGGAATATCACTTATAAATTATTGTTTATATTAATGTGAGTTATCAATAATGAAGGGAGAAATGTATACAGGAGTATAGAACATCATGTTAATAAATAATAATGAATTATAGAAATGTCAGTAGAGAACTTGAATATTATGGATTAATGTACTGTATATTGTTAACCCTTTTGCTACAAAGTTCGATTATATTCACCAGATTCATAACAATTGCCTTACTGTTTTCATGCAACAAGATCTGTCACAGTTTGAGTTGTCGAGAGACAAACCTGGGTCATTTTATACAAGCTAAACAAAATTGTATCATTATAATTAGGTACAGGCAAGCAATAGTTGAGAGTGGTTCCATTTGCAGCACATCTTCAACACAAAACACCTCGAAAAAGGTGACACCTCTAGTGTCAACAGAGGAGCTCCAACATACTTCAACAATCCTAAGTATTGTAGTACAGGTTGATGATAGTGAGTGGTGTCCCAGGTAAAGGTATAGGTCCCATAAAGATATAGTGCTTTTGAAAATAAGTGAGATAACAGGAATGTGCTAAGGGAAGTGAAAAAATTGGGTGAGAAAAAGTTGCCCCTAGTGTTCCAGTGCAGACAAGAACATTCAAGATGGCCGATGGCAAGAGGAAACACAAAACAGAGCTTGATTTGGGGGATTCAAAGAGGAAACGAGGCGATATGATCATTACACATAAAATAGTTGCAGAAATAGATAAATTGACAGGGAAGAATTCCTGAGACCCGGAACATCAAGAACAAGAGGTCATAGATTTAAACTCACGAAACAAAGCTGCCGGAGAAATGTAAGAAAATTCACCTTTGTAAACAGAGTAGCACATATTTAGAACAAGTTAGGTGAGAAGGTGGTGGAGGCCAAAACCGTCAGTAATTTCAAAATGTTATATGACACAGAATGCTGGGGAGACGGGACACCACGAGCGTAGCTCTCATTCTGTAACTACACTTACGTAATTACAAGGCAGTCATTCCATGCAGCAGCTGTTTGTTCTCCATGCTTATGAATTAAATTTACCCAATACGTAACAATGATAATGCCGAGGATTTTCTAAAAAAAAAAAAAAAAAAAAAAAAAAAAGGTTGAATGTAACGAAAAGCCATTTTCTTTAAAAGCCAAAAGTCCCGGAGGCTCCTCGGATCTATTCATGGCTAATATGGATACCCTAACTATTTTGCATCAGTCGATGTGGGTGGAGTTCTAGTCTACCGGGGACCACGAGCCAGAACCTGGCCTCCTCACAGAGGCATGGGGAGCAATGGCCCATAGAAATGCACATGTGATTTGGAGCATTCTATATCTGCCATCGACCGGGACAGGCACCCAGAAAGGTAAGCGCCACAAAAACAAACCCCCTAGTCTGGTAACAACGAAAATTGACAAACGAGTGGACAGAACTCCCCAAAAGAAAAAAACAAGTAAACAAGCATGACGTCACACGAGCCGCACTGCATGTCTGCACAGGTCCCCCGAGCTGGCGATCCACACCCAGTTCAGAGGCTGGATATAAAAAATCGCGAAAAACCGGACCGGAGGGTAGGAGGGATGCCGGCGAGCCTCCAGGACTCACCCAGAAAATGGCGTTTCATAACATTCAATGCTGGTTTCTGGGGGGAACCTCTACGGCTCCCCGGAGCTACCTCACCAAAGCTACCAAAGAAACAAAGGGACTTTACCCGGGAGGCAATCGGTGCTCCACTCCTCAACGCGAAGACGAGACAACGGGCTGCATTCGCCGACCCAAAGCAACATAGGCCCGACTAGGCCCAGGAACGTTCACAAGGTAGCGTGCAGCCAGGATCCTGTTCGACCACCAAATCCCCATGCCCGAATGTCTGCCCAAGACATATTGCCGAAGACGGCAGCAAGAGCAGTAAACTTATGAACGTCATGGGCACGGGGGATAGACCGCAAGCTGGCTGGATTTAATAACGTGCGGACGACCTGAGAGACCGGAACCCGCGAACAGGGAAGAAGGGAAACCTGATCAACCCAAAGCGCGTCCCCGGACACAGAAGCTGTGGGCGCAGATAACGGCGGAGGGCTGCAGCCGGACACAACACATGGTGAACCCTGGCCTGACAAACCAAGCATCCACAACCAAGGATCCCTTTGGAAAGACGCAGTCTCATTCTTCGCCAGAAAAGAGGGAGACAACTGCAGACGAACATACCGAAGACCATGACTAAAGGAGCAAAAACCTCTGCGCCGGAGAAGAGCATGAAGCTCCGCCAAGCGACCCCCAGAGGCTAATGCCAACAGAAAAAGAGCCTTAGCAAACAATCTTAAACCGAAGGGGCCACAAACAAACCGAGGAGAAGAAAGATGGAAGAGCACTTAGTCCAAGGATTTGTTGTTGTTGTTAAAAATTTGCTACCTGGAACAAGAAGTTCCAAATAGCACGGGCTATGGTGAGCCCGTAGTGTCCAAGGACCAGGACGGCTCAGGCAGCGCATGAACAGGCCGGAGGTAATACAATGCTCGAGACAGCTTGCGAAACGGTGCAGAAGTAACATCAATACCGAAAGCAAGCTGCAGCGGCTCCGCCAGCACTGCACGATACAAGGCGACAGTATTAGGCATCAGATGACGGTCCAGAAACAACCAAGAGAGAAAGGACAACACCACCCGAACTGAAAGCGAGGAACAACGACGAAGGGTTAAAAAGAACCGGAAGGACTGCCAGCAAACTCCATACTGCCGCCGAGAGGAACTCGCAGGTGAGAAACCAACAAGGAAGCCAGCTCACCATAAAGATGGTGATAAACACGAGTCAAAAACACCAAATGCGAAGACTCGCGGAAAAGAGCAAACCAGTCACGTACTGGACCGGCCCGATCTCCTGAAAGAGGCGGAGCCACTGAAAAACCTCGGGGCTCAGACACCGGGCAAGCAGCGCCTGAAACCACGGCTGGGCTGGCCACCACGGGGCCAAGAGGACCACTCGACCCTGGTAAGTCTCCAAGCGAGCCATGACCTGGAGCAGCAGCTGAACAGGGGGAAAGAGGTGCAGGAACCCCCACCTCGACCAGTCCTGCTGAAAAGCGTCGATCCCGACAGCTTCGCGGTCAGGGAAGGGCGCCATGTAAACCGGAAGACGCCTCGACCACGCCGACGTGAAGAGGTCCACCTCCGGTCTCCCGAACGTCCGGCAGAGCCAACTGAAGGAGTTGGCATCGACTGTCCATTCCGTGGACAGGAGAACAAACCTGGACAGGCCGTCTGCCAGGATGTTGGACACCCCCCGGACGTGAACCGCCAGGAGAGCTAAACCACGAGAACTCAGCAGACGAGTCACCCGAAGCGACAACCCCAAAGAGCCAAGGACGCATCGAACCCCCTCGGTTCAGACAATGAACCACCCGGGAGCAGTCCGAATGGAGCCGGATGGTCGATCCGCGGGCGACCCGAACCCTCCGAAGCGCAAACCACACCGCCGCGAACTCCCGCATCGTGCAGTGGACCCGACGGAAGGACGGACCCCCCCGCCCCTGGCCGGCTGGTGAGCACTGGTCACAAAACCCCAGCCGAGAGACAACGCGTCAGTAAACACATCGAGTGAGGCCTCGGGCAGGCGCCAAGGCACTGAACCCCCAAAATACCCGAAGAGGAAGCCGGCAACGCAGCAGCCGATGCAAAGCCCCAGGGGTCGAACCCAGCGATTGCGAGAGAGGCAGAAGGGATGTCCCCAAGGAACCAGAACAGCCGATGAAGCCAAACCCGACCCGGCGGGTAGACCAACATCGCGAATTCAGGCTCTCGCACAAACCCTTGAGCAACCGCCGGGTGACCTGGGAGCCCTCCAGAAACAGGCACAGGCAAGACCGCAGCTGAAGGAGAGACTCAGAGGAAGAGACAAGGAAGCGGTCCGAGAGTCCCACACAAGACCCAGCCAGGACTGAACCTGGGAGGGCACCAGACGGGACTTCCGCCAGTTCACCAGGAACCCGAACCCGGCGAGCTGGGATAGCACCAAATCCCTGGTGCAGACACGCGGACCGACTGGGAGCCCAAACCAGCCAGTCGTTGAGGTAAGCCAACATCCGAACATCTAACAGACGCAGACGGGCCACCACGACCCAGGTAAGGCGTGTGAACACGCGAGGTGCCAGGTTCAACCCAAAGGAGAGACAACGAAAGCAGTAGCACTGACACCCACAACAAAATCAAGCCAATCCCGGAACCCCACATGAATAGGGACATGCCAATACGCGTTCTTGAGGTCCAGGGATACCATCCAAGCGCCCGGCTCCAACAGAAGCCGGACCTGGGACAGAGAGGTCATCCGAAACGAGGGGCAAGAAACCCAAGGGTTCAGACGAGACAAATCCAGAATGAACGCAGGTCCGCACAGTCCCGTTTCGGAACTGGAAACAGGCGGGAAACACCTGAGGGACAGTGTCATTTCACCCACGCCCAAGCGTACCCACTCCAAGATGACCCGACGGAGCGCAGGAGAAGAAGCCTGCCCCGTCAGCTCCGAACCCCCCGTAGGAGGAGGAGGAGCCACCCAACGCCACCGCAGGCCGCGAGAAATGACCGAAAAGCCCACAAATCGTGAGACCAGGTGTGAGCAAACAGTCAACCTCCCCCCCACCCATCGCCCCATCAATGGGGCGAACTGCGAAAGGGCCGCTGCCCCTTACGAGAACCCGACCTGTGCACAGAGCAAACACCGCGCCGACCAGGCACAGGTGGGACCGCAGGCGGCACCGTCACTGAACCCGACACCTGTGGCCCACCCCGACGAATGGAACTGCGAGCCCTGGTACGACCCCGCCGGGAAGGAACCCCCCCGGTTCCCTTTTAGCACCAACAACTCAGACATAGGGCGGCAAGAGGAAGCCACCTGAATATAATGCTCAAACGCAGAAGCCTCAAAAAGCAGACGACAAAAGGGAGAAGACAACCTAAGAACCAGGGCCCAAGTGGACTCCAAAGAGGACGCAAGACCACCTGATGACACGCGAAACGCGCAGCGAAAAACCGCAGCAACGCCTCCCGTAGGATCGGCGCAAAGAGCTTCAACATGGCAGATGACGCCCAAGCAGCCGAGACCAAGGCGTCAGACTCAGGAACGCCCCAAGTGCCTCAACATCCTCCACAAGCCAATCCGAAGATAGCTCCAGGAGGGAAAAGAAACGCAGGACCAAAGCCAAAAAGCCACGAGCCCGCAAATCCTCCGCCACAAGAGCAGCCGACAGGCAAGGAACCTGCACATGGATATAACCTATACAGGTGTGATAGGAAAATTAGGTCACATGGAGGAGTGGGTCTGTATATTAGGGAAGACCTTGTGTGCTCGGAGCTCCTAAACGGTACAAATGAGGTGATAGAGGTACTGGATTTAAAAATAGAGAAAATAAATTTAGTGATTATTCTAATATACAAACCGCCAGATGCAACGGCTGAGGAATTCACAGAACAGGTAAACAAAATAGAGAATAGCCTTGATAATTTGGAGAACCCAATACCTGATATTATCTTCTTAGGTGACTTCAACTTGCCTAGTCTCAGGTGGAGAATAGCAAACAATAATATTATACCAGGGAATCTATCAGGACCTAACCAACCACAGATTAGAGAACTACTTAGATTCTGTGACAAATTTTCACTCAGTCAGCAGATATCGGAGCCAATGAAATGAAAATATCTAGATCTGGTCTTTACGAACAATGAAGACATTATCAGAGACATTACGATATCAGATACCACATATTCAGATCACAAGCTCATTGAAGTGCAAACTACCATCAATACTCAGAATAGACCTAAAACGTTGATAAAGCGAGAGGGCTATTCAGTAATTCAATTTTAATAATAAAAGGATAGACTGGGAGATAATAAACAGGGAACTTAAAAACATTCCATGGGAAACTGTTTTAAGTAATAAAAGTCCTACAGAAGGAATAGAAAAACTGACTTCGGAAGCGTATCAAGTCTGTCTGAAACATGTTCCTTTGAGGAAAGCCAGAAAGAGATCCAACGTAGAAAGAGAACGCAGAAGACACTATAAACGCAGGAAAAGAATAACGGAACTGCTTATGCAGACACGAATTTCCCGTCAAGAGGAATAATTTAAATAGGGAGATTGAAGAAATCGAGCGGAAATTGAAACACTCATATGAAACTGAAGAAAGGCAGTTAGAACAGAAAGCAATCAGGAAATAAAGAAAATCCAAATACTTTCTTCACATATGCGAAATCAAAGCAAAAACTACTGCCAGTATTGGACCTATTCGTACAAGTGAAGGTTCATCACGGAGGATGACAAAGAAATTAGTGAAATCCTAAAAAAGCAGTATGAGACATGTTTAGCACTCCAATAAACAACATGAAAGTAGAAGATCCAGACAATTCTTTATGCGGGATATCCAAACCCCTGTAAATATAACTGATATCACACGAGCGCACTAAATTTTGAAAGAGAAATTGAAAACATGCCCATGCCACTCGGCCCAGGTCCAGACTCATGGAATTCATATTTTATAAAGAAATGCAAAGTGCGGTAGCACAGGCACTCAGTATAGTGTGGAGGAGAGCTTGGACACGGGGGAGATACCAGATGCACTAAAGTAGCAGACATAGCCCCTCTACACAAGAGAGGGAGCAAAGCATGGCAAAGAATTATAGACCAGTTGCACTAACCATCGCACATAAAAAGTATTTGAGAGAGTGATTAGGAGTCAGGTCACCAATTTCATGGAGACCAATGACCTTCACAACCCAGGCCAACATGATTCGAGCGGGAAGATCGTGCCTCTCACAGCTACTTGAGCACTACGATAAAGTCACTGAGGCATTAGAAGAAAAACAGAATGCTGATGTGATATACACGGACTTCGCAAAGGCTTTCGACAAATGTGACCATGGCGTGATAGCACACAAAATGAAGTCAATGGGAATAACCCGGTAAGTAGGACGCTGGATACTCAGTTTTCTGTCAAATAGGACTCAGCGAGTAACGGTCAACCATATAAAATCTAGTCCAAGTGCAGTTAAAAGCTCTGTACCTCAGGGTACAGTCCTTGCACCGCTGCTT
>WNGS01008477.1:0-10235 GCA_020271785.1 Procambarus virginalis
GCAAGAAAATTAACAGAACCAGACCTGATATCATCCTGGCAAACTGAAATTTTCAATAAAACTCTTGACGCTCAGAATAACGGAGTGCAGCAAAAATATTTCCAACGTTAAAAACGGCAGATAGAGAAGACCTCATATTACAGACCAGCGCTATACACAAGAATTCCGTGTAAAATGATGGAGAAGCTAATGATTGTGAGAACGATGAAGCACCTGGTTAGGGTAAACTTTTTAACGCCAAGGCTGCACGAGTATACATCATGTACACTCATCATCGAGCAATGTAACAAAATTATTAAATTACGACGAGGAAAAGGATTCGGGGAAAAATGTATTTTTCTACATTGTCCCAAAATATTTGATACTGTTCCGTATGAAGAGTTGGTATACAAGATAGAGAAGCAAGTTCGGGTACCTGCCACAGAACCGGGGTAGGGAGCACCTGAAGGTCTGAAAACAAAGAGTTATTGTGAGAAAGTTGTGCTTGAGCTGGAGGAATGTGACTTGTCAGGTCCATTCAGGAACACTGTACTGCTCCTTATATAAATGAATGGACAATCCTGAGAGTGAGCTCGTACATGTCAATGTTTGCTGCAAACCCGAAGATAATATTGAATGTAAACTCTGAGGACGACTACTGAGAGTTACAGGAATCCCTTAGCAAACTCCAAGGCCTGTCAAACAAATGGTTGCTGGAATTCACTCTCAACAAGTGTAAGGTAATGAAAATTACCTTACACTTGAATTAATGGAACTATCAAGAGAAAGCGCCAAGCTATACTTGGACAGTCGGGGATTGAACTTCGACCTGCATGAATGAAAATTAGAAAGTGAGAAAGGAGACCTATAGAAACATACACCAAAATGGATAGGCAACTAAACAAATATGTCAGAGAGAATGTTTTGGGAGTGGATTTAATTTCAACACTAACCCAAGAGGCACATATAGATGCTGTAACATTGGCGGCATATGAAAAACTGCCAAACATTTGAGCGCCTTTGAAAAATCAAATAGGGACTCATGAAGGCAATAAAAAGACCACTAGATTAGGTATATCATTCAAAGGGCTCATATCTGAGCCCGTTAAGGGTAAGGGTACATTACCTCACAATCTGAGATGAGACGAAAAACAGAGGGGATGTGATCACTACATGCAAAATACTGAGAGGATTAGACAACGTGGAAAACGACACTTTATTTATATTGAAGATAGGGAAAGTGAATATTGGTGGAAGTTGGATATACAGTTGAGTCGTAGATGTAAGGAGACTCACTAAGTCTGTACTGGTGGATAGTGAGTGGAGTGTGTACTGGTGACGGTGAGTGGAGTGTGTACTGGTGGATGGTGAGTGGAGTGTGTACTGGTGGATGGTGAGTGGAGTGTGTACTGGTGGATGGTGAGTGGAGTGTGTACTGGTGGATGGTGAGTGGAGTGTGTACTGGTGGATGGTGAGTGGAGTGTGTACTGGTGGATGGTGAGTGGAGTGTGTACTGGTGGATGGTGAGTGGAGTGTGTACTGGTGGATGGTGAGTGGAGTGTGTACTGGTGGATGGTGAGTGAAGTGTGTACTGGTGGATGGTGAGTGGAGTGTGTACTGGTGGATGGTGAGTGGAGTGTGTACTGGTGGATGGTGAGTGGAGTGTGTACTGGTGGATGGTGAGTGGAGTGTGTACTGGTGGATGGTGAGTGGAGTGTGTACTGGTGGATGGTGAGTGGAGTGTGTACTGGTGGATGGTGAGTGAAGTGTGTACTGGTGGATGGTGAGTGAAGTGTACTGGTGGATGGTGAGTGGAGTGTGTACTGGTGGATGGTGAGTGGAGTGTGTACTGGTGGATGGTGAGTGGAGTGTGTAATGGTGGATGGTGAGTGGAGTGTGTAATGGTGGATGGTGAGTGGAGTGTGTGCTGGTGGATGGTGAGTGGAGTGTGTACTGGTGGATGGTGAGTGGAGTGTACTGGTGGATGGTGAGTGGAGTGTGTGCTGGTGGATGGTGAGTGGAGTGTACTGGTGGATGGTGAGTGGAGTGTGTGCTGGTGGATGGTGAGTGGAGTGTACTGGTGGATGGTGAGTGGAGTGTGTGCTGGTGGATGGTGAGTGGAGTGTGTACTGGTGGATGGTGAGTGGAGTGTGTGCTGGTGGATGGTGAGTGGAGTGTGTACTGGTGGATGGTGAGTGGAGTGTGTGCTGGTGGATGGTGAGTGAAGTGTACTGGAGTACTAGGCGCGTCAGGTGTTATCGTCTACGAGATGGGAAAAATGAGCTGGATTTCACTCATCCTATGAATCAGTAAGGTCGTAAGCTCTACCTCTACTTACACTATCACTACAACACCACCACAATTACCACAACCGGTTTTTAATATGCTCGCCACTTGAGGAGTAAGTGATTTAGAATTAATTACCTTATTTTTTTATCTAATTTGCTTAGTTAGCCTAATTAGATAATATTTTCCCCCTAATCTGTTTAAGCAATTATCAAACGTAAATACACATGTCTGTATGTTAATTAGGATTCAATTCCACCTGGACATCAGAGCTTATCCGGTCAGACAAATATTTGACATAACGAACAATTATTTGGCAAAACAGTTGCTCAAGCCCCTGAGGAGCTAAGTCGGGGCTCTCAACGTCCAGTTCCCTTCCTCTATCATTTTTGTTCTGATGTGTAATACAAAAAAAAATTGTTCTTGTATTGCAAAATGCATTTTTTGTTAATTATTTTGATAAAGGTGTCCTAAGAAAATTGTTGTTTGTTTTAGATTCAGCTACTCTGAACAAAAGTTTCAAGTAGCACAGGCTATGGTGAGCCCATAGTGGATTTACCTGACACAGGAGCAGGCCAAGTAGCACGAGCTATGGTGTTCTCGTAGTGGACTTACCTGACACCGGAGCGGACCAAGTAGCACGGGATATGGTGAACCCATAGTGGACTTACCCCCAAGAGAAGATCTCAGGTGTTCCCATGAGGCCGCTTGGCGTGTGCTCCTTCCGGCGAAATTCCACTAACTTTACATGCATATATATCTGAAGTAACTTATAGTTCTTTACCAGGAACGCCATTTTAACTCATTTCTTCAACAATTTCTCTACGTCCCATCATCCTGATCCCTTCCTCCAATGGTATACGTCAATCACATCTACCATAACTTCCCACTATCAGAACATCAAACGTCTCTTTCACACAGAGAACATCTCCCTTCACTCCCACCATAAGAACATATTCCCTCGCTCTCACTATGTCAATATCTCCTCTCACTTTCACTATGAGAACATCTCCTGCTTCCCTCTTTGAAATCATCTTCCCTTGCATTAGCTATTTTATGGAAGGGAATCATATTAATTGTTAATTCGTTGCACCATAATATCATGTGTTAAACTTTTGCAGAGACATAAACGAGGCTTAGAGTAGTGATGTGGTGAGTGCTTAGAGTAGTTGGAGTGGTGTTATGCCTTTAAACGGGCAATTACAAATTGCAGGAAAGGAACGAACCAATCAGCGTAACTGACTGAACGTCAGAGAGGCAAGGTTAACAGTGGTTAGTCTGGGCAGAGCCAGTCTCGGCTCGCTGTCCATAGAGGAATATACAACAATATAAGAGCTCCACCTCGTCATTAGTGCTGCCTCACCACACTTGGAAGAGTCGCCTGTCTACACACATAGATTGTGTGTAGACAATTGTGTCTACACAATTGACGGCCCTGGATAACATATTAAATATAGAAACATGTGCTACAGTGTTGTGTTATAGGACTTTAAGGAGTACGGGATCCGTGGTGCAAGACTATCTTTTGATGCAGTACTTTTGATGCAGTATGCAGTACTCAGTGCGGTTCATCGCCTTTTTCCTTCCCTCTACCCGTTTGTAAACTCATGCTACAGCAAGAATCTAACTCTGCTTTTTGGGGAACATGAAATTGAATCACAAAAAGATGTCCAACAGGGTGACCCCATTGCTCCTTTTCTTTTCTGCCTAGTCATCAAGGAAGTCACCGATAACCTATCCAGTGAGCTCATCATTTGGTTTTTGGACGATGGCACTATAGCCGGCTCCCCAGACTCACTCTTGGACGACATAAGAATAATTCAGGAGCAAGGAGCAAGCCTAGGCCTCACCCTCAACTCTTCCAAGTGCGAAATAACCTCCACCAACCAGAACATAATAGAGCAAATAAAGGTTGTTTTGCCTGATATTCACATAACGAACCCTAAGGACAGCACATTTCTAGGTGGTCCTCTTAGTGGGAATGCCATCGACGAGGTCCTTAGTATGAAGATCACTGACCTGAAGAGGATAAACGAGAGGATTGAAGACATCGATGCCCATGATGCACTTTACCTCATCACCAGATGCTTGTCCCTCCCCAGGCTGACCTATTTTCTTAGATGTTCGCCATCTTTCAACAATATTAAATTAGAAGAGTACGACAGCTTGCTGAAATCAATGCTAGAAAAAGCTCTCAACCTTTCTCTCAGCGACTCACAGTGGAAACAGCCTCCCTTCCTGTCAGACTCGGGGGGCCTCGGTGTGCACACAGCAACACAAATTGCTGTACCAGCGGTCATGTCCTCTTCAGTGGCGTCTGACAACTTGGTGAAGGAAATCCTTCCTGAGCACTTAGTTCAACGAACAGGGATACATGGTCCCAGCTTTACAGACTGCACCACCAAATGGGTCTCTCTCTCAGGACCAGCACCCCAACCACTGCTTTCTGAAGCCCATAAGCAATCCAGTTGGGATCGCCCCCATTGCCGACAAGAAGCTGCGACATTACTAGAAGCTGCAACAACACCACATGATACTGCCCGACTTAGAGCTGTAACAGCTCCCCATGCAGGTGACTTCCTATTAGCAACCCCCATTGTCAGCAACTGGCACTCGTCTCACACCGCAGGCCCTCCGAATTGCCGTGGCTCTCCGTCTCGCTGCCCCAATCCACACTGAATACAGGTGTATTTGCGGCGAGGCAGAGGCCGACAGTTACGGACGGCATGGCCTTCTCTGCCAAAGGACAGGAGGATGGCATGCAAGACACGGCGAGCTTAACGACATTATCAAGAGAAGCCTTACCACAGCCGGCTGTCCAGCAGAGAGAGCCCCGTTACCTAATGTCCCGCAACTCTGATGAGCCTGTCGGTCGCCCAGCCGGGATCACGGTGAATCCCTGGAAGAATGGTAGACAGTTGGTGTGGGACTACACTTGCGTTTCAACCTTAGCTAACACCTATGTTAACTTCAGTGCTGCACAGGCACGAGGTGCTGCCAATCACCGGGTAGCGGCCAAGTCATGTAAATACGGAGACCTTGATCACCACTACAATTTTGTCCCCATTGCCTCAGAGACACTTGGTGCCTGGGGTAAAAGTGCTGCAGTTTTTTGAAGGAGCTGGGGTCCAAGCTAATTGAAACAACTAGAGACCCTAGAGCCGCCAATTTTCTCTTTCAGCGCTCTAGTGTGGCGATCCAGAGAGGAAATGCTCACTGCATCCATGGTTCCTGCCCGCTATCTGAGGAGCTGGAGGAGCTGTACAACTTGTGACAAGTAGCCTTGTACCTTGCATGTAACCAATGTTGTAACCCTTTTTGTGTAATGAAATTTTATAAATATAAGTATATATATATATATATATATATATATATATATATATATATATATATATATATATATATATATATATATATATATATATACTCACACTAAAAAATAGGGATGGTAGAAGAAAATATCAAAGTGTTCAGTGTGGATCCACAAGGTCTTCTTTGAGTACTCATTATTTTCTTCTCTGAGGTTATGGGTCCCTACACTTGCACCAGAGGTGGTACCCCTTTTATAAATTATATATATATATATATATATATATATATATATATATATATATATATATATATATATATATATATATATATATATATATATATATATATATATATATATGAAAACTCCACACCCAAAAGTGACTCGAACCCGGACCTCCAGGGCACATTGCAACTGGTGTCACGGTGCCTTAATCCACTCGACCATCATTGACTGCACATAAGGAGGTTATAACCGAAGCTATTTGACCCCCACCCCGGCGGCACTTTGATGTTAATCTTGGGCATAGTTATTTCATCAAATCACTTCATATAAGTGGGGCCACTTGAGCAACAGAAATGCAAACAAATGTTCACAATAGCATTAGCAAAATATCTCATACAGGCACACTATAGCATGCTACAATTAACTCAAACATATATATCAGAAAACAAATGGATATAATGTTTAATTTCAAATAACTGAGGAAAGAATAATGAACATACATGTTTATCAAGATAAATGTTAGAATCAAGTATTATGGATTCATAACAGTGCCTTCCCCCTGTTACACTCTTTTTTTCTCTTTCTCCACACCTTCAACTTCTATTTCTTCCTCCTTCCTTCTTACTCTTTCCGTGTTTTGTTCTTCCTCTTTATTTAATTTTTACTCATGTCATATGCCAGGTATACTTTCAGTAGCTTTCAGTATCTTTTCAGGTAAATTTTCTTCTCATCAAGATTCTTGGTGCCTCCTCATTTACAAATACCAGTTTTAATAGTCTAATTCTCTGATGTTGCTGTGCCATATGAACCCAGTCTATAGACCTCAACACCGTCTATCTCAGCCTCATACAGACATAGTAGTCTAAGGATATGTGTGGCTGATTCTCTTCCTTCATGCAACGCTCAGTCTTAGATTCCTTTAATGTCTCTAGAAGGCATTGAATAATCAGTATTCTATCTGTTTGGATTATCCTTGCCTGCTCTTTCATATTCTGGGAGTTTGTTGTTTGGAGCAACATCCACCAGATCTGTCTAAACTTTTTTTTTGCATATACTTGGGTCGATATGTAACAGTTATCAGGATTATGTCCTTTTCTTTGGTCTTCTGTGGGTTTTAAAACCTCTCCTGACATTGTTCATCATTAGTAGCTGCTTCCTTTATTTCAGCTTTCCTTACTTCTTCTCCCTTACTTAAGCGTTCCCTCTCATGTCTCTCGCTGAGGCCTTTCCAGTGCGTACACATATATTAAAGTTCATCCTTAAATTTCTAATTTGCTTCTGCGATCAGTTTCTGTATGTGTGCATGTGTGTGTATGTACTTTTGGACTTGCAGGATCGAGCTATTAGCTCTTGGACCCCACCTTTCTAATCGTCGGTTGTCGCCGACTCTAATGTACTGTCTCCCAAACTATTTTTATTGTTCAAATAAACTGTACAGGTTTCTCACAAACACACACACGCACACACGCACACACGCAACACACGCAACACACGCAACACACACACACACACACACACACACACACACACACACACACACACACACACACACACACACACACACACACACACACACACACACACACACACACACACACATATCACCAGGATGCAGCCTAAAACAGCTGTCTAACTCCCAGGTACCCATTTGTTACTAGGCAAACATGACCATTAAGTTAAAGAAATTCTGCTCATTTGTTTCCGCCTCGGCCGGAGTGTTGAGCGGGGGTTGAGCGGGGTTGTTTAGTGCGGGATTGAGCTTCGGCTCTTTGGTCCCGCCTCTCAACTGTCATACAGGCGTACAGGTTCCTGAGCCTATTAGGCTCTATCATATCTACACTTGAAACTGTGAATGGAGTCAGCCTCCACAACATCACATCCTAATGCACTCCATTTATTAACTACTTTGACACTAAACAAATTTATTCTAATGTCTTTATAGCTCATTTGAACACTCAGTTTCCACCTGCGTCTCTTAGTACGTGTGCCCCTTTTGTTAAATAAACTGTTTTTGTCTACCCTATCAATTCCTTTGAGAATCTTGTATGTGGTGATCATGTCGTAACTCTCCTGTCATCATAGCTCATGCCCCTCAGTTTGGGCACTAGTCTGGTGGCAAACCTCTGAGCCTTCTCAATTTACTTTTATGCTTGACGAGATATGGACTCCATGCTGGAGCTGCATACTCCTTAGTTGGTCTGACATACGTGGTATACAACGTTCTGAATGATTCCTTACACAAGTTTCTAAGGCCGTTCTTTTGTTGGCCACCCTGGCATATGCCGCCGATGTTACCCTTTTGATGTGGACTTCAAAGGACAGGTCTGGTGTGATATCAACCCCCAGGTCTTCTCTCTCTCTGATTCTAGAAGAATTTAATCTTCCAAATGATACCTTGTATCTGGCTTCCTGCTACCTACACCTATCTTCAATACATTACATTTGCATGGGTTAAACTCAAACAACCATTTGTTAGACCATTCTTTCAGTTTGTCCAGGTCTTCTTAATGCCTCATGCTGTTCTCCTCTGTTGTAATTCTTCTCATAATTTTGGCATCATCAGCAAACACTGAGAGGAATGAGTCTATACCCACTGGAAGATCATATACATATATCAGAAACAGGATAGGTCCGAGTACAGACTCCACATGTGACCACGCCAATCTGAGGTCTCACCTCTCACAGTAACTCTCTGCTTCCTATTACTTAAGTACTCCCTTCTCCACTCCTATGGAGTATTGTGTCAAAGGCTTTCCGACAGTACAAGAAGAGGCAATCTGCCCAACCTTCTCTTTCGTGCTTAATCTTTGTCACCTGATCGTAAAATTCTATTAAGCCTATGAGGTAAAATTTACCATCCCTGAACCCATACTGGTGGTGCGTCACGGTCTCTTCTCTCCAGATGTGTTACTAGGTTCTTTCTCACGATCTTCTCCATCATCTTGCATGGTATATACAAGTTAAAGACACTGGCCTGTAGTTCAGTGCCTCTTGCCTATCACCCTTTTTGTTTATTGAGATTTCATTAGCCATCTTTCATATTTCTGGTAAGTCTCCCGTCTCCATTGACCTACTATACACCACGGAGAGTGGCAAGCAAAGTACTTCTGCACACACTCTTTCAATACCCACGGTGAGATTCCGTCCAGACCAACAGCCTCTTTTGCATCTAGATCCTACAGATGCCTCTTAACCCCATCTCTGGTAATTTCGAACCCTTCCATGGCCTCCTGGTTTACTGCCACCTCTCCTAGCTCAAGGACTTTATCTCATTCTATTGTGAAGACCTCCTGGAATCTCTTGCTGAGTTCTTCACACACCTCTTTGTTATTCTCCGTGTACCTGTCCTCACGAATTTTAAGTTTCATCACCTGTTCTTTCACTGTTGTTTTCCTCCTGATATGGCCGTGGAGCAGTTTTGGTTCTGTCTTAACTTTATTTGCTATATCATTTTCATAATGTCTCTCTCTTTCTCTCTGCTTCTCTTCTCACACTGACATACTTAATCCTGGCTCTCTGGTATCTCTGTTTCTGCGGTTCTGTTATTTCGGAAGTTCCTTCACACCCATTTGTTCCGTTCCATTGCTTCCATACATACCCTATTAAACCATGGATTCGTCATTTGCTTCCCATTTTTTCTTTTAGGCCGGGATAAACCTGTTTACTGCCTCCTGACACTTTTGGGTGCCATAGTCCATCATGTCTTGTACGGTCTTATTTCTGAGTTTTGTTTCCCATGGTATTTCTCTTAGGAATTTTCTCATTCATAGTTTCCCTTTCGATACGCCAGCCCCATATTGTCTAGTTCTTATTTGGGAAGAATTACAACTAGCTCTTCCAGGTACTCAAATATCAGTACACTGTGATCACTCATTTCCAAGGAGGCTTCCAGCTTAACTTTCCTTATATCCGACTCATTCAGAGTGAATATCAGGTCAAGCATTGATGGTTCGTCTTCTCCTCTCATTCTTGTCGGTCCTTTGATGTGTTACTTAGAAAAAATTTTGTTGCCACGTCCAGCAGCTTAGATCTCAATGTGTCTGGTACTTCATGTGGGTCTCTACACCCAATCTTTCTTCCTGTGGTTGAAATCTCTCATAATTAGCAGTCTGGAACTGTTCCTACTAGCGACAGAAGCTGCCCTCTCTATTATATTAATGGTAGCTATGTTGTTACTATCATACTCCTGTCTGGGTCTTGTCATTTGATGGTGGGTTATATATGACTACTACTATAAGCTTTTGTCCCCCCCATTGCTATGGTACCTGTTATGTAGTCACTGAAACCTACACAGCCCTGAATAACCATCTCTTCAAAACTCCCTTCTCTGATTATCAGAATAACTACTCCACCTCAAGGTCTTCCTTCACTCTCTTTCCTCACCACCACACCACCACCACCACCAACACCGCCACCACCATCACCAACACCACCA
>WNGS01008477.1:12698-24904 GCA_020271785.1 Procambarus virginalis
CCACCACCAACAGCACCATTACCATCACCACCACCACCACCACCAACACCGCCACCACCCCACCACCAACCCACCACCAACACCACCATCACCATCACCACCACCACCAAACCACCACCACCAACACAGCCACCCACCACCACCACCACCAACACCGCCACCACCACCACCACCACCACCACCAAAACATCACCAATACCACCACCACCAACAACACCATCACCATCACCACCACACCACCACCACCACCAACACCGCCACTACCCCACCACCACCACCACCACCACATCACCATCACCATCACCACCACCAACACCACCACCACCACACAGCCACCACCACCAAACCACCAACAACACCGCCACCACCACACCACACCACCACCACCAACATCACCAATACCACCACCACAAACAAAAACCATCACCATCACCACCACCACCACCCACCACAACCAACACACCGCCACCACCACCACCACCAACACCACCACCACCAACACCACCATCACCATCACCACCACCACCACCACCACCAACACAGCCACCACCACCACCACCACCACACCACCACTGCCACAGGTAGCCAGCGGTACCTGTTGGGGCAGAGTGCGCGAGGGATCACAGGAACAGCGGAGAAAGTACAACCAGAGAGAAGTGGTCAAAATGAGGAGTAAACGTGAGGCTAGTAGGAGAGAAGTGGTGGATGGGGAGGCTAGAGACTAGGAGGATAGAAGGGAAGGCAACTGTCAGGGGGGGAGGAGAAAACGCCAAGCCATTAAGACTATATAGTATTTGGAAGGGGTCAGGATAAGGATTTGGAATAGGATGGGGGGATGGAATGGTGCCCAACCAGTTGGACGGTCGGGGATTGAACGCCGACCTGCATGAAGCGAGATCGTCGCTCTACCGTCGAGTCCATGTGGTTGGGCACAGCAGGTAAGAAGTTTACCGAAATAGCAAAATGTCCGAAGGAGAATCAGATTAACAAGTTTGCCCGTGCTAGTGTACGTAGAGACCCATCTTGTACTTAAACGGCCAAGACATGAACTAGTGAAGAAAGAATTAGTATCAGTTGGCAATATACGAGAGCCATCATGGGAACCATACCATAAGGAAACACATGGCACGGGAGAAACACACACCAAAAAATTACTGAAATTCAACACAAATTCTGGCTAGAGGCAATAATGGAAATACAGTCTTACTGTAAGCTAGGGAAGCTTCAGAATGAAAAAGGTTGGTTGAAGACTCGTATCTTTCAAACAACAATCCTTTTAAAATATAATGCCAGAAAAGAGAAATTTAAAGGACGGAGGCATGTACCATAATGAAAATCAGTGCAGGAAAGCAAGTCAAAAAATCTTGATTAGAAAATGTCACAGTGTCCAAGAACCAAGAAACCAGACAGAGCAGAGTACAACACAACAATATTATAGCACTGTACACCATGATGAAGAATGACGTGGGACAAGATAAGCATTCACACCTTCCCTATCAGAAATGAACTTGCAACAATAGGAACCACATAGCCCCTTCAGCCAATAAAAAACATCAGCCCAGTGAAGATGAGGTGCAATTAACTCATATATTGGAATGCAAATATAATTACATACAAACGGGTAGAGTGGCAGGAAAGAGTGCCATAAAACATCCTCAAATTATCGAAATAACAGAAACGAAGCTGTCAAGTGTTAGAAAAAATATCATAGTACCAAGAGAAACATGGAATACTTTATACAGGTCTTCTGTTACACCTACGCCACAGCTTTGAGGAGCCCAACGACTTGGGCTGGACGGTAGAGCGACGGTCTCTCTTCATGCAGGTTTGAGTTCAATCCCCGACCGTCCAAGTGGTTGGGTACCATTCCTTTTCCCCGTCCCATCCCAAATCCTTCTCTTGACCCATTCCCAGTGCTATATAGTCGTAATGGCTTGGCACTTTGATAATTCCTTGATAATTCCCTCTCCTCAGCTTTGAGGCAAATACATTATTGAAGAATCTGCACAGGAGTCATACATACTAAGAATAGATAGCAGGTGGGCCGAAGATAGTAGTAGAAGTGGTTAGCAATCCCCCATCAAACATCTGAAGGCCTAGTAATGAATTCAATAAATGCAACAATTCCTGCCTATAGGAAATGGAAAAAGCAGCCTCGGAGTAAGGGGAGAGAGAGCTATACTGACCACGGGGGGGTGATGAGTCCTGCAAAACGAAGCTGGTAGACACGTCAAACCCTTCTTAAGTTAACATATTAAATAACCAACAGTGGAAAGCAGAGAGGACTTCATCAACAAATATCGACTTGTTTCCCCAAAATGTGGCAGATGTCAATATGATAGAGAATGAGTAGCTCCTAATCACTATCAACCCTTGCATTATTGTGAGTACATCGCAGAGCCATTGGAGTTGGTAAGGCCGAGAAATTTGCTAAGGAAGAGGGACAATTTCAGTCGTGGGTTCTACAGAAGAGGAAGCGCCCATCTGTGGACGGACACATGAAAGAGAGAATTGGAAGGATGACAAAATGTGATACTGGAATTCACAGCCCAATTTGTGTGGTTCCCCCCCCCCCAAAAAAAAATGCCTTTCTCACAAGACGAAGCTTGTGAGAAAAACTGTGGTCAGAGGAACTATTAGATGGCACTGTAGTGTAGAAATGGGAAAAATTTAACTAGCGGAACTGGAAGCAAGAAAATTAACAGAACCAGACCTGATATCATCCTGGCAAACTGAAATTTTCAATAAAACTCTTGACGCTCAGAATAAAGGAGTGCAGCAAAAATATTTCCAACGTTAAAAAAGGCAGATAGAGAAGACCTCATATTACAGACCAGCGCTATACACAAGAATTCCGTGTAAAATGATGGAGAAGCTAATGATTGTGAGAACGATGAAGCACCTGGTTAGGGTAAACTTTTTAACGCCAAGGCTGCACGAGTATACATCATGTACACTCATCATCGAGCAATGTAACCAAATTATTAAATTACGACGAGGAAAAGGATTCGGGGAAAAATGCATTTTTCTACATTGTCCCAAAATATTTGATACTGTTCCGTATGAAGAGTTGGTATACAAGATAGAGAAGCAAGTTCGGGTACCTGCCACAGAACCGGGGTAGGGAGCACCTGAAGGTCTGAAAACAAAGAGTTATTGTGAGAAAGTTGTGCTTGAGCTGGAGGAATGTGACTTGTCAGGTCCATTCAGGAACACTGTACTGCTCCTTATATAAGTGAATGGACAATCCTGAGAGTGAGCTCGTACATGTCAATGTTTGCTGCAAACCCGAAGATAATATTGAATGTAAACTCTGAGGACGACTACTGAGAGTTACAGGAATCCCTTAGCAAACTCCAAGGCCTGTCAAACAAATGGTTGCTGGAATTCACTCTCAACAAGTGTAAGGTAATGAAAATTACCTTACACTTGAATTAATGGAACTATCAAGAGAAAGCGCCAAGCTATACTTGGACAGTCGGGGATTGAACTTCGACCTGCATGAATGAAAATTAGAAAGTGAGAAAGGAGACCTATAGAAACATACACCAAAATGGATAGGCAACTAAACAAATATGTCAGAGAGAATGTTTTGGGAGTGGATTTAATTTCAACACTAACCCAAGAGGCACATATAGATGCTGTAACATTGGCGGCATATGAAAAACTGCCAAACATTTGAGCGCCTTTGAAAAAATCAAATAGGGACTCATGAAGGCAATAAAAAGACCACTAGATTAGGTATATCATTCAAAGGGCTCATATCTGAGCCCGTTAAGGGTAAGGGTACATTACCTCACAATCTGAGATGAGACGAAAAACAGAGGGGATGTGATCACTACATGCAAAATACTGAGAGGATTAGACAACGTGGAAAACGACACTTTATTTATATTGAAGATAGGGAAAGTGAATATTGGTGGAAGTTGGATATACAGTTGAGTCGTAGATGTAAGGAGACTCACTAAGTCTGTACTGGTGGATAGTGAGTGGAGTGTGTACTGGTGGATAGTGAGTGGAGTGTGTACTGGTGGACGGTGAGTGGAGTGTGTACTGGTGGATGGTGAGTGGAGTGTGTACTGGTGGATAGTGAGTGGAGTGTGTACTGGTGGACGGTGAGTGAAGTGTACTGGTGGATGGTGAGTGGAGTGTGTACTGGTGGATGGTGAGTGAAGTGTACTGGTGGATGGTGAGTGGAGTGTGTGCTGGTGGATGGTGAGTGGAGTGTACTGGTGGATGGTGAGTGGAGTGTGTGCTGGTGGATGGTGAGTGGAGTGTACTGGTGGATGGTGAGTGGAGTGTGTGCTGGTGGATGGTGAGTGGAGTGTGTACTGGTGGATGGTGAGTGGAGTGTGTGCTGGTGGATGGTGAGTGGAGTGTGTACTGGTGGATGGTGAGTGTAGTGTACTAGTGGATGGTGAGTGAAGTGTACTGGAGTACTAGGCGCGTCAGGTGTTATCGTCCACGAGATGGGAAAAATGAGCTGGATTTCACTCATCCTATGAATCAGTAAGATCGTAAGCTCTACCTCTACTTACACTATCACTACAACACCACCACAATTACCACAACCGGTTTTTAATATGCTCGCCACTTGAGGAGTAAGTGATTTAGAATTAATTACCTTATTTTTTTATCTAATTTGCTTAGTTAGCCTAATTAGATAATGTTTTCCCCCTAATCTGTTTAAGCAATTATCAAACGTAAATACACATGTCTGTATGTTAATTAGGATTCAATTCCACCTGGACATCAGAGCTTATCCGGTCAGAAAAATATTTGACATAACGAACAATTATTTGGCAAAACAGTTGCTCAAGCCCCTGAGGAGCTAAGTCGGGGCTCTCAGCGTCCAGTTCCCTTCCTCTATCATTTTTGTTCTCATGTGTAATACAAAAAAAAATTGTTCTTGTATTGCAAAATGCATTTTTTTGTTAATTATTTTGATAAAGGTGTCCTAAGAAAATTGTTGTTTGTTTTAGATTCAGCTACTCTGAACAAAAGTTTCAAGTAGCACAGGCTATGGTGAGCCCGTAGTGGACTTGCCTGGCACAGGAGCGAGCCAAGTAGCACAGGTTATGGTGAGCCCATAGTGGATTTACCTGACACAGGAGCAGGCCAAGTAGCACGAGCTATGGTGTTCTCGTAGTGGACTTACCTGATACAGGAGCGGGCCAAGTAGCACGGGCTATGGTGAGCCCGTAGTGGGCTTACGCCCAAGAGAAGATCTTAGGTGTTCCCATGAGGCCGCTTGGCGTGTGCTCCTTCCGGCGAAATTCCACTAACTTTACATGCATATATATCTGAAGTAACTTATAGTTCTTTACCAGGAACGCCATTTTAACTCATTTCTTCAACAATTTCTCTACGTCCCATCATCCTGATCCCTTCCTCCAATGGTATACGTCAATCACATCTACCATAACTTCCCACTATCAGAACATCAAACGTCTCTTTCACACAGAGAACATCTCCCTTCACTCCCACTTTAAGAACATATTCCCTCGCTCTCACTATGTGAATATCTCCTCTCACTTTCACTATGAAAACATCTCTTGCTTCCCTCTTTGAAATCATCTTCCCTTGCATTAGCTACTTTATGGAAAGGAATCATATTAATTGTTAATTCGTTGCACCATAATATCATGTGTTAAACTTTTGCAGGGACTTAAACGAGGCTTAGAGTAGTGGTGTGGTGAGTGCTTAGAGTAGTTGGAGTGGTGTTATGCCTTTAAACGGGCAATTACAAATTGCAGGAAAGGAACGAACCAATCAGCGTAACTGACTGAACGTCAGAGAGGCAAGGTTAACAGTGGTTAGTCTGGGCAGAGCCAGTCTCGGCTCGCTGTCCATAGAGGAATATACAACAATATAAGAGCTCCACCTCGTCATTAGTGCTGCCTCACCACACTTGGAAGAGTCGCCTGTCTACACACATAGATTGTGTGTAGACAATTGTGTCTACACAATTGACGGCCCTGGATAACGTATTAAATATAGAAACATGTGCTACAGTGTTGTGTTATAGGACTTTAAGGAGTACGGGATCCGTAGTGCAAGACTATTTTTTGATGCAGTACTATTGATGCAGTATGCAGTACTCAGTGCGGTTCATCGCCTTTTTCCTTCCCTCTACCTGTTTGTAAACTCATGCTACAGCAAGAATCTAACTCTGCTTTTGGGGAACATGAAATTGAATCACAAGAAGGTGTCCAACAGGGTGACCCCCCCCCCCTTGCTCCTTTTTTTTTCTGCCTAGTCATCAAGGAAGTCACCGATAACCTGTCCAGTGAGCTCAACATTTGGTTTTTGGACGATGGCACTCTAGCCGGCGCCCCAGACTCACTCTTGGACGACATAAGAATAATTCAGGAGCAAGGAGCAAGTCTAGGCCTCACCCTGAACCCTTCCAAGTGCGAAATAACCTCCACCAACTAGAACATAATAGAGCAAATAAAGGTTATTTTGCCTGATATTCACATAACGAACCCTGAGGACAGCACACTCCTAGGTGCTCCTCTTGGAAGGAATGCCATCAACGAGGTCCTTGGTAAGAAGATCACTGACCTGAAGAGAATGAACGAGAGGATTGAAGACATCGATGCTCATGATGCACTTTACCTCATCACCAGATGCTTGTCCCTCCCCAGGCTGACCTACTTTCTTAGATGTTCGCCATCTTTCAACAATATTAAATTAGAAGAGTACGACAGCTTGCTGAAATCAATGCTAGAAAAAGTTCTCAACCTTTCTCTCAGCGACTCACAGTGGAAACAGGCCTCCCTTCCTGTCAGACTCGGGGGCCTTGGCGTGCGCACAGCAACACAAATTGCTGTACCAGCGTTCCTCTCTTTTTCAGTGGGGTCTGACAACTTGGTGAAGGAAATCCTTCCTGAGCACCTAGTTCAACGAGCAGGGATACATGATCCCAGCTTTACAGACTGCACCACCAAATGGGTCTCTCTCTCTCAGGACCAGCACCCCAACCACTGCTTTCTGAAGCCCATAAGAAATTCAGCTGGGATCGCCCCATTGCCGACCAAGAAGCTGCGACACCACATGACACTGCCCGACTTAGAGCTGTAGCAGCTTCCCATGCAGGGGACTTCCTATTAGCAACCCTAATGTCAGCAACTGGCACTCGTCTCACATCGCAGGTCCTCCGAATTGCTGTGGCTCTCCGCCTCACTGCCCCAATCCACACTGAATACAGGTGTATTTGCGGCGAGGCAGAGGCCGACAGGTAAGGATGGCATGGCCTTCTCTGCCAAAGGACAGGAGGATGGCATGCAAGACACGGCGAGGTTAACGACATTATCAAAAGAAGCCTTACCACGGTCGGTTGTCCAGCAGAGAGAACCCCGTTACCTAACGCCCCGCAACTCTGATGAGCCTGTCGGTCGCCCAGCCGGGATCACGGTGAACCCCTGGAAGAATGGTAGACAGTTGGTGTGGGACTACACTTGCGTTTCAACCTTAGCCAACACCTATGTTAACTTCAGTGCTGCACAGGCAGGAGGTGCTGCCAATCACCGGGAAGCGGCCAAGTCACGTAAATACGGAGACCTTGATCACCACTACAATTTTGTCCCCATTGCCTCGGAGACACTTGGTGCCTGGGGTAAAAGTGCTGCAGCTTTTTGAAGGAGCTGGGGTCCAAGCTAATTGAAACAACTAGAGACCCTAGAGCCGCCAGTTTTCTCTTTCAGCGCCTTAGTGTGGCGATCCAGAGAGGAAATGCTCACTGCATCCATGGTTCCTGCCCGCCATCTGAGGAGCTGGAGGAGCTGTACAACTTGTGACAAGTAGCCTTGTACCCTGCATGTAACCAATGTTGTAACCCTTTTTGTGTAATGAAATTTTAAAATAAAGTTATATATATATATATATATATATATATATATATATATATATATATATATATATATATAAACACACTAAAAGAATAGGGGTGGTAGAAGAAAATATCAAAGTGTTCAGTGAGGATCCACAAGGTCTTCTCTGAGTACTCATTATTTTCTTCTCTGAGGTGGTTCTCCCTACACTTGCACCAGAGGTGGTACCCCTTTTTAAATTACATATATATATATATATATATATATATATATATATATATATATATATATATATATATATATATATATATATATATATATATATATATATATATATATATATATATATATATATTATTAAATATGACCGAAAAAGTAAGATTAATAATTCTAACACGAATTTTCTCAATTTTCCTTATGTTTCTTTTTACTGGTGACGGTAAATGAAAAATCAATTCTCCAAAATTCATTTTTATTTCTAGTCTGATACGACAGTTTCGTAAAACTTATTGCATTTTCAATGTAATATGTAATAAGTTTTACGAAACGCGCTCAAGTGTCGCGTCAGACTAGAAATAAAAATGAATTTTGGAGAATATATTTTTCATTTACTATCACCAGTAAAAAGAAACATAAGGAAAATCGAGAAAATTCGTGTTAGAATTATTAATCTTACTTTTTCGGTCATATTTAATAATATATGTCTACAGGAAAGACTGCTACCAAAATATACCAATATATATATATATATATATATATATATATATATATATATATATATATATATATATATATATACTTATTGCATTTTCAATGTAATATGTAATAAGTTTTACGAAACGCGCTCAAGTGTCGCGTCAGACTAGAAATAAAAATGAATTTTGGAGAATATATTTTTCATTTACTATCACCAGTAAAAGAAACATAAGGAAAATCGAGAAAATTCGTGTTAGAATTATTAATCTTACTTTTTCGGTCATATTTAATAATATATGTCTACAGGAAAGACTGCTACCAAAATATACCAATATATATATATATATATATATATATATATATATATATATATATATATTATATATATATATATATATATATATATATGTATATTTATATATATATATATATATATATATATATATATATTTTTTATTGTTCAAATAAACTGTACAGGTTTCTCTCAAACACACACACAAACACACGCACACACGCAACACACGCAACACACGCAACACACGAAACACACACACACACACACACACACACACACACACACACACACACACACCACACACACCACACACACACACACACACACACACCACACACACGGAACAGCTTCCCACACCAGTAGAATACTCGCCAAGAAAGGGATATGTAAATGAACAGAAGAAAGTGAGCTTCAAGGCGATGTACACTAACATAGATGGGATTACAAATAAAACTAGTGAACTTGGAGAGTGGGCACTAGAAGAAAACCCAGACATAATAGCACTCACAGAAACAAAGCTAACGAAAATCATAACAAATGCAGTGTTTCCACAGGGCTACTATGTAGTGAGGAAAGAGAGAGAAGGGAGAGGAGGAGGTGGTGTGGCTTTGCTACTAAGAGAAGGTTGGAGTTTCGAAGAGATGGTAATTCAGAACTGTGAAGGTTTCAGGGACTACATATCAGGCACCATTGCAACTGGAGGACAGAAAATTATAATAGTAGTCATATATAACCCCCCACCGAATGACAGAAGACCCAGACAGGAATATGATAGAAACAACATGGCCACCATCAATATAATAGAGAGAGCAGCTTCTGTGGCTAGCAGGAACGGATCCAGACTTCTAATCATGGGAGACTTCAACCATGGGAAGATAGATTGGGGGAACAGAGACCCACACGGAGGCCCAGACACGTGGAGAGCTAAGCTGCTGGATGTGGCAACAAGAAACTTTCTAAGTCAACACGTCAAGGGACCGACAAGAATGAGAGGAGGGGATGTACCAGCCTTGCTGGATTTGATATTTACCCTAAATGAGTCGGATATAAGGGAAGTTAAGTTGGAAGCCCCCTTGGGAATGAGTGATCATAGTGTATTGAGCTTTGAGTACCTGGTTGAGCTAGGAATTATCACCCCCAAAAAAGAACTGGGAACCAAAGGGCTGGCGTACAGAAAGGGAAACTATGAGGAGATGAATAAATTCCTATGGGATATACATTGGGACACAGAACTCGGAACCAAGTCCGTACAAGACATGATGGACTATGTCACCCAAAAATGTCAGGAGGCTGTAAGCAGGTTTGTCCCAGCCCAACAGGAGAAAACAGAGAAGCAAAGGAAGAATCCGTGGTTTAATAGGGAATGTATGAAAGCAAAAGAGCTGAACAAAAGGGCATGGAGGAACTTTCGTAATAACAGAACACCAGAAAGTAGAGAGAGATACCAGAGAACCAGGAACGAGTATGTCAGTGTGAGAAGAGCAGCTGAGAAAAGGTATGAAAATGATATAGCTAACAAAGCCAAGACTGAACCAAAGCTACTACACAGTCACATCAGGAGGAAGACAACAGTGAAGGAACAGGTGATTAAACTTAGGGTGGGCGAGGACAGGTACACAGAGAATGACAAAGAGGTGTGTGAAGAACTCAACAAAAGGTTCCAGGAGGTCTTTACAATAGAACAGGGAGATATCACGGCGCTGGGAGAGGTGGCAGCAAACCAGGTGACCTTGGATAGGTTCGAAATTACAAGAGATGAGGTCAAAAAGCACCTATTGGAGCTGGATGTGAGAAAAGCTGTTGGGCCGGATGGAATCTCGCCATGGGTATTGAAAGAGTGTGCAGGAGCACTTTGCTTACCACTCTCCATAGTGTATAGTAAGTCACTGGAAACGGGGGACCTACCAGAAATATGGAAGACTGCTAATGTAGTACCAATATACAAAAGGGTGACAGACAAGAGGCACTGAACTACAGGCCAGTGTCCTTAACTTGTATACCATGCAAGGTGATGGAGAAGATTGTGAGAAAAAACCTAGTAACACATCTGGAGAGAAGAGACTTCGTGACAACCCATCAACATGGGTTCAGGGAGGGTAAATCTTGCCTTACAGGATTGATAGAATTCTACGATCAGGTGACAAGAATTAAGCAAGAAAGAGAAGGGTGGGCGGACTGCATTTTTTTGGACTGTCGGAAAGCCTTTGACACAGTACCCCATAAAAGGTTGATGCATAAGCTGGAGAACAGGCAGGAGTAACAGGTAGGGCGCTCCAGTGGATAAGGGAGTACCTAAGCAATAGGAAACAGAGAGTTACAGTGAGGGGTGAGACCTCAGACTGGCGTGAAGTCACCAGTGGAGTCCCACAGGGCTCTGTACTTGGACCTATCCTGTTTCTGATATACGTAAATGATCTCCCAGAGGGTATAGACTCATTCCTCTCAATGTTTGCTGACGACGCCAAAATTATGAGAAGGATTAAGACAGAGGAGGACAGCTTGAGACTTCAAGAAGACCTGGACAAGCTGCAGGAATGGTCGAACAAATGGCTGTTAGAGTTTAACCCAAGCAAATGTAATGTAATGAAGATAGGGGTAGGAAGCAGGAGACCAGATACAAGGTATCATTTGGGAGATGAAATACTTCAAGAGTCAGAGAGAGAGAAAGACCTGGGGGTTGATATCACGCCAGACCTGTCCCCTGAAGCTCATATCAAGAGGATAACATCAGCAGCATATGCCAGGTTGGCTAACATAAGAACGGCCTTTAGAAACTTGTGTAAGGAATCTTTCAGAACATTATATACCACATATGTCAGACCAATCCTGGAGTATGCGGCTCCAGCATGGAGTCCTATCTAGTCAAGCATAAGACTAAACTGGAAAAGGTTCAAAGGTTTGCCACCAGACTAGTACCCGAGCTGAGAGGTATGAGCTACGAGGAGCGACTGCAGGAATTAAACCTCACTTCGTTGGAAGACAGAAGAGTTAGGGGGGACATGATCACCACATTCAAGATTCTCAGGGGAATCGACAGGGTTGATAAAGACAGGCTGTTTAACACAAGGGGCACACGCACTAGGGGACACAGGTGGAAGCTGAGTGCCCAAATGAGCCACAGAGATATTAGAAAGAACTTTTTTAGTGTCAGAGTGGTTGACAAATGGAATGCATTAGGAAGCGATGTGGTGGAGGCTGACTCCATACACAGTTTCAAATGTAGATATGATAGAGCCCATTAGGCTCAGGAAACTGTACACCTGTTGATTGACGGTTGAGAGGCGGGACCAAAGAGCCAGAGCTCAACCCCCGCAAGCACAACTAGGTGAGTACAACTAGGTGAGTACACCACACACACACACACACACCACATATGCACA
>WNGS01008480.1:0-45070 GCA_020271785.1 Procambarus virginalis
AATAACCGAAGAGCTTATTAAAGAAAAACGGCATGTCAGTGAATCATCTTGGTATAACAATTGTATGGCGCCGATTATGCCGCCGCGGGTACACTTCAGCCACTTCA
This sequence comes from Procambarus virginalis, assembly GCA_020271785.1. NCBI lineage: Eukaryota > Metazoa > Arthropoda > Malacostraca > Decapoda > Cambaridae > Procambarus > Procambarus virginalis. The sequence goes on from WNGS01008480.1 coordinate 108, forward strand.
ACCGTCTTTGGGTTGGTTGCGACATTGATTCTATATTTATATGCATATGTCCGTATAGAGAATTTTATTGCGGTTCCAATGATACCATAATCAATGATGTAGGATAAATGTGGCCTTCGCAATCATTAAGAGAGTGGAAACATTTTGTTGCTGTTTGGCGCTCTCGGTAAGTGATGTCAATATTTTATTTTGTGTTGATATTCCTTATGCTTTGGCAACATTTTATATGTATGTTCTTATAGACAATTCTATTGCGAACACAGTGATACCAAATTTAAATACGTAGGCCTACAATAGTGTCAGGACAGTAAAAAGAGTACAATGGGGCCTCGATTACGATGCAAATCCGTTCCCAGAGGCGGATCGTAAGTCGAAATATCGTATGTCGAAGCGAATTTTCCCATAAGAAATAAAGGAGTTTAATCCGTCCCCCCCCTCCAAAATATTAACATACAAATACATTTTATACTGAATACATTTTTTTCTAACTACAATACAGTACCAAAGTTTCACTTACCTTTATGGAGGGCTCTTGATGGCGTATGGAAGATGGTGATGAGGGGGAGGAGAAGAGTTGTTACTGTTTGGAAGGGGGAGTCCCCTTCCATTATCACATCAGGCAGTGATGTTTTCTCTGGGGTACTCTCTCTCTCCTACGTTTTGCCTGAATACCACTAGGACCTGGTTGTGGTTCAGTGCTGTTGTCTCTCACTACAAATTTGTCAAGAGACATTTGTTTTCCCTTCTTTTATAACATTAGTCGGTAATGATGCATCACAGTGTCATTGAATATGGTAAGGCAACGACCTACTGCAGCTTTATTGGGTGATCGTTTCAGCAAAGGTTTGCATTTCTTCCCATATTGCACACATTTTCTTAATTTTTGAGGAAGAAACATTCTCTACTGGCACATCCTCCCCTGAAGAAATTTCCTCAGCTGTCAAATCGCCACTCGCATTACCACACAGCACAAGAGTAAACCGATCTTTCATAGGCTTGTGTCCAGGCAATGACTTCTCCTCCTTGGTAATGTATGTTTTCTTTGGCAATCTTTTCCAGAATAGCTCTGTCTCGTCACAATTAAACACTTGTTGTGATAGGTATGCCTCACTCTGCACAAAATCTTTAAATTCGCCAATGAATCTTTCAGCCGCTGGTTTGTCTGCACTGGCAGCCTCCCCATGCCTCACAACACTATGAATTCCACTTCTTTTTCTAAATTTCTCAAACCATTCCCTGCTTGCCTTAAACTCTTTCACTTCTGCATCACTCGTTCCAGGGGTTTTCTTTAAAAGGTCTTCATGCAATTTTCTTGCCTTTTCACATATGATGGCCTCCGAAACGCTATCACCCGCTAACTCCTTGTTGTGTATCCAAATTAATAATAACTGTTCAACATCCTCAAGTGTTTGTGTTCTATGTTTGGTGATTATTGATACACCTTTTGCCACTTTAGCACTCATAATGTCCTTTTTCTTAGCCAGTATGGTGGATATCATTGACTGAGATTTGTTGTACTGCCTACCCAGTTCACCTACCCGCACACCATCTTCATATTTACAAATGATCTCTTGTTTCTGCTCTATGGTCATTCTTACATGGGATCTCATATGTTGAGCCTTACCACTGACTTTCCTGGGACTCATGGCGCGATATATAATAATTACTTTAATGTTCAAAATGCAAAAAATCACCACAAAAGCTGAATTTCTTATAGGCGCGATCGTCACTAAGCGGGCAGCTGTAGTAAACTGAGGCAGGTCGGCCACGTGACCGGGAACCACGAGCTCAGTCGACCCGAACGTGTACCAACAAATATTAGATGTCGACGACACCATTGGATGTCGAGTCGCATTTTTCTATGAAATTTATATCGCAACTCGAAATTATCGTAAATAGGGGCAGTCGTATGTTGAGGTGCCACTATATATATATATATATATATATATATATATAATATATATATATATATATACTCAGTATATGTATATATATATATATATATATATATATATATATATATATATATATATATATATATATATATATATATATATATATATGAGTGTCAGACCATGGAGGAATGATTTTTTTTAATTTAATTTATATAAAAAATTATTTCTGAAGATGTATTAATATATAAAAGTACTTAAGGAAATTCCTGTTTCAATTCTTCCTCCGTGGTCTGACACTGTCACATTTCTGGGGGGAGCCCCGTCGGCTCCCCGGAGCTATCCCAGGCTGATATGCTAATTTCAGACTTTGGCATCAGTCATGTGTATGGAGTTCTTAGGCCTACCGGAGACCACGGCCAGAACCGGGCCCCTCAGAGAGGCACGGGGAGCAATGGCCTATAGAAGCCCCCGTGTGGTTGGAAGCATTCTATGTCTGCCATCGACCGGGACAGGCACCCAGAAAGGTAAGCGCCCCAAAACAAACCCCTATTCTGGTTAAAATTGCTACCAAAATCCGAACTAGTGGATAGAACTCCCAAACAGAAAAACAAGCAAACTAGTGTGACGTCACACGTCACCGCGCCGCTGTCTGCGCAGCTCCCCCCTCCCGGGAGGGGGAAGGTGGAGCCCCAGACCTCCCACGCCGGCTATCCACCCATCAGTTCTTCGGCTGATGCTATAGGCACCGGTTATGTGCTCCGGCTCCAGTGGTTGTTTCAGCACTGCACCTAGAGTGTGGTGTCTGTTTTCTAGGTGGTGCGCGAGCCGGGAGTGATTCTCCAGTACTCGGGCTGCATGCGCCTAGGGTTCCCTTCCCTAGGTGCCCTGTAAGTACTGCCCTTGGGACTTGGGGCCACCTTCCACAAGTTCCTTGGGGTCTGCCCCTGCTAGGCCGTTTACTGCTTGGTTTTCGGCCGCTCTTTGTGTGCTCGGGTGTTCTGTCTCCCTTGTTCGCCTTAGAGTAAGGGGCAGTTTTTGCACTGGTGGGGCGCAGGGTACTGTGCAGCTTGTCTTTTCCCAATCATAGCGGCCGGCTCTGTTCCGCTTGGGTACGCTGTCCTCTTGCGGGGTTTTCTTTTTCTTTTTGTTTATCTACCTGGTGGGGGGGTCTGCCTTCGTTCTTGCCCCTGGTGTCCCTTGTGTTCTGAGTTTTCTGGTGGTACCCCCTGCTAGGTCCCCGTGAGTGTACACGTCCCGGGGGTTCAGCTCTTAGAAAGTTGTTTGGTAGTTTTGGGTGCCGGTTAGCAGTACCCTGCCTGGGATTACCTGAGCGCGAGTCCTCTTATAGTAAACGCTCGGGACCCTGGGAAACCCCTGGGGGCGCGTGGGTCCGATGGATGTGACCCCAGAGCCCCCCCCTCGCTTCCAGCGAGTTTGAGGGTTGCTCACCCCTTGTCTCTGGGTGACTCTCTGTTTTGCCTCCGTCTGCTGCCTGTGGGGTCGGTGACACCTTCGACCCGGAGCCCTGCGAGTTTGTTGCTCGTTATGGCTCGGTTACCCAGTTGTGCTCAGCTGGTGCGGGCAGCAGAGGCGTTGCACTTGAGCCTTGGTGGTGGCAACGCTCTCGTGGTAACTCCCCGGGAGCCCCGGGGCTGCCCCGTTTTGGTTCTTGTTTTTCCCCTGGATTCCCCTTCCTGCCTGCATCCGGTTCCTTACCGTCTGTAGGTTCAGGGCGGGGTTTGGTGGTGTTGAGACTCGGGCAGTCTCGGGGAAATCCCCTTCCGGGGTAGTGACGGGGGCATTCGAGCCTGTTCCTCCAGCCGTGTTGTAAGTCTGCCAGTGGGCTCCCTTCCTTAGTGTTTTCACGGCTGTCCCGGTTTTCTGGTACGGCCGGGGCTTTAGGGGGACGGCTCGGCCCCGGGGCCTGTTGTGTGGGTTCCCGGGGCTGCGGAGGGGCTGACTTGGGGGGCCTTGGCCCCATAGGACCCCGTGGGGGTTTTTATCCCCCTCTCGGCGGGGCTTGTGGTTACGCGGAGTGGGGTTTTCCTCTCCACTCGCCGTACGTGCTGTTGGGCGTCGGCCCCTCCCGGGCTCGGTTCCTTGGCCTTTGAGTCGGTTGGTTCCGTCCTGTGGGTGGATGTTTCCCCCCACCCCTTTTTTTGGGGGGGACGGTGTTTTCGTCATGTTTCCCCGTTTTGGGGGTTCTACATGACTACTGGTCTCGGGTGCGCCTGCGCCTTTGTGTGCCTTCGGGACTGGTTTTGGCTTCCGTGTTCTCGAGGGTTCGGGAAGGTTTTTCTCCTTCCCGCGTTATTGGAACGTCTGTCGGCTCCTCGTCCTTGTTGGCGAGTTTGGGCTACTTGTAGCCCTGTTGGGCTCCTTGTGGTCCTGTTGTGCTCCTTGTAGCCCTGTTGGGCTACTTTTGGCCCAGTTTGGGCTCTTTCTGGCCCTGTTGGCACTTGCAGCCTTGTTGGGCTGCTTGTGGCCCGGTTGCGTGCCTTGTTTGGGCTCTGTCTTCTCCTCGGTTGGTAGTGCCTCTTCGGTTCCGGTTTGTTTTTCGTCGGCTCTTTTCCTTTTGGCATTTGCCTCTGGGGTCGGGTCGCCGAGTTTTCCTGCTCCTTTGGTTTTAGCGTTTTGGTTGTTTGGGTGGTGTCCGCCTCCCGGTTCCGTCCCTTTGATCTTCCTCTGTGGGTAGTTAGCTCCGGGGAGCCGACGGGGCTCCCCCTAGAAAACAGCGTTGAATGTAATGAAACGCCATTTTCTGGTGGGTGTCCCGGAGCTCCCCGCAACCCTCCCTCCCTCCGGTCGGCGGTTTTTCGCGTGTCTTGACATCAGCCTCAGAACTGATGGGTGGATAGCCGGCGTGGGAGGTCTGGGGCTCCCCCTTCCCCCTCCCGGGAGGGGGGAGCTGCGCAGACAGCGGCGCGGTGACGTGTGACGTCACACTAGTTTGCTTGTTTTTCTGTTTGGGAGTTCTATCCACTAGTTCGGATTTTGGTAGCAATTTTAACCAGAATAGGAGTTTGTTTTGGGGCGCTTACCTTTCTGGGTGCCTGTCCCGGTCGATGGCAGACATAGAATGCTTCCAACCACACGGGGGCTTCTATAGGCCATTGCTCCCCTTGCCTCTCTGAGGGGCCCGGTTCTGGCCGTGGTCCCCGTAGGCCTAAGAACTCCATACACATGACTGATGCCAAAGTCTGAAATTAGCATATCAGCCTGGGATAGCTCCGGGGAGCCTCCGGGCTCACATGTATTATATATTATATAATATATAATGTATTAATATATTACTATAATATATAATACATTATATATTATGTTAATGTAGTATACGTGGATTTGCTAAAACCTTTGATAAGGTACTACATGAAATACTTCCAAAAAATTGCAGGCACATGGAACAAATGGGTGGGTGGGTGTCCCACCCATAAAGTGAGTGTCATAGGGGCCCCAGCACACTGGTTTGCTAAAGGGCCCTTAATGCTGTTGAGACCTTATGGGCCCTTGGACCCATTATGTTAAGACATAGTGCTGTTTTGGGCCACACACTTTTTGCATATTTCTGATCTTGGTACATACTTTGGTCGAGAGACTTCCCTAACACACTTTGCTACACTCATCCCATCCATACCATTCGCCTTGCTCTTACCTTCCTCTAAGAATTTGCTCTACATCGCCTCTCTTTTGCCTTAATGCTCGTGCCTCCCTTGCTCCCTTACGGGCTCACCATAGCCAGTACTACTTGGAGCTTTTTGTTTTGAGTAGCTGAATCTAAAACAACAACAATCTTGCTCCCATCTCAATCAATTTTATAATGGTCCAGGATGGACCGAAACATGGTCATCTCCTCATTTTCTGGTGTGTGGTTTATTCTTCATAAGAATAAAGGTAACTTCATAAGGCTGCTTATGGGCCTATACGAGGCAGATTCTATTTATAACCACCCAATCCCACTCGTATACATTTCCAACCCATGCTTGAAACAATTCAGGGACCCCACCTCCGCCACGTTACGCGGTATTCATGTCTTCAGCCACGTTATTGTGACTCAGCATCTGCATCTAATAATTACCTAGGTGTTATTACACAATGAGAGCTACACTCATGGTGTCCCGTCTTCCCAGCACTCTTTGTCATATAACGCTTTGAAATTACAGGTCTTGACAGTTTTAGCCTCCACCACTTTCTCCCCTAACATGTTCCAACCGTCTTCCACCTCTTATTTGCCAAAGTGAATTTTCTTATATTTCTTCAGCAGCTTTGTTTAGTTGGTTTCAGTAAATGACCTCTTGTTCTTGAAGTTCTAGGTCTCAGGAATTCGTCCCTATCAATTTTATCGGTTCCAGATACTATTTTTACGTAATGATCATATTGCCTCTTTTTATTCCATCATCTAGTTTTGGCATATATAATGCCTCTAACTTCTCGTAGCTCTTGATCTTCAGTTCTGGGAACAACTTAGTGGCATGTCTTTGTATCATTTCAAGTTTGTACATGTACTTCTTAAGATATGGGCACCATACAACTGCTGCATATTCTAGCTTTGGTTTAATAAAATCATGAACAATTTATTTAGTATTTATCCATGAATGTATTTAAAAGCAATTCTAAAGTTCGAAAGTGTAGCACAACCTCCTGGCACAATGAGCTTTATGTGGTCCTCACGTGACAGTTTTCTATCTAGAACCACCCATACATGTCTTTCTTTATCAGAATTCTTTATAGAATTTTCACATAATTTATAGGTTGCATGGGGTTTATGTTCTCCTATTCCACATTCCATAACATGGCATTTATTCACATTAAATTCCATTAGCCAAGTGGTGCTCCATATGCTTATTTTGTCTTCCCTATTATCTAACCATCATCATCAAACATGTTTATATAATTATGTATTCTATCTGTTAGATAGTTTATCTAGACAATGAACATTATCGGTGCCAGAACTAAACCCTGTGGTACTCCACTCGTGACATTTCTCCAGTCCGATACATTGCCTCTGATTACTGCCCTCATTTTTCTATCAGTTTGAAATTTTTTAATCCATGTTAGAAGCTTACCTGTCACCCCTCCAATATGTTCCAGTTTCCAGAATAAACTCTTATGTGGAATTCTGTTGAATGCCTTTTTTAGGTCCAGATAGATGCAGTCAACCAGTCATCTCTGAAAGTCATCTCTTTCCTGTAAAATTTCTGCGGCTTGATCATAGTAACTGATTAAATTTGTTACACAGGATCTTCCATTTTGAAAACCATGTTGACTGTCTGATATTATAAAGTTTTTCTCCTGGTGTTCTACCAGTTTAGTTTTACTTGTTTTTTCCAATATTTTTACTGTTTCACTTGGCCAACTGCTTTGTTCTTACTTAGCTCCTTGAGCAATTTTTTAACTGTGTACGTACATGCAGTATTTTATAAATCTTTATTTTTTCCAGCACGCACAAGGAAGCTTGATGCAGATAAACTTACATTAGGATCAGAAGGAGCTAGCCATAATGCCCTGGAAAAAAATCATGACGAGCTACAAGTGCAGCAGGTGCAAGAAGAGCAACAAGTAAAAAAAAATCCGCAGGTGCAACAAGTGCTTCCATTAGCAATCATTCAGAAGCAGCAAAAACTACATGCAGTAAAATGTGAACCACAGGGAACTAAAGAAAAACAATCAAGTAACAACGGAATGGGAATTTTAAAATACCTGAGGAAACAGGTAAAAACAAACAATAGAAATGATTCTTAAACATTATTTGGTAGTTTATAGGTATTTTACTTATAATACTTTATATTATGTCTACAGTTTATAATTTAGTTCACAGTTAATTGTAAACTTCCTTATCTTACATGAAGGATTTTTACTGTTTTTCATTTTTAAAAACTTATTAGTATCATTTATAGTTTAGTGTCAATTCACTTATAATACAATATATTGAATAATTTACAAAATTATTTAACTATAATAAATATAAATAAACATTTTTACCCCAAGATGAGTTTCAGTCACCCTACCCAAAAATTTAATGTTTCATTATTACTAATCTTGTGAGAGGTAGCTTATTGTGCAGCCCATACTCATTCTGTGAGTGTTAGTTTATTGTGCACCCCATAGTCATCATGTCACCCAAGCCTGCTGCAGCTGCACCTGAAGGGTGGTGTAGGGAACCATTAGTGTACTATTATGATCTGAGAGAGAGAATGCTCTGTAGACAGAGCATCAATATGGCTTAAGGCATTGAGCTTTGCCTCAAGATGAAGCTTGGGCTGATCTCTGATTTGATTCTTGGGAGTCTTCATTTATGTGCACCCCATACTAAACCACTTTGTAGTAATTTATTGTGCAACCCATACTCATCCTGTTACCAGTAGTTTGTGCAACCCATACTTATCCTGTGATCCCTATCCCTCTACTTCAAGTCCCTCAAGGGGCGCACGAATTCAGTTTGGCATACCGCATCCTGTCTTCCCATCCCTAGCTACTGACCCATCACAATATACATCCTGCCTTCCCATCCCTAGCTACTGACCCATCACAATATACATGTAGAGTGTTTTCTGTAGGCAATTTTCTAATTATACAATCATATGTTGCCCTCAGCTCTCCTATTTCATACATACTTTTTTTCTTTTGCAAGGGAGTAATTACTACATCTACATTACAATCCTCCCATGGTGGTGTGAATTTTCTCTTGGGCACAGCAATACACTCTGTAATAACATCGTACTTAATAACATTAGAACATGAGGTACTCATATATGCTCTTTTCTTCATCATACATTGTTCATTACTTCCTACCTTTTGAACCGAGAGGATTAATTCATTAGCTCCCCCACCTCTCATTAATCTAATGGCAGAGGCTACATTTATCTCTGCAATTCTATCCCCAATACTCTGCAGATTCAACTCCATCTTCATTTTCTCAATCATAGCATTTCTTGGGCATCCTAAGATAATTCTCATGGCTTCATTTTGTACCTTCTCCAACTTCCCCATCCTACCTTTACCAAAACAAGAAATAACAGGTGCAGCATAATCAATAAGGGATCTTACAATACTCAAGTATATCATTCGTAGCACAGGGACTCCCATTCCTTTTCCACAGCATGCCAAGGCCTTCAGAGGTTGTAATTAGTTCACCAATCCCATATGGTGACACAGGTTTCCGAAATTATCCACCACTAGTTTGTAAAGTCACTGGTTTGCCTTGTAAAGCAAACTAGTGGCTTTACAAGATTGTAAACACATCATGTTATGTACTTTCATAAACCCAATGTAACTTCTTGAATATATATAAAAATAAATAAATGAATAGTTTCTGGTGTAATCCATACTCATCCTATGTGTGGTAGTTCATGTGTACTCCATATTCATCGTAATGCGTAATAGGGCTTTAGGCATTGTATGTACTAGCTCTATCTATAAATCCATCAACTTTGTATCTTACCTTGTATGTATGTACCTTATCTAAATAAAAATTTATATATTTATTTATTTATATTTATTATAAAGACTAAAGTCGGCAAAGTTACCCATGAACGCGCAAAATCAGTAAAATGTATATACTCGTTTCAGGTTTATCACCTTATTTCTCATGCTACATCGTTCGTTTTGGTATCATTGTGTTCGGAATAGAATTCTCTATAGGGGTAAATGCATATAAGGTCTAAAAGCCCGGAGGGAGTCCCACGTTCTTTATTTTGGTATCAAATTGTTCGCAATGAAAAGGCGCGTATTTTAAAACTAGTCCCATAATAATAAAACAATAAATAGAATTTTAACAAAAAATGTAACTTTTGGACACTTTTTGACGCTCATCACCACAAAATTATTTATATCTTTCCAGTATCCTGACATCAATTTCTAATAGCTGCTAATAAGACCAGTCTCGACCCACTGGACTTAGGTCATTCATGAAGAACAGTGAACTACAGTACCATCTATCAGAGGATATTCAAAATGTTCTTGATATCATTCAAATAGTCAATACGAGAGCAGAATACATAAGTGATGTCAGAGAAATCATATTGACTGACTGAGCCAATGTTTTGGATACTTCGCTAAGATTTCGGGCAGCACATCATTATGAATGAAGTACTTACACATTTCTTGGAACTATATTGATGGTGTTATCTCTAAATGGGGGATATTTGGCAAACTGGGGATATTTGCCTAAAATTTCTGGTAGCAGATCATTTTGAAGGGTCCGTAGAATTACCCAAATCTACCCAAATCTACCCAAATGTACCCAAATCCTTCTAGTATTACGTAAGTAATGAAGAAATATGATATATTTACTTACTGTAATGTTGGTGCTGCACGTAGAACACGATCAAACCTATTTTCACTCTGAAATAATGTAATTTCATATCGAAATTCGAAGTAAATATGTAGCAGGTGACGCCATAGGAAGTCGACGGTCCAAGCGACAAAATTGTGGAGCGACTTATCCAAGATATATGGTCGCCTGGACAGTGTTTGCTGCCATGTCAGCCTCCTGTGCACAGTGATCCAGTCGTCGCACTTCTTTGCTCAAATTGTCGCAAATTTAATTAATGATATTAACAAGTAGAATGGGTATTTGTAATAATATCTTTCATAAATACCCACAAAACATTTAATATTTATTTAAAAAAATGTGTCTGGAAGTTAAATCAACTCCACAGGACAATAATTTTGCTATATAGATACTATCGTTATTCGTTTGTATGCGTTCGCTACTTAAACTACTCATGTCCTTTTCGTTCATAGAACACCGAACCTAACACGCGCTCTGATATATTGCTTAGTTAATAGAGATTCGCAAATAAAACTTATATTTGTATATGTTATCAGAAACGCAGAGATAAAATAGTTTTTGTGAATCCATCACAGAGATTATATCTTATTAGGCAGGAAAGATATTCATATTTTAAACAAGGTTTCTTGGCCGACGCTCTCCCTATCGATGGGATCTATGATCTTTCGAAGATCAATGTTAATTTAATCTAAATATTGTAATAAACGAAGTTTTCTATGTCATAATAAAGATAGAAATATAAGCTGAAGATATATGCCTTTTTATAGTTATGTGATGGCTATCTCAGGATGTGTGAAGGCCTGCAAACAAGTGAATTAATTGTGTAATTCATTTGCATATGTGCAAAGTAACATCAAAGGTGTATATGTCAGCATAAACAAAGATGTAGACGATAATGTGACTACATTTCAAATAAATATATCTTAAATGAAAGCCAAGACATGGTTAAATAAATAGCCAATACCACACCATCGCCGGTGTCCGGACACATGAAAACTTCCAATGCATCAGTGTCCTGCCAGACGGGCAATACAGGCTTCACAACTAAGAAAAAATTAGTAATTCAGAGAGATGCGTTGATAAACGCAAAATATTTTATATTTTAAATACAGATATAAACTTTGTTTTCAAACGTTTATTGTAACAATATCTCGAGTATAAGAATCAAGATATATTTTGGACTTAACAATTTCCTATAAAGTTGCAATGCTACCTTAATTGTATATGATCATCATCATATACAGACAGAAATTAACTTATAAAATGTTGAGGTAAAGATAGACGTATGTTAATTATGACGCATAATCACTCTTAAAACTTAATTATAAACCATAATATTATAATTATAATAATTCATTTTTGGGGGGACAGGAAGCCACAGTATATTCATACACGATAGGCTTTTATCAAGGACATCCTTAAGGTCGAATTACTGACCCCGCCTAGGATGCAACCCCACAACAAGCTGACTAATTCCTGAGTACCTACTTACTGCTAGGTGAACAGTTACATTACGTGAAAGGAAATTTACTCAACCATTTCTGTCCCGCCCAGGATTCGAACACGGAATTCTCGATTGTGCGTCGAGAACGAACAAGACTGTAATACTGGGACCCATATACATATGATGATATGTTTTATATTATCAGAAAATCGGAAACATAAAATTTATTTGTAAATATTGGTCATTAAAGTTATTTTGGAAACAGAGGTGTATTTTATAGTTATCTTAATATAGAGCACGAATATCATACTCATCCTGTGAATGGTAGTTTATTGTGCATCCCATACTCATCCTGTTACCAGTAGTTTGTTTAACCCCATATCCATCCTGTGACCTGTAATTTATTGTGTAACCCATACTCATCCTGTTACCAGTAGTTTGTGCACCCCATACTCAACCTCTGTGCGGTAATTTATTGTGCATCCCATACTCATCCTGTTACCAGTAGTTTGTGTAACCCATACCCATCCTATTACCTGTAATATATTGTGCAACCCATACTCATCCTGTTACCAGTTGTTTGTGCACCCCATACCCATCCTGTGACCTGTAAATTATTGTGCAACCCATACTTATCCTGTTACCTGTAGTTTATTGTGCACCTCATACTCATTCTGTGAGTCACATAGGACATCGTGCAACCCTTTCTCATCGTGTGAATCTTTGTTTACTTTGCTCTCCATACTCATCCTCTGTGCGATAGTTTCTTGTGCATCCCATACCCATCGTGTGAGTGGTAGTTCATTGTGTACCCTATATACTCATCCTGTGAGCATAGGGTACACAATGAGTTCATTTGTACTCCATACTCATCATCAAGAAGTGTATTTTACCAGCATTGTATTACAAATTAAGAATAAAGGCTTAACTGGATTACGAACGAATCAAAATAAAAGCCATCACTAATTATCATGACAAACGGCCTAGGCTACACTTCCGCCTTCGACAAGCGGCCGCCGGAGGTGCTTGGTTTATTGTACACCCCCGCACCCTCAGCCCTGGGAAGCGGGCATTGGAATGTGGACATGTGAACCATTACCCCTCCCCCCCCTCACTCCTCCTGTTAACAATAATACAAATAATAACAAAAAAAACTAATAATATTAATAAAAATAATAATGGAGAAACTTACTGTAATACCCTTGTGCTTGAATGAAGGTGAAGGAAAGACTCAATAAATGAGTAAGTGTATTAAAAACTAAATTTTCGAATCTAACCTTCATTCCTTCTCAATGTGTTGTATACCATGAAATGATTATACATTCTTCTGTTGTGAACATTGTATACAGGGCCTTAGGATATACATCCCCACAACAATGAACTAACTCCCAGGTACCTAATTACTGCTAGGTGAACAGCAGGTCATCTAGCAGTGAACACCACCTGCCAGCTCACCTAGTAATGAACACCACCTGCACATCGCACCGCACCACTTGCCAGCAGGTGCAGAAGTACGATGGAGAGAGCAAAGTATACAATATTTCAAGTATAGGAATAGAGATATATTTAAGATTTAACGTTTTCCTATAAAGTTTCAATAATACCTTTATTTGATGGTGCTACATAACCTTCCCGGCTTGGTGCCTTCTTTGATAATTACTTACATTTATTGAAGTTTATCATCATCTTTTACAAAAAGAAATTTACATAAAAATGTAGTCATTTTAATACACAACAGGCATAACTGTGGCGTGCTTATCTCTGAAGCTAGACACAGGTATAATGAAATAATCAATGATGGAATCAGAGTTTGTCTCCTGTGGATTCCTTCCCATATTGGTCTCCGAATGCATGATGGAACTAATGAGTTGGCCAAGACTTTTGCTCGTAAAGAGGGAATTGATTACCAACTTGGACTGCCTTTGAGCAGCCTGAGGGCAGTAATATTCCGGGAACATCAACTAAATTTCGGAGACTTGAGGCAAAGTGAAATTCACACCAGTTACTCCATCTATCATTATTCTATTATGCAGGAAGAACCGCATGTCTATGGGTCATCCAATAAGGTTAGCAGACTTCTTGATCTTACCACTGCTAGGCTTAGGCTCGGCTCGGCTCGGCCCGACACTGCTAGGCTTAGGCTCGAACAAGTACCTCTGGGAGTTTGCAACATCTGCTGACGTAGATCTGACTAAATATAAACTCTGTCAGCAGAACTATTCGCATACTTTGCGTCATTATATAATGGAATGTGAAAAAAATCACGGAATTTAGAGATAACACCATCAATGGTTTCCAAGAAATGTGTAAGTACTTCATTTATAAGTATAAGTAATGCATGCACATGAGTGTAAAGCTGCCGCCCAGTTGGGTGGGTGTGGAGCACTTGACTGTAAAGCTGCCGCCCAGTTGGGTGGGTGTGCAGCAAGACTAATAACTGTGTGCAGGCGATGAGTCACAATAACGTGGCTAAAGTATGTTGACCAGACCACACACTAGACGGTGAAGAGACGACGACGTTTCGGTCCGTCCTGGACCATTCTCAAGTCGATTGTCATGAGGGATGTTGTTAAAGATTTAGCTACTCAGGACGAAGTGTCCATGTAGCACGAGCTATGGTGAGCCCGTAATTGAGTTTGGTTATACATGATAACCTTTTTCCTGTGATATTTGGGTCTAAGTTTAAAATGGAGGAGGGGATTTCTCTTTTCCTGTTTATTTATCGCTTCTGTTTTAGTGCACTGGTTTTAATCCTGTTTTATTAACTTTATCTTGGTGGTGGATGTAGATGCAGAATGCTCACTAATGAGTCCCATTCCTCAACGGCTTTTCTAATCATTGTAGTCGCGGTGGAATGTGCATCTAATGCAGCTGCTGTCGTTGGATTAATGTTGAGTTTGATGCGCAGGGGTTCAGTAGCTTCACATTCCAGTAAGTATTGCAACAGTGGCGCCTCTGCTTCAGTTTCACATATGTGACACTCTTTAACTATTGGGTTCATTACCTCCCAGCAGCACTTGTAACCAAGTCTGAGTCTGTGTATGGCTACTGCAATGTCTCTGGATATCTTTTTGCCAGGCTTGAAAGAGGAGTAACCAGTGGCTTGTTCGTACCATATCGCAGTGGATCTTCCTTCCGCTACTTTGGCTCTGTTGTGAAGAGGGAGTAGAGACAGGCAATAAATAGGCAAGAGAGAGCTGAGGAGCAAAGTAAGGTGTAGTAGAGGGGATAGTAATAATAATAAGAGCTGCAGAAGGCCTATTGGCCCATACGAGGCAGCTCCTATTATAACCACCGAATGAGAAGGAGATAGGAATAAGAAGAGGAAGGAAGGGAGCGTAGGAGAAGAGATAAAGAAAAGGAAAGAGAAAGAAAGAAAATAGAAGGGGTAGGCTATGTTAGGTCACGTTTGTTAGAAAGATTAGAGCATTTGAGTATATACTGTGAAAGGGAAGAGTCCACAGCAACAAAGCCATGACTCAAGTTCATGTTGGGTACATTGTGTATTAGAGCCGATTCCACAAGACGGCGTCTGTGTAGAGTAGAGGCAGGAAAGATTATTTTGGAGGAAGACCAATCAATGGGATGATTAGAATCCCTCACATGGCAGAAGAGAGCATTGTTAGTGTCTGCAGACTTAACACTTCTCTTGTGTTCTTTAAGTCTGTCATTCAGTGTACGGCCAGTTTCGCCAAAGTATTGGAGAGGACAAGACGAACAGGAAATAGAGTAGACACCAGCAGCATTAGAAGCAGGAAGAGCAGTGTGAACTAGATTGCTACGAAGTGTGTTAGTTTGTCGAAAGGCGAGTTTAATGTGAAGAGGACGAAAGGTATTGGTAAAAGTTTTGAGTTCAGATATGAAGGGAAGGCATAATACAGTGCTACTAGTGTTGGAAGCAGGTTTAGGATGAAAGAAATTTCGTTTAGCTTGAGAGTAGGCACAGTTGATGAAATGCAAAGGGTAACCAAGGCGAGAGAATGTACAGTCACACAGTCAATAACTGTGTGACTCACCATAGATGTAAAGTGCCTTGTATAGAGACTGTTGTGAGCCTCTTTTTGATCACTTGTGACACAAAAGATTATTGATGTGTGTATTTGTGTGGGTGATTAAATATGTATGTGTATGTATATATGTATACGTATGTATATGTATGCATGAGTATATGTATATATAACATTAATAATTTTGTAACTAGCGTCAAAAGATTGTTATTTGCTTAGCTAAACGAAGTAGAGGGTTCAGTTCCTGAACCGATTATGTGCCTCTGTAATCCTTTACACCACCGCCCACGGGGTGGGTATGGGGTGCATAATAAAGAAAGAAATTGAAAAACGGAAGTCGATATGTATGTAAATTATGATGCCGGATAAGATCACTATTAAGAACTTAATTATAAACCACAATATGTTCTGTATCATCAAAAATTCGGAAACATATCATATATTTTCAAATATTTATAATTAAAGTATTTATTTAGGAAATATGTATTTTAGTTTCCCTAGTTAGCTCTGAGAACACATATTCTTGCAGCAAGAATTTCTTTCCACCAATTTGAGAGGTGCTAATGAGACTATAGTCTCGACCCACTGGACAGGTCATGAACAACAATCAACTATAGCACCATCTATGTCAGAAGATATTCAAAATGTTCTTGATATCATTCAAATTGTCAATACGAGAGCAGAATACATAAGTTGAGTGATGTCAAAGGAATCATATTGACTGACCGAGCCCCACTGTAAATATCTGTGGCTTCCTGACCATAAAGTTACCGCCACGGTCGAGGGTAAGAGACCGGATGTACCCAATATACAAGCCACACTAGCTATTAGTTCATATAAGCTGACAACTTACCCAGATAAACAAAACTTCCTAATAATATATATTCAATTAATACACATGAAATGTTTAAATCGTGATTATATATGTATCACGTGGACAATTTTTAATGTAATTTTTTCCCCAGATATTCGGGCTCCTTATTATGCTTCGTCTTGAGGCAAAGCCCAATACCTTACGCCATATTTGATGCTCTGTCCACAGATCATTCTCTCTCTCAAATCATATACACTGATGGTTCCCTACACCGCCCCACGGGTGCAGCTGCAGGTGCAGTTGCCTCTACCCATCAGACAGAACTATTTGCCTTCCTTCTTACACTAAAATGTGTACAAGTCTCTAAACTTGATGCATTAATTGTAAGTGATTTTCTATCATCCTTAATTACGCTTAACACTCTCAGACACAATTGTAACATGACCAGGCCTGAAGCTAGACAGAGAAAACACAACATTATTAGCGATGGTCACAAAATCCATTTCATGTGAATTCCATCTTCGTTGGCCTGCGAAACTTAAGGAATGGTCCAGAAAATATCTACTAAAGTTTATCTCAAGTGTGAAGATACTTCAGCTGATACTTAGATACTTCCAGTAAGTGTAAAGATAAGTGCTGACGATACTACCTTCATCTATTCAGACCCCAACCCAAACGCACTAAATAATAATGTAAATAACAAAGTTAAAAAGTCCACTCATGGATGTAAACCAACAAAATCCAACTAAACATAAAATAGACCGACTACATTTTATTTGGAAGTAAATCCTCAAACCAAACTAAATTTCAGATAGACAATGTTAACATTAGCAATAAAAATTATGGAAAGTTCCTTGACCTATACATAGACAAGAAACTGAACTTCAGCATCCACATACAACACATATGTGGGTGCTGAGAGAGAGAGAGAGAGAGAGAGAGAGAGAGAGAGAGAGAGAGAGAGAGAGAGAGAGAGAGAGAGAGAGAGAGAGAGAGATGAGAGAGATGAGAGAATGAATGAGAGAATGAATGAATGAGCGAGAGAATGTAAAAATATACACTGAGGACAGGCAGCTTGTGCATGTCTATTCGTTAGGCGTATATTGAGGTCTAACTGCAAGGTCGACCTACTGACCTTCTCCACATTCACCTGGGCACTAGAAGTCTCGAACCCCAGGAGCAGGGACAGTAGCTCTATTAACTGCTTTACCTACAGCATAAAGAAGGATTACAGAAACAAGAAATCGCAGTGGTTAACTGCTTCTGGAATCCTTCCTCGAATGTAGTTGTTGCTGGTTCTTTGAGTATGTAAGATAAAGAACTAAAGATACAAATTAAATGTGTGGTATAAAATATGTGTATTTGACGTATATTCATATAAGCACAGACGTTGCAGTGTTTCCAGAGACCCCTGCCCACAGTTCCTAGAAACCAGGACAATTTAGCAATCATGTGTCCATTTTGAACAAATCATTTAGAAATTTCTTGAACGTTTGTTAAAGAATTGTCTCTGAATTTACGTATCATTTCGCACTCTATCACATAGTGACGGAGGGTGTGCAAATAATTTTGTTGACAGTTTACCTTTGGTCAGGTTTACATTAAGGTTGCTGCAAATGTTGAATTTTCGGAGGACAAGACGGCTGCAGAAATCCTTAAAATTTGTGGAGGAGTAACGACCAACTACCGTATGCCAGTTAGTGTTAAAGGAGATGGCAATTGTTTGTTCAATGCCATCTCACTTGTGTGTGGGGACGAGACGAGATCAGGAGAAATTAGAGCAAGAACAACTATTGCGACTGTAGACCAATGGGACTGGTATATAGCACAGCATGATAACAAGGATTTAAACCTAGTATCTCCCGATTTCAAGGAAGTTTGTCTCCGTTCTGCCTTGCCTGGAAAAAATTCATCAATTATGACAATGTATGCAGCAAGTTCTGTTGTAAACAGGGAAATAATATCGAGTTATTAATATCCAGTTAAGCCTTTATTCTTGATTTATATTACAATGCTGGTAAAATACGCTTCTTGATGATGAGTATAGAGTACAAATGAACTTGTTGTGTACCCTATACTCACAGGATGAGGATAGGGTACACAATGAACTACCACTCACATGTTGTACTCTGCTAGTTGTGTTTGCGAGGGTTGAGCTCTGGCTCTTTGGTCCCGTCTCTCAACTGTCAATCAACTGGTGTACAGATTCGTGAGCCTATTGGGCTCTATCATATCTACATTTGAAACTGTGTATGGAGTCAGCCTCCACCACAACACTACTTAATGCATTCCATTTGTTAACTACCCTGACACTGAAAAAATTCTTTCTAACGTCTCTGTGGCTCATCTGGGTACTAAGTTTCCACCTGTGTCTCCTTGTTCGAGTTCCACCCGTGCTAAAGAGTTTGTCTTTGTCCACCCTGTCAATTCCCCTGAGAATTTTGCAGGTGGTTATCATGTCTCCCTTTACTCTTCTGTTTTCCAGGGTTGTGAGGTTCAGCTCCCTTAGCCTTTCCTCGTAGCTCATTCCTCTCAGTTCCGGGACCAGTCTGGTGGCATACCTCTGAATCTTCTCTAACTTCGTCTTGTGTTTAACTAGGTATGGACTGGAGGCTGGAGCTGCATACTCCAGGATTGGTCTTACATAAGTGGTGTACAGGGTCCTGAACGATTCCTTACACAAGTTTCTAAAGGAGGTTATTATATTGGCCAGTCTAGCATATGCCGCTGATGATATCCTTTTGATGTGGGCCTCTGGGGACAGGTTCGGTGTGATATCGACCCCCAGATCTTTCTCTCTATTTGACTCTTGCAGGATTTCACCTCCCAGATGGTATCTTGTGTTCAGGTATGGTATCTTGTACCATCTCTGAACCCATGCTGGTGGTGTGTTACAAAGCTGTTTCCCTCCACATGCTCTACGAGCCCTTTCATGGTATACAAGTTAGGGAAACTGGCCTGTAGTTTAGTGCCTCTTGCCTGTCACCCTTTTTGTAAATTGGGACTACATTAATAACTGTCTTCCAGCTTTCCGGAAGGTCTCCCGTTTCAAGTGACATGATGAGCATGGGTTGCACAAGAAACTATCGCGCAGAGGATGAGTATGGAGAGCAAAGTAAACAAAGATTCACACGATGAGAAAGGGTTGCACAATGTTCTATGACTCACAGGATTAGTATGAGGTGCACAATAAACTACAGGTCACAGGATAAGTATGGGTTGCACAATAATTTACAGGTCACAGGATGGGTATGGGGTGCACAAACAACTGGTAACAGGATGAGTATGGGTTCACGTAATGTAACTGTTCACCTAGCAGTAAGTAGGTACTCAGGAATTAGTCAGCTTGTTGTGGGGTTGCATCCTAGGCGGGGTCAGTAATTCGACCTTAAGGATGTCCTTGATAAAAGCCTATCGTGTATGAATATACTGTGGCTTCCTGTCCCCCAAAAATGAATTTTTATAATTATAATATTATGGTTTATAATTAAGTTCTTAAGAGTGATTATGCGTCATAATTAACATACGTCTATCTTTACCTCAACATTTTATAAGTTAATTTCTGTCTGTATATGATGATGATCATATACAATTAAGGTAGCATTGCAACTTTATAGGAAATTGTTAAGTCCAAAATATATCTTGATTCTTATACTCGAGATATTGTTACAATAAACGTTTGAAAACAAAGTTTATATCTGTATTTAAAATATAAAACATTTTGCGTTTATCAACGCATCTCTCTGAATTACAATTTTTTTTGAATTGTGAAGCCTGTATTGCCCGCCTGGCAGGACACTGATGCATTGGAAGTTTTCATGTGTCCGGACACCGGCGATGGTGTGGTATTGGCTATTTATTTAACCATATCTTGGCTTTCATTTAAGATATATTTTTTGAAATGTAGTCACATTATCGTCTACATCTGTGTTTATGCTGACATATAGACCTTTGATGTTATTTTGCACATATGCAAATGAATTACACAATTAATTCACTTGTTTGCAGGCCTTCACACTCCCTGAGATAGCCATCACGTAACTATAAAAAGGCATATATCTTCACTTTCACTTCAGTTATATTTATGCTAAAGTAATAACATGCAGCTTATATTTCTGTCTTTATTATGACAGAAAACTTCGTTTATTACAATATTTAGATTAAATTAACATTGATCTTCGAAAGATCATAGATCCCATCGATAGGGAGAGCGTCGGCCAAGAAACCTTGTTTAAAATATGAATATCTTTCCTGTCTAATAAGATATAATCTCTGTGATGGATTCACAAAAACTATTTTATCTCTGCCTTTCTAATAACATATACAAATATAAGTTTTATTTGCGAATCTCTATTAATTAAGCAATATATCAGAGAGCGTGTAGGTTCGGTGTTCTATGAACGAAAAGGACATGAGTAGTTTAAGTAGCGAACGCATACAAACGAATAACGATAGTATCTATATAACAAAATCATTGTCCTGTGGAGTTGATTTAACTTCCAGACACATTTTTTTAATAAATATTAAATGTTTTGTGGCTATTTATGAAAGATATTATTACAAATACCCATTCTACTTGTTAATATCATTAATTAAATTTGCGACAATTTGAGCAAAGAATTGCGACGACTGGATCACTGTGTACAGGAGGCTGCTATGGCAGCAAACACTCTCCAGGCGACCATATATCTTGGATAAGTCGCTCCACAATTTTGTCGCTTGGACCGTCGACTTCCTATGGCGTCACCTGTTACATATTTACTTCGAATTTCGATATGAAATTACATTATTTCAGAGTGAAAATAGGTTTGATCGTGTTCTACGTGCAGCACCAACATTACAGTAAGTAAATATACCATATTTCTTCATTACTTACGTAATGCTATGAGGATTTGGGTACATTTGGGTAGATTTGGGTAGATTTGGGTAATTCTACGGACCGTTCTGAGCTGTGCGCCAGTGCAGCATTTGATGCAACTAGGGAGAATGTCATGGCACATAGCGAAGGAGCCTAGTGCTAGTTACCCATTACAATGTCGGGGTATGCACAATGAAGGGCTCATTTCTTAAGCAGTCATTATGTCTGGCTATGTGTTTTCACTTTTCCCGTTTCAGTAGTCCCTGCCAAGGGTCCAGCGGCTAATGGCCACGGCTGCGCTCGGGCCAGGCCCAGCTACCGATGTCTTGGCTGACGTGGATACGCTGCCGATGACCCAGCAGCTGATAGGCCAGCAGACGGTGTGCCGGCTGAACATGCCCCTGGGGGCCAAGCCCAGCCGTCGATGTTCAGGCTGATGTAGTCCCGGCCGACGGTCCAGCGGTCGTTGGCACAGCCGGTGGTGTGCCAGCTGAGCATGCCCCCTGGGGGCCAAGCACAGCTGCTGTTGTTCCGGCTGATGCGGTCCCAGCCGATGATCCAGCAGCTGAGCACAGCCGGAGGGCCGGAGGAAGCCGGAGAGCTTCCTGGCATTACGTTGGTACTGGATGAATATGTTAGGTTGGGCTGACCTAACCTAAACTACCCTAACCTAACCTAACCTTTCCGGCGCTTGGCTCGTCATGTTTAGTTGGCGTCGCCAGCTCTATATTTTTGTCTAATTTTTAATAAAAATATATTTTCCAGATTAGAATTATGCCGGAGCAGCCGGCCCATCTCCATTATCCTAAGGTACAGTCCTGCCCGTGTTATCCACCACACCAGCGTGCGCGGTGCCCTGTTGTAGTAGGGATTGTCCCCGGTGCCTGGCGTGTACCCAGCGCCTGTCCCGGCTGCTGATGTTCCGGCGGAAGTGGTTCCCGCTGATGGTCCAGCAGCCGAAGGCTGGCATGCTGAGCTAGCCCCTGGGGGCAAAGCACAGCTGCTGTTGTTCCGGCTGATGTGGTGCCAGCCGATGACCTAGCAACTGTTGGCACAGCAGGTGGTGAGCCAAGCTGAGCATGCCCCTGGGGGCCGAGCACAGCTGCAGCTAGCCGGTCACCAAAACAAACCTAACCGAACCTAACCTAACTGATGCTTGGTTCGTCGTCTTTATTTGGCGTCACCAACTTTTCATTTCGAAAAAAAAATTTTTAAAAATATATTTTTCAGATTAGACTTATGCCGGAGCAGCCGGCCCATCTCCATTATCCTAAGGTACAGTCCTGCCCGTGTTCCCCTCCACGCCCGCGTGTGCGGCGCCCAGTTGTAGTTGGGATTGTCCCCGGTGCCCGGCGTGTACCCAGCGCCCTTCCCGGCTGCTGATGTTCCGGTGGAAGTGGTTCCCGCCAATGATCCAGCAGCCGAAGGCTGAGCATGCCGAGCATGCCCCTGGGGGACAAGCACAGCTGCTGTTGTTCCGGCTGATGTGGCACCAGCCGATGGTCCAGCAACTGATGGCACAGCTGGTGGAGTGCCAAGCTGAGCCTGCCCCTGGGGGTCGAGCACAGCTGCTGTTGTTCCGGCTGATGTGGCCCCAGCCGATGAGCCAGCAACTGTTGGCACAGCTGGTGGGGTCCCAAGCTGAGCATGCCCCTGGGGGCCGAGCACAGCCGCTGTTGTTCCGGCGGATGTGGTCCCAGCCGATGTCTAGCAGCTGAGGGCACAGCTGGTGGTGCTCCAGCGGTGCATGCCCCTGGGGGCTAAGCACAGCTGCTGTAGTTCCGGCTGATGTGGTACCGCCAGCAGACGGCACAGCTGGCGGTGTTCCAGCTGAGCATGCCCCCGGGGCCAAGCACAGCTGCTGATGCTCCGGCGGAGGTGGTCACAGTCGATGGTTCAGCAGCTGAGGGCACAGCGGGTGGTGTCCTATTATTAATTTTATTTTTCCATTATTAGTTTCATGTTATAATTTATTTATTATTTATTTCTTTAATTTTATAATTTTATTGTGTTTGTTGTTCTACGTCCCATCTATATAAATTTGTTATTTCCTATTGCTTACTTTACTTCCCAGCCGACGATCCAGCAGCTGATAGTTCAGCTGGCGGTGTTCCGTGCGGAGCACGACACTGGGGGCCAAGTAAAGCTGCTGTTGTTCCGGCTGATGTGTTCCCAGCCGATGATCCAGCAGCCGACGGCACAGCTGGCGGTGTGCCAGCTGAGCATGCCCAGGGGGCCAAGCACAGCTGCTGTTGTTCCGGCCGCTGAGGTCCCAGCCGATGATCCAGCATGCCGATGGCACACCTGGTGGTGTTTATTACCAGCCCCGGCTTATGTGGTCCCAGCCGATGATCCAGCAGCTGACGGCACAGCTGGCTGTGTGCCAGCCGAGCATGCCCTGGGGGCCAAGCACAGCTGCTGTTGTTCCGGCTGATGAGGTCCCAGCCGATGATCCGGCATGCGGATGGCACACCTGGTGGTGTTTATTACCAGTCCCGGCTGATGTGGTCCCAGCTGATGATCCAGCAGCTGACGGCACAGCTGGCTGTGTGCCAGCTGAGCATGCCCTGGGGGCCAAGCACAGCTGCTGCTGTTCCGGCTGATGAGGTCCCAGCCGATGATCCGGCATGCGGATGGCACACCTGGTGGTGTTTATTACCAGTCCCGGCTGATGTGGTCCCAGCTGATGCTCCAGCAGGTGACGGCACAGCTGGCGGTGTGCCAGCTGAGCATGCCCTGGGGGCCAAGCACAGCTGCTGTTGTCCCGGCTGATGAGGTCCCAGCCGATGATCCAGCATGCCAATGGCACACCTGGTGGTGTCCCAGCTGTGCACGACCCCGGGGGCCAAGCACAGCTGCTGTTGTTCCGGCTGATGTGGTACCAGCCGATGATCCAGCTACTGATGCCACAGCTGGTGGCGTTCCGAGCGGAGCATGTCCCAGGCGGCCAAGCACAGCTGCTGTTGTTCCGGCGGAGGTGGTCCCAGCCGATGATCCAGCAGCTGACGACACAGCTGGCGGTGTTCCAGCTGAGCATGCCCCTGGGGGCCAAGCCCGGCTGCTGTAGTTCCAGCTGATGTGGTCCCAGCTGATGGTCCAGCAGCCGCAGGCTCCGCTGGCAGTCTTCCAGAGGAGCGTGCCCTTGCCAGCTGCTGAGGTCCCAGCCGATGATCCAGCAGCTGATGGCACAGCTGAGGGTGTTTCACCTGAGCATGCCCTGGGGGGCCAGGACCAGTTCAGGATGTCCTGGCTGAAGATTTTCGCGCAGCTGCAAGGTCCAGTTGCCGAGGCTGCAGATGGCGTGTCCCAAACGAGGATCTTCACGAGGGAAGAAGGGAAGTAAGCATTTTCTAACCATTCTTGCTAATATTTTTGTTACAGTTCTCATTCGTCTTCGAGCATAAGTGGTTCTGCAGTTCCATGCCACTTACCCCCTCTTGCCTTGGCCTGTTGGCGTCCCTTAGTACTTCCCGCTTACACTGGGGGCCAGGCACAGCTGCCGTTGTCCCTGCTGGTGGGGTACCACCCGATGTTTCAGTGGCTGCTGGCCCAGCTGGTGGTGTTCCAGCTGGGCATGCCCTGGGGGGCCAAGCACAGCTGCTGTTGTCCCGGCTGGTGTGGTCCCAGCCGATGTTCCAGTAGCTGATGGCACAGCTGGTGGTGTTACAGCTGAGCTTGCCCCTGGGGGCCATGTACAGCTGCTGTTGTCCCGGCTGATGCGGTACCAGCCGATGAGCCGGCAGCTGATGGCACAGCTGGGGGTGTTCCAGCTGGGCACGCCAGGGGGCCAAGCGCAGCTGCTGTTGTTCCAGCTGAGGTGGTCACAGCCGATGGCCCAGCTGGTGGTGCCCCAAGCTGCGCATGCCCATGGGGGCCAGGCACAGCTGCTGCTGTTCCGGCCGATAAGGTACCAGCCGAGGATCCAGCAGTCGATGGCCAAGCCGCTGGTGTTCCACCTGAGCAGGCCCCTGGGGGCCAAGCGCGGCTGCTGTTGTTACGGCTGAGGTGGTCCCAGCCAACGATCCAGCAGCTGATGGCCCAGCTGGTGGTGTCCCAAGCTGAGCACGCCCCTAACGCATTTTCTCTCCTTTTAATAATAAATTTGTTACAGTTCTCATACGTCTTATTGAGCGTAAGTGGTTCCGCAGTTCGATTCCACTTAACACCCTCTTACCTTGGATTGTTGGCGTGCCTTAGTATCTCCCCGCGGCATAGCGATATGGACTTCACTGCACTCTGGCAGTCTTCGGAGCCACCTGCAGTCCACTGGCTGAACTGTGCTTCAACATCACCATCATCATCACCATCATCTTATTAAATTTAATTTATGTAACATACTTATATAAATGATATATATAATTATTATTGGCACTGGCCGTGCCGGTGCCTACCAACTCTCGACGCAGCCCGCTCAGCTATGCCTGGGACTTTATTCAATCCTACCTATTCCTGCCTTCCGAAC
This sequence comes from Procambarus virginalis, assembly GCA_020271785.1. Taxonomy (NCBI): domain Eukaryota; kingdom Metazoa; phylum Arthropoda; class Malacostraca; order Decapoda; family Cambaridae; genus Procambarus; species Procambarus virginalis. Next base: position 25,878 of record WNGS01008480.1, read on the forward strand.
AGGTGTCGCAGCCAGTATCCCACTCTCGCAGCCTAAGTCGCCAGCAGTATACAGTACTTTGATGCGGTTCCACGCACCTGTGCCTTTGCTCTTCACGTTAACTCTGCACACCAGCCCTTGCCCACCCTTACTGCTTTATTACTTTCAGACCCACAACAGAACGAGGACGACGAAAACCTGTGATGATCGTGGAAGGCGCAGTGGAGCTATGAACGGCGGACCACGGCTCTCATGCCCACTGTGCGAGGTATACTAGGAGGCATCCGACTCCCTTCTAAGCAGACACCTCCACTCCACACCCGAGGGGCTCACCACAGCGACAACGACCGACTCAGGGTCGACCCTGGCAAGTCGGCCTCGGAGTGGACAGCGTCCACATTCCCACACCCGCCCTGGGGCCAGCCATCCAGGACTGGTCTCTGCGAAGGTGGGCTACTACGACGAAGATAAACACGGAAACAACCAGTCATTCCCCACGGTGACAAGCGCTGCCTGCATGGAGTACAAACCCGGCAGTATGTACTCCTCCCAGTCCACAGTGGGGGGCCATTCCCGCCTCCCCGCTCCACGGCTCGTCAAGATGGTACTCCGCCGGCCCACCAAGCGAGCTGCGTCTCCTCGCAGCATCTGCCAAGTAGACCCGGAAAGGTACCTTTTTCAGTCTGGGTCAAGGAAGACCGACTGTTTTTTAATGGCCTCTCCGGGCATACGGGCACGCTTACGGCCACAGTAGTGAGGAGACCCACAATAGAATGAGGACGACGAAAACCTGTGATGATCGAGGAAGGCGCAGTGGGGCCACGAAAGGTGGACCACAGCTCTCATGCCCACCATGCGAGGTATACTGGGAGGTAACCGACTCGCTTCTAAGCAGACACCACTCCACACCCGAGGGGCTCACCACAGCGACAGCGACCAACACGGGGTCGACCCTGGGGAATCGGCCTCGGAGTGGATAGCGTTCACATTCCCGCACCCGCCCTGGGGCCAGCCGTCCAGGACTGGTCCCTGTGAGGGCGGGATACTACGACGAAGATATACACCGGATCGACAGTCATTCGCCAGGGTGGAAGCGCTCCCTGCTGGAGTCCAATTTCGGCAGTAGGCCGTCTACGCCTTTCCAGGGCATAGACGGCGGGCCACCCCGCCTTACTGCCCAGGGACCGTCTAGTTGCCGCTCCATAAGCCTCCAAGCGAGCTGTGTCTGCTCGCAGCATCTGCCTAGAGGACTCGGATTGGTACCTTTTTCAGTCAGGATACCATGAGTGTTTTAATGGCCTCTCCGGGCATCTGGGCACGCTTACGGCCACGTAGCAAGTAGTCATGCTACTATTTAGCAGCCAGCTTCCGCTCGCCCTTCGGGGGTGGGGGTTCCGCGCAGCTGGCCCTCACGGGATTGGGGGTGCTCCGTCGGAACCCCCAAAGTGACAAGCCAAGAATACCAAGCTTTACAATTACCGTAAATGCTCAGGCAACTTTAAATTAGAGATGTCTCTTCAATGTATTTGATTACATTAATTCTACTTCTGTATATTAATTTATGGCTTTCACTAATCTTCATTAGTCACCATAATTAATTCAGCTCTATTTACCTATTTGTTATATTGAGCTATTATGCTTCTTCAGTTAAGGATTATCTAATTTAATCTTTTATGATTGTATTATTAATTAATTATTTATTCACTAATCTTCATTAGTCACCATAATTAATTCAGCTCTATTTACCTATTTGTTATATTGAGCTATTATGCTTCTTCAGTTAAGGATTATCTAATTTAATCTTTTATGATTGTATTATTAATTATTATTTATTAAATAATTAATTATTATTATTTTAAAATTAAAATAAGTCCCCCACTCCGTGAGCGTTTTCTTCCAACCACAGAAATAGTCACTGCTTTTATCATAAAAGCGGTGAAATTCTGTGGGGAAGGATACGCATTACCGTGCTCCACTGTCTAAACGACTAAGCGGCGCGCGCGTAGAGCGGGGTACTTGGGAGCACAGGCGCGGCGCCTTCTGGCTCGCCGCCGCCCCGCAGGTACACCACAAAACTCCCACCCTCCTCCCGGTGCTCCGTCGGAACCCCCAAATGGGGGTGCTCCGTCGGAACCCCCAAAGTGACAAGCCAAGAATACCAAGCTTTACAATTACCGTAAATGCTCAGGCAACTTTAAATTAGAGATGTCTCTTCAATGTATTTGATTACATTAATTCTACTTCTGTATATTAATTTATGGCTTTCACTAATCTTCATTAGTCACCATAATTAATTCAGCTCTATTTACCTATTTGTTATATTGAGCTATTATGCTTCTTCAGTTAAGGATTATCTAATTTAATCTTTTATGATTGTATTATTAATTAATTATTTATTCACTAATCTTCATTAGTCACCATAATTAATTCAGCTCTATTTACCTATTTGTTATATTGAGCTATTATGCTTCTTCAGTTAAGGATTATCTAATTTAATCTTTTATGATTGTATTATTAATTAATTTATTTATTAAATAATTAATTATTATTATTTTAAAATTAAAATAAGTCCCCCACTCCGTGAGCGTTTTCTTCCAACCACAGAATTTTAGCCAATTATCCCAGTTTGCCAATATCCCCCATTTAGAGATAACACCATCAATATAGTTCCAAGAAATGTGTAAGTACTTCATTCATAATGATGTGTGCCCGAAATCTTAGCGAAGTATCCAAAACATTGGCTATCCAAAACATTGACATTATTATTATGGGACTAGTTTTAAAATACGCGCCTTTTCATTGCGAACAATTTGATACCAAAATAAAGAACGTGGGACTCACTCCGGGCTTTTAGACCTTATATGCATTTACCCCTATAGAGAATTCTATTCCGAACACAATACCAAAACGAACGATGTAGCATGAGAAATAAGGTGATAAAACTGAAACGAGTATATACATTTTACTGATTTTGCGCGTTCACGGGTAACTTTGCCGACTTTAGTCTTTATAATATATATAAATAAATAAATATATAAACTTTATTTAGATAAGGTGCATACATACAAGGTAAGATACAAAGTTGATGGATTTATAGAGAGAGCTAGTACATACAATGCCTAAAGCCCTATTACGCATTACGATGAATATGGCGTACACATGAACTACCACACATAGGATGAGTATGGATTACACCAGAAACTATTCATTTATTTATTTTTATATACAAGAAGTTACATTGGGTTTATGAAAGTACATAACATGATGTGTTTACAATCTTGTAAAGCCACTAGTTTGCTTTACAAGGCAAACCAGTGGCTTTACAAACTAGTGGTGGATAATTTCGGAAACCTGTGTCACCATATGGGATTGGTGAACTAATTACAACCTCTGAAGGCCTTGGCATGCTGTGGAAAGGGAATGAGAGTCCCTGTGCTACGAATGATATACTTGAGTATTGTAAGATCCCTTATTGATAATGCTGCACCTGTTATTTCTTGTTTTGGTAAAGGTAGGATGGGGAAGTTGGAGAAGGTACAAAATGAAGCCATGAGAATTATCTTAGGATGCCCAAGAAATGCTATGATTGAGAAAATGAGGATGGAGTTGAATCTGCAGAGTATTGGGGATAGAATTGCAGAGATAAATGTAGCCTCTGCCATTAGATTAATGAGAGGTGGGGGAGCTAATGAATTAATCCTCTCGGTTCAAAAGGTAGGAAGTAATGAACAATGTATGATGAAGAAAAGAGCATATATGAGTACCTCATGTTCTAATGTTATTAAGTATGATGTTATTACAGAGCGTATTGCTGTGCCCAAGAGAAAATTCACACCACCATGGGAGGATTGTAATGTAGATGTAGTAATTACTCCCTTGCAAAAGAAAAAAGTATGTATGAAATACGAGAGAGGGAGGGCAACATGATTGTATAATTAGAAAATTGCCTACAGAAAACACTCTACATGTATATTGTGATGGGTCAGTAGCTAGGGATGGGAAGGCAGGATGCGGATGCCAAACTGAATTCGTGCGCCCCTTGAGGGACTTGAAGTAGAGGGATAGGGATCACAGGATAAGTATGGGTTGCACAAACTACTGGTAACAGGATGAGTATGGGTTGCACAATAAAATACTACAAAGTGGTTTAGTATGGGGTGCACATAAATGAAGACTCCCAAGAATCAAATCAGAGATCAGCCCAAGCTTCATCTTGAGGCAAAGCTCAATGCCTTAAGCCATATTGATGCTCTGTCTACAGAGCATTCTCTCTCTCAAATCATAATAGTACACTAATGGTTTCCTACACCACCCTTCAGGTGCAGCTGCAGCAGGCTTGGGTGACATGATGACTATGGGGTGCACAATAAACTAACACTCACAGAATGAGTATGGGCTGCACAATAAGCTACCTCTCACAAGATTAGTAATAATGAAACATTAAATTTTGGGTAGGGTGACTGAAACTCATCTTGGGGTAAAAATGTTTATTTATATTTATTATAGTTAAATGAATTTTGTAAATTATTCAATATATTGTATTATAAGTGAATTGACACTAAACTATAAATGATATAATAAGTTTTTAAAAATGAAAAACAGTAAAAATCCTTCATGTAAGATAAGGAAGTTTACAATTAACTGTGAACTAAATTATAAACTGTAGACATAATATAAAGTATTATATTTTATGTATGTATTATATTATATGTTTATATATGTTTATATTATATGTTATATATATTATATGTTATATATATTATAATATATATATATATTATATGTTATATTATATGTTTATTATATGTATTATATTATGTATTATATTATAAAGTATAAGAATGATTGCTAATGGTAGCACTTGTTGCACCTGCAGATTTTTTTTACTTGTTGCTCTTCTTGCACCTGCTGCACTTGTAGCTCATCATGATTTTTTCCAGGGCATTATGGCTAGCTCCTTCTGATCCTAATGTAAGTTTATCTGCATCAAGCTTCCTTGTGCGTGCTGGAAAAAATAAAGATTTATAAAAATACTGCATGTACGTACACAGTTAAAAAATTGCTCAAGGAGCTAATTAAGAACAAAGCAGTTGGCCAAGTGAAACAGTAAAAATATTGGAAAAACAAGTCAAACTAAACTGGTAGAACACCAGGAGAAAAACTTTATAATATCAGACAGTCAACATGGTTTTCAAAATGGAAGATCCTGTGTAACAAATTGAGGTAAAGGAGAAGCATTGCCAGACATGTGGCTTTATTGAACAAATAATTACAGTACAGTTACATCCTGCAATACACAAGCCATATATTATACAAAACTTATAAAGACTAACAGTGCTTAAGATATATAATATAATAAGCAAAGTACACATGACTAACACTAGAACAAATAGAAATTAACTAGGAGTGAACATAAACTAACCTGTACACAGGCACGACACAGCTGGTCTGACAACAACAAAAGTCAAGCGAGCATCCAAACAAAACAGTCAAGCGAGCATCCATCCGGGTACAATAATACAATAACACTTTTACTACATTCACCCCCTCTAGCTTTAAGTAACATAGTCCCGAAGATGAGTAGGAGTACTTCGCGTCCTTCCAGATCGTCGAAGGGACTCCTGCAAAGTTGATGCCTCTAGTGTTCCAGTCGGTTTCTGCATACCACCTTCTCGAGGGAGTGTTACATCAGAGAAAGGTTTCCAATTAGGTGTTTCAAAGTTAGGTGGTTCGGAACGAAGTAGTCCAGGATGAGGTAGTTCAGGATGAGGTAGTTCAGGATGAGGCCGTTCAGGATGAGGCGGGTTGGGGTTTACCCCATCTTTCACAATCGCTGGGTGTTGCTGTTGAATGTTGAGATTGGGGTCCAAACTCTCGCAGCCCTCTGTGGCCATGGGTGCGAGGTGTCTTAATGATACAGTAGTAATCCTGCCATCCGGGAACTTGACATGGGCATATTCCGGATTCACATCTACGACCTCAACCTCATCAACTAGAGGATCATTTTTGCTTTGACGCACCTGACGTTTTAGGAGGACAGGGCCTCTGCAAGCAAGCCACGTAGGTAGTGTTCGCCCTGAAGTAGACCTTCTTGTATGCTGGAAGAATCGTTCATGTGGTGTACAATTTGTAGAGGTGCACAACAGTGATCGAATAGAGTGGAGTGCATCAGGAAGAACTACTTCCCACTGGGATACATCTAAGCCTCTCGTCCTAAGAGCTAGCAGCACTGTCTTCCAAATAATCCCATTGTACTTCTCAGCCTGGCCATTTCCTCTAGGGTTGTAAGGAGTCGTACGGCTAGTTGCTACCCCTTTTTTTAGTAGAAAATCTTTCAACTCCTCCGACATAAACGAAGTTCCCCTATCAGAGTGTATATATGCAGGCATACCAAAGATTGCAAACAACTGCACCAGGCACTGAATTACTGTACCAGTAGTCATATCTGAACAAGGGAATGCAAAAGGGAATCTAGAGAATTCATCTACAACAGTAAGGATATATTTATTCCTTGAATGTGATGGAAGTGGTCCTTTAAAATCTATGTTGAGTCTTTCAAATGGCTGAGTAGCTTTAATCAAATGCCCAGAGTCAAACTTGCAAAACCGAGGTTTAAGTTCAGAGCATGCAGAGCAAGAATTAGTCATCTTCTTCACTTCCTCCACAGAATAAGGCAGATTTCGACATCGGACAAAATGAGCCATACGAGACACTCCAGGGTGACACAGATTGTCATGCAATTCCTTTAATTCATCCATACTGGTGGCACCACATACACGTGAGAATGCATCAGCTGGTATGTTCTTTTTACCTGGGCGATATACAATGTCATAGTGGTAACAGGAGAGTTCGACTCGCCATCTAGCAATTTTATCATTTTTAATCTTACCAGCTGAGTTAGAGTTAAACATAAAAGCGACACTGCGCTGGTCAGTCACAAGCCGAAAATGGCGACCAATAAGATAGTGTCGCCACTTCCTTAGGGCTTCCACAATGGCATACGCTTCCTTCTCCACTGATGAGTGCCTTTGTTCACTATTTGAAAGTGTTCGGGAGAAGAAAGCTACTGGTTGTTCATTCTGGGTTAGGGTAGCGGCAATAGCATGATCTGAAGCATCGGTTTCCACAGTGAAAGGAGTTGTTGGGTCGATTGCTCGAACCACTGCCTCAGCAATGTCTTGTTTCAATCCTTCAAAAGCTTTCGCAGCAGCAGCAGATAAGGGAAAATCATTGGCATGAGAGAGAGGACGGATCTTCTCAGAAAAACTCAGCACCCAACGAGAGTAATGTGCAAGCATTCCCATTGTTCTGCGTAAAGAACCTGTGTTACTTGGTAGTGGAAGTTTTAACAGTGGCTCGAGGCGTTCCGGGTCAGGTCTAATTTCTCCTTCTTGTATAAGATATCCCAACAGCTTTATAGACCTGAGTCGAAAACTACACTTTTCAAGATTCAGGGTCAGGTTATATCTTCTCGCAACGTCCATAAAATGTTTCAGATTTTTATCATGGTCTTCCTCAGACTCTCCACACACACAGACATCATCAACGTAAGCGAAGGTACCCTCCACTCCTTCTTTCTCAAGGATGCCATCAATTACCCTTTGAAAACTAGCCACTCCATTAGTGACCCCAAAAGGGATACGATTAAATTCAAAAAGCTTCCCACAAGCTTCAAAGGCTGTATAGGGTTTTTCTTCCTCTGTTAAACCCACTTGATGGTAAGCACTTCTCAAGTCCAGAGTGCTGTATACTTTAAATCTAGCAACATTATTCACAATCTCATCTATGTGTGGTAAGGGGTAGGCATCCAGCCCCGTGAATCGATTGATTGTTTGTGAATAATCTACAACCATTCTTTTCTTGTGATGTTCTCCTTTAGTTACTAATACCTGGGCTCTCCATGGAGAATGACTGGGTCTAATTATCTCTTCACGTAGCATCCGAGCGGTCTCAGATTTAATAAACAACTTGTCAGCCTCAGAATAGCGTCTGGATTTTACAGCAATCGGCTTGCAGTCTGGTGCTAAATTACTGAAGAGAGATGGAGCCGGAACTTTGACGGCAGCTAATCCACATATTCTAAGAGGAGGTCTATCTCCTCCAAAAGCCATCTCAAGCACAGAATGATTTTGTAAAAAGTTATGACCTAAAATCACATCAGCACACAAATCGGGTAACACTTTGAGATTCACACCATGGTAAGTTTCTCCTTGTAATTCTAAGTCTACAGAACACTGACCCAGGAATTTTGAAGAGAACGATACAGTAGCCATAGAAACTGCCCCATTGTCAGGATAGACGAGTAACCCACTCTGGTCGGCAATATTCTTATGAATAAAGTTCTCAGAGCTACCAGTATCAATCAGTGCACTGACTGGAATACCATTGATCTTAGAGCTAAGCACTGATTTATTGAGGCATGCGGGCGAAGTCCCAGCTAAAGTAGCAAGCATAGCAGTGGAATGTTGGGTGTTTGAAGCACTATTAGACTGTTTCAGAGATCGGCAGACCTTAGCATAATGACCCTTTTTCTTGCAATTCATACACAGAGCCTCTCTAGCCGGACATCGACTGCGAGGATGTCGAGTGTAACCGCAAAAGAAGCACTTAAAACCACTAGTTGTAGCTGCAGAAACTGTGTCAACTTTTTCTTCTGCACTTTCTTGTCCTCCTAAGTCCTCCAGGTCTAATGAGAGTGTCATGGCAGCATTTGTAACCCCTGGCTGAGCATAAGAGGCAGAAAGTTTCTGTGCCGTTTCTAGAGTGTGAGCCTGGTCAAAGGCTGACTGTAAGTCTAAAGTTCTATTTTCAAGTGGGCGCTGCCTTATTGTGGCAGAACCTAGCCCATTAATGAAAGCATCTCTCACATAGTTATCACTGGCTTCTACAGCAGTCACTGCTTTGAACTGGCAATCTTTAGCTAAAAATTTTAAAGCCTGAAGAAACTGATCAAGTGACTCACCGGGTTCTTGGCGCCGTGTTGCAAGCACATACCTTGCGAATACTTCATTCTTGGGCTTCACAAACAGTTCTGTTAGGGATTTTTCAGCAGCATCATAAGTAGTGCAGTCAGCTATGTAGTCGAACACACATGGAGCAACGTAGTTTATTAAGAGACACAGCTTGTCCACGGTGGGAGTATTTTCTTCTACTGCAAGATTGAAGTTTTGGAACGTCTTGAGCCAGTGACGCCATTCTTGAGCGGCGTTGGTGGCGTTTGGGTCAGTAGCAAACCGCTCGGGCCGCAGTAACCGCTCCATGTTCACTGGCTGAATTATTTGTTCAATAAATTGAGGTAAAGGAGAAGCATTGCCAGACGTGTGGCTTTATCGAACAAATAATTACAGTACAGTTACATCCTGCAATACACAAGCCATATATTATACAAAACTTATAAAGACTAACAGTGCTTAAGATATATAATATAATAAGCAAAGTACACATGACTAACACTAGAACAAATAGAAATTAACTAGGAGTGAACATAAACTAACCTGTACACAGGCACGACACAGCTGGTCTGACAACAACAAAACAGTCAAGCGAGCATCCAAACAAAACAGATGCTCGCTTGACTGTTTTGTTTGGATGCTCGCTTGACTGTTTTGTTGTTGTCAGACCAGCTGTGTCGTGCCTGTGTACAGGATGTAACTGTACTGTAATTATTTGTTCAATAAATCGAGGTAAAGGAGAAGCATTGCCAGACGTGTGGCTTTATTGAACAAATAATTACAGTACAGTTACATCCTGCAATACACAAGCCATATATTATACAAAACTTATAAAGACTAACAGTGCTTAAGATATATAATATAATAAGCAAAGTACACATGACTAACACTAGAACAAATAGAAATTAACTAGGAGTGAACATAAACTAACCTGTACACAGGCACGACACAGCTGGTCTGACAACAACAAAACAGTCAAGCGAGCATCCAAACTAAACAGTCAAGCGAGCATCCATCCGGGTACAATAATACAATAACACTTTTACTACACCTAGTAAAATATATTACCTAGTAAAATATATTACCTAGCAAAATATATTACCTAGCAAATAAGATTATTTGTTCCATTAGGCAGCCAATCATGTTTCATTTTTTAACAATTATTTTGAATAACTCTAAACATTCATTCCTACATACCTCCATCCACATCATCTGCCACAAAGCATCACAAAGCTTCTAAATATAGGAAGGCCATCAATGTTACATGAAAATAATAATTGTCTCAGTCCTTTTATAGTTGCTTTTGAATATCTACTTATGTTTTTTAACAGTTCCTCTTTTAACCCAAAGTAGACATATTTCATTCCAGATTTTTGCTGAGTTTCTATGTACCTTTCAGAACTGATTAGTGTCCGAGGTGTTTTTGGTAAGTAGCCAATTCCCATTTGCCTCTAAATTTTTAATAATTAATCAACAGGATTGTGTGTAACATCATTCTTGTTTACCCACTGAATTAATAAATTCTGTGGGTAAACAAGTGAATGATGATTATCATGGTCATCATTCTCCTCCTCACTTTGAGAATTAGATAATACATCATGCATATCAGTAAGATTCATGTGTAGATCATCAATTTCAGAGCCTAATCGATACTCTTGATATGACTCGGCTTCAAAAGAACTAATGTCATTGTCTGACGACTCAATCTCTGAACTTGATGCTGCCTCAGTAAGATTAATGGGTTCACTAGTGTGCAGAGCTGTACGTGGATGCATTTTGTGTATACGTTTTAGCTTTCTTGATACTTGCATCCATCTGTTGTTGTATTGGAGTCGCTTTTCTCGTTTATACTCGTACATTCTGTTAAAGAGTGTCAAATTTCTACATTAGACTACCATATTAGCTATATTATTGATAATATTGTATTGACAGATGCAATATGTATTAAAATTCTAAAAATAAGTCATGCATTATATACAATTTATGGGAAACTGATTTGGAGATTTGAGAGATTTTCCAGATTTGGAGACATGCAGAAATGTAACATGTGGAAATGGAGGCATGCCAAAACAAAGACATGCCAAAACAAAGACATGCATAAGTTCAAATTCTTATCTAAATAATTTCTAGTGATTATTATATAAATTATTCCATCAGTACTAGATTAAATATTCACAAAAAAGGAGAAGAGATATTTGATATTCAATACCATCCTCCCTTTGGAAAGAGTAATCATGTCCTGTTGGACATTAATTATATGTTAAGATATAATCTAAACGAAAATAATGACATTGAAATGGTTGTTAAACTCGATTTCAATAAAGGACACTATAGGGAACCTCGAAGGAGTACCCTGTATTACAAGTATAATAGTGAAAATATTGGAAAAAATAATTAAAACTATATGTGTGAAGAACACCTACAGACTAATGATATATCAGACTGTCAGTACTGTCTTCGATCTGGAAGGTCCAGTGTAACGAATTTACTCAGTTTCAATGATCGAGCCACAGAGATCTATAAAGAATTATATTCAAGAAAGAGATCTAGGGGTGGTTTTAGATAGAAAACTATAACCTTTGGATCATATTAAGAACTCTTTGCGAGGGGCCTATGCTACACTTGCTTACATTTAGAATTGCTTTTAAATACATAGAAGGTCAAATACTAAAAAATTGTTTAAAACTTTTGTTAGACCAAAGCTGGAATATTCAGCGGTTGTATGGTGCCCATATCTAAAGAATCACATCAACAAACTGGAAAAGGTATAGACATGCCACTAAGTGGCTCCCAGAACTGTAGGACAAGCACTACGAGTAGAGGTTAGAGGCATAAAATGCCAAAACTAGATGATAGAATAAAAAGAAGATGTTGTAAAAGGTAACCAAAGATGCCGCAGAAATATTAGAAAATAACTTTCACAAGCAGCCTAGTAGACACGGTTGGAACAAGTTTTGGTGGTAGAGGCCAAAACCATCACTAGTTTCAATGCATTATATGACAGTGCTGGGATGGGACACCACAAGCGTAGCCACAAGTATTAGAATTTGGCGGTTCATATCACATTTTTTAAAATTAGAGATAAGGATGGTAATAAAGTTCAATGTAACAACACCTATTATTAATGAATTTGTGAGAACTTCATATGAAATTAACAACTGAGCAAAGTATAGTACCATAGAATTAAAAACAAAAATGCTGCTTGTTTTTCTTCACTTTACCTTTCTGTAGATTTTTTCCTTTGTTACTACGTGAATGATCCAGTTCAGTAGTGTTGTAGTAGTTGTAGTTGTTGTTGTAGTCCTTGCCGTAAATATCAGTAGTTGTGGTAAATATCAGTGTTGTGGTACCTGCAGTTTGAAAAGTTCCAGGAGAGCAGCCCAGAGTGTCCCCAAGGGAAGCCCTCGCAGAAAAATGGATTAATAATGAAAAGTGACTTGAGTTTACTTAATAAAGACTTAATAAAGTTTTGGAGCTCTGAAGACTCACAGGATGGTGCATTCTGATAGGTCTTTTGAGTGTACTGAGTGTTTTGGAAAAAATCAAAGTACGAAACAATGTTAAGAGTCACATGCTAATACATTCAGGTAACGAACCTCATGAATGTCTAAAGTGTGGAAAAAGAGTCAGTCAACCTGCTCATATGAAGGTTCACATGATGGTGCATTTGGGTTTTAAACTATATGAGTATCCAGAATGTGGGAAAAGATTTAGTCAACTTTCTCATGTGAAGACTCACATGATCATGCATACAGGTGACAAACCTTATGAATGTCCAGAGCGTGGGAATGGATTTGGTGAACTGGGACATACAAATACTGATTTTCGTCCTTTTCTGTTACTAGTAATTTTTAAATTTTCTTACAATATACCTGTTAACATTTTTAATTAATTTTAATTAATTAATGTTCATTTATAGTTAATGTAATGTGCAAAATTATTTAATGTACCATAGCAAATATATATTTATTTTTATTTATTTATTTATTTATATACAAGAAGGTTCATTGGGTTTGTGAGAATACATAGCATAGTATTTACAATCTTTTAAAGCCACTTGCTCTGACTGATTACATTGACAGCTTGATTGGTAATTTAAACAAGAATAATAGGCACCATACAGCAGATTGATAGCACATATAAGAAGACAGCAATAATCACAATGGTAAAGATGTTTGGATTGGGTACATAAAGATTGGGAGATTGGGTAGCAATAGATATATAATAAATATCGTAAATATCAGCAGTTGTGGTAAATATCAGTGTTGTGGTACCTTCAGTTTGAAAAGTTTCAGGAGAGCAGCCCAGAGTGTCCCCAAGGGAAGCCCTCGCAGAAAAAATGGATTAATAATGATAAAGTGACTTAAGTTTACTTAATAAAGTTTTGGTACTCTGAAGATTCACAGGATTGTGCATTCTGATAGGCCTTTTGAGTGTACTGAGTATTTTGGAAAGAATCAAAGTACGAAGCAATGTTAAGTCACATGCTAATACATTCAGGTAATAAACCTCATGAACGTCTAAAGTGTGGAAAAGATTCAATCAACCTGCTCATACGAATGTTCACATGATGGTGCATTTGGGGTTTAAACTGTATGAGTATCCAGAATGTGGGAAAAGATTTAGTCAACTTTCTCATGTGAAGACTCACATGATCGTTCATACAGATGACAAACCTTATGAATGTCTAAAGCATGGGAATGGATTTGGTCAACTGGGACATACGAATGCTGATTTTCGTCCTTTTCTGTTACTAGTAATTTTTTTAATTTTCTTACAATATACCTGTTAACATTTTTAATTAATGTTAATTAATTAATGTTCATTTATAATTATGTAATGTAAAAATTACTTAATGTACCATAGCAAATATTTATTTATTTTTATTTATTTTTTATTTATATACAAGAAGGTGCATTGGGTTTGTGAGAATACATAGCATGGTATTTACACTCATGTAAAGCCACTAGCTCTGACTGATTACATTGACAGCTTGATTGGTAATTTAAACAAAAATAATAGGCACCATACAGCAGATTGGTAGCACATATAAGAAGACAGCAATGATCACAATGGTAAAATTTTTGGATTGGTTACATAAAGATTGGGAGATTGGGTAGCAATAGATACAGTGCAATTTTAAAGCAACAAGGTAAAAAAACTATGAAGATGAAATTGGTTCTTAGTTATGTGTTGTATGTGGGTGCTGAAGTTGAGTCTCTTCTCTAGGAATAGGTCAAGAAACTTTCCATCATTATTATGCTAATGTTTACATTGTCTATCTGAAGCTGAATTGCATTTGTAGACTTGCTTCCAAATAAGATGTAGTAGGTCTTTTCTATGTTAAGTGTTAGTTTGTTGGTTGACATCCATAAGTGGACTTTTTTTAGTTCATTATTAACAACATTATTTAGTGTATGTGAGTTGGGGTTAGATTAGATGAGGGTAGTATCATCAGCAAACAATATAGGTTGAGAATGTTAGAGACATTAGGCAGATCATTGATGATACAAGAAATAGGAGAGGTCCCAAGATGCTGCCTTGTGGCACTCCAACGGTTATTGGTAGAGTGGAAGAGGTTATATTATTGACAACTACACATGGTGTCTATCACTAAGATAGGATTGGATATAGTCCAGTGTACGGCCTCGGATTCCATAATGATGGAGTTTACGTAAGAGGTAATGTGATTAACAGTTTCAAAGGCCTTTCTCAGGTCAATGAAGAGTCCAATTGTAAACTCATTTTTGTCAAGGGCTGAGTAAATTCTATCAAGGAGACTAATATGCAGGCGAAGAGTCACAATAACGTGGCTGAAGTATGTTGACCAGACCACACACTAGAAGTTGAAGGGACGACGACGTTTCGGTCCGTCCTGGACCATTCTCAAGCGACTTGAGAATGGTCCAGGACGGACCGAAACGTCGTCGTCCCTTCAACTTCTAGTGTGTGGTCTGGTCAACAAGGAGACTAAAATTGTCTAACCCTAACCAGCCTAACCAACCTAACCAATTGAACCTATCCAACCCTACCTAACCTAACCTAACCTATCTAAACCTTACCTAAACTATCACACTAAGTCAATAAATATGGTCTTAATATAATATATCATAATAATTCAAATAAACTAAATAGAAACAATTTATTGAAAATATTGCAACAAAAGATAGACTGGGATGATCTTCTAACACCTGCCCTACAAGAAAAATGGCAAGGGTTAGTAAAGGAGTTAAGTACCCTAGAGTCTGTCAAGTTCCCAGGAACACAGTAGTAAATGAAAAGAAACCAATTAAGCTACATGTATTCTGTGATGCCTCAGGAAAGGCTTATGGAACAGTAGCTTACCTGGTCACAAATTGGCTTGCCCATTTGTCTCACATCAAAGGCCAGAGTGGCACCTTTAAAGAAAAAGATCACTGCCACAACTGGAATTAACAGCCTTACTGTTAGGAGTAAGATTGGCTCATTATTTGATCAAGGCCTTACGCCACATCCACTTTAAAGAAACAGTAGTTTGGTCAGATAATGAAGCAGTACTACAGTGGGTTAAGAACAATAACAGTAAGAATCCTTACGTGAGTAACCGCGTTAAGGAAATACGAGAGTTGTCAGCAGGGTATAAACTAAGATATGTACCCACAAAAGAGAATCCAGCTGACTATCTCTCTCCCGAGGACTGACTTTACGGCAATTAACAAAGGCAGAGATGTGGTTCAATGGACCTCAGTGGCTAATCAGCGACCAGTGGCCTGAACAAAAGCCACAAGTCATTGTGACCAATGTTACTGTTCCCACTGAGAACCCAGAACCACCTCGGACTTTGGTAATTGATCCTACTCGGTACTCTGAACTGAACAAACTTATAAGTGTCACCCAAGTAGTGTTTGATTTCTAAAGAAAATAGGAATCAAATATCAATTCCCTAATGCCCTAAGGTATTGGGTCAAAAGAGCTCAGATCGACACATTCGGGACAGAATTTGACAATGTTCCAAAGAAGCTACAACGTGATCTGGGTCTCTGGTTAGACACTGACAATTATAACATAATCAGATGCGGAGGCCGCTTACAGCACGCTGACATAGATTTGGAAGCAAAAAATCCAATATTGCTCCCTCGTCACCACATAGTAAGCAAACTAATTATGTTACATATACACAAATACTGCACTCTGCATGGTGGGGTATTAGATACTCTCACCGACTTAAGACAACAGTACTGGCTACCCCAAGGTAGACAGACAGTAAAATCAATAATCAAATCCTGGTTGTTTGCCGGAGATACGATGCCAGAGTGTGTCCATATCCTGGCCCTCCTCCACTTCCAAAGGAACGAGTCGTACATATTCGTCCCTTTGAGACTACAGGAGTAGATTTCACAGGTGCACTAACACTTACAGGCTACTAAAGACAAGAAACCAGTAAAAGCTTACATCTGTCTTTTACTTGTGCACAACAAGGGCAGTCCATCTAGAAGTGACTCCGGATATGAGTGCCGAAGCATTCTACAGGCTTTTCGCAGGTTGCTTCACGTAGATCCTGTCCTAAGTTAATGTTCTCAGACAATGGGTCCAACTTAAGTGGCAGGAGAAAGCATGTCTGAGGAAAATCTGGACACATCCAATGGTACGCACAGCCCTAAATCAACGGCAGTGCCATTGGAATTCATACCTCCCAGAGCACCATGGCACGGAGTCTTCTATGAACGCATGGTTGGTACGGTAAAACGTTCTCTACGGAAAACCCTACACCGACAAAGGATTGACCTGCAGGAGCTTCAAACAGTATTCATAGAGATAGAAGCACGACTCAATAACCGACCTCTTACCTACCTCTCTGATGAGGTTTTGCAGCGTGAACCATTAAGTCCACCTCATTTGATGTATGGTAGACCTCTCAAAACACTTTTGTCCCTTACGGACGAGGAACCAGAGGATCCTTCATATGTGTCCAAGAGAGTGATTTGGTTCAACGTTTCAAACATCTATCAAGGGTGATTAGTCGGTGGAATGACGTATGGACTCGAGAATACCTTACAGCTCTGAGAGAGTATCATTACGGGGCAAACAACCCCTACAACAGAATTAACTTGAACCCTGGTGACATATTTCTGGTGGATAGTGATGGACCACGCTCAGAGTGGCCTTGTAGGTCAAATAGTCTCTGTTCATCCAGACAGCCAGGGCATCTTGAGAATTGTGAAAGTGAAATGCCGAGGCAATACTACTCTCAAAACTTTAGAGAAATTAGTTCCTTTAGAACTGGCCAGGAACGAAGACGTACAGCGACTTCCAGCACCCGATACGCCAGTACGGGACATACGTCCCAAAGGACTGCCGCTCAACAATGTAAACTCAAATTAAAGCAGCATTATAATTCTGAAGGAGAAGAATAAAGTGATCGCAGTCCTTACCGAGACTTCGACCCGTGTTCTTTCCCCCCCGGAATTATGTCGGGAAACCGACACACTCATACACAATATTATAGTCTTTCCCTTAACAGTATCCCTTAAAATTAGAGAATGGGAGACTCCTGACGTCATCGACGTCGCCGCAGTATTTACATTTTTAAACCACTGTTCATACAACGGTTTAATATCTAAATTGAATAAAAAAGTGTTCAATAAGCCTGACTATAATTATTAACACCAAAATATAGCTTGATTTCCTTGTTAACGTAAATTTAACTTAGAAGTGGAAAAAATATTGGAACAAGGGAAGGAGAGCGTCTCTTACAGACGCCACGCTCACACGAAAACAATAACAGAGCAGCCTTACGCTGCCCATGGCTCCAGAGTTGGTTTAACCCTAGACACCTATTTACGTGTCAAGAACCAACAACACAGCCTATCAACATCACAAGCACGAACGTATCCGTCTTACCAAGTATTTGTTTATTATTCCTAGTGCACTGATTTTAATGTCAAAGTGGTATTGGCGGTTATGATATATGAACAACACCACACCATGTACGTGTACCCCATTTTACAAGCCTTTACATACCATGTTATATCTGTATTGATATGCTTAGGGAAATGTACTAACTCCTTGCATCCCAAACAGGTAAATTGTGACTTGGAACAGCAAGTAGCTTAGCTGAGCAGTAGAACTATGCCCATGTACCTAGCTGTTGCCAGCCTTGAAGGCCTCCACAGCCGCCATTGGCACCATGAGGCACAGGGGCCACACCCCATAGATGCTAACATGACACGGTCTTAGCAGGCCCTTACTACAGGCTCAGATAAGGCCAATCTAGTTATTGTAGTAGTAGTATTCATAACTAGTAATAATTGTTGAAATAATAGTAGATTAGACCACCATATTGTGGTATGATAAAATAATATAATTAAACTTAGGTAAACAATTTGTAGTTAAGAAGGAGCCATTACAAAGTGGTTTAAGCTACAAATGTCCCCCCAATTTGTGTGAGATTAATTTCAGGCAGTTTTAACAAGTACATACAGTCCACTCATTTCTTACCTCTAAGAAAAATAAGATAAACTTAATTTACTGAAGTCAATTAAAAGAGATATACTGCCTGGAGTTTTTACCACAGGTGTAGTAGCCTGGTGTAGTAGAATTAAGTAGTGGCGTGGTGTAGTAGCATGGTGCAGTTGCTGGTGTAGATACGTGATATAGTAGCATGGTTTAGTATCGTGGTGTAGTAGCATGATGTAGTGGTGTGGTGTAGTGGCTTGTGTAGTAGTGTGGTGAAGTAGAGAGGTGTTGTAGCTTGATGTAGTATCATGGTGTAGTAACGTGGTGTAGTAGCATGGTGTAGAGGTGTGGTAAAATGGCAAGGTGTTGTAATGGGGTGTAGTGATGTTGTAGCGTGGTGAAGTGGCATTGTGCAGCGGCGTGTAGTGTCATTGTGTAGTAGAACAGTGTAGTAGCATGGTGTAGTAGCATGATGTAGTAGAGTAGTGTAGTAGAGTTGTTGTAGTGGGGTGGTGTAGTAGCATAGCGTAGGGGTGGGGTGTACTGACGTGGTGTAGCGGCATGGAGTAGTGGTGTGGTGTAGTTATGTGGTGACATAGCATTATGTGATACAGTAGCATTGTGTAGTGGCGTTGTGTAGTGGTGTGTAGTTGTGTGTAGTGTCGTGGTGTAGTAGCACAGTTTAGTAGCATAGTGAAGTAGCATGGTGTGGTAACGTAGTGTAGAAGAGTTTTGTAGTGGCGTGGAGAAGTAGCATAGTGTTGGGGCATGGTGAAGTAGCATAGAGTAGTAGCCTGATGTAGTAGCTAGGTGTATTCACGTGGTGGT
>WNGS01008480.1:45095-62552 GCA_020271785.1 Procambarus virginalis
GGTGGTTGTGTGGAGGTGGTGGTGGTGGTGTGGTGTAGGGTGTGTTTTAGTATTCTGGTGCAGTAGCATAATGTAGTAGCGTGGTTTAGTAGTGTTATTAGTGGCATGTAGTCATGGTGTGGTGTATAAGCCTGGTGTAGTAGCGTGGATTAGTAGCCTGGTGTAGTAGCATGGTGTAGAGGCATTGTGTAGTGGCTTGGTGTAATAGCATGGATTAGTGGCCTGGTGCAGTAGCATTGTGAAGTGTCCTGGTGTAGTAGTGTGGTGTAGTAGCGTTGTGTAGTGACATGGTGTAGTGTCCTGGTGTAGTAGCATGTAGTGGCATGTTGAAGTGGCATGATGTAGTAGTCTGGTGTAGTAGTGTGGTGTAGTAACATGCTGTAGTAGTAGTAGCGTGTTGTAGTGGCATGGTGAAGAAGCATGGTGCAGTAGCGTGGTGTAGTAGACAGGAATAGTAGCTTGGTGTATTGGCATGGTGTAGTGGCATGGGGTAGTAGCCTGGTGTAGTAGCGTGAAGTATCCTGCAGTAGTTGCTTGGTGAAGTAGCCTGGTGTAGTGGCATGGTGTAGTAGCCTTGTGTAGTAGACTGGTGTAGTAGCCTGGTGTAGTGGCTGGTGTAGTGGCATGGTGTAGTAGCCTGGAGCATTAGCATAGTGTAGTGACGTAGTGTAGTGGTGTGGTGTAGTGACGTGGTGAAGTAGCCAAGTGTAGTAGCCTTGTGTAGTGGCGTGGTGTAGTGGCGTGGTGAAGTGGCGCGCTGCAGTTGCATGGTGTAGTTGCCTGGTGTAGTGGCTTGGTGTAGTAGCCTGGTGTAGTAGCGTTAAGTAGTGGCGTGGTGAAGTAGGGTGGTGTAGTGGCGTGGTGTAGTGGTGTGGTGTAGTAGCATGGTGTAGTAGTCAGATGTAGTAGCTTGGTGTAGTACCATTGTGTATTAGCCTGGTGTAGTAGCGTGGTGTAGTGGCGTTGTGTAGTGGTATTGTGTAGTAGCGTGGTGTAGTGGCCTCGTGTAGTAGTGTTGTGTATCGGCCTGGTGTAGTAGCATGGTGTAGTGGCGTTGTGTAGTATCCTGGTATAGTAACTTGGTGGAGTAGCATATAGTGGCATGTTTTAGCGGCATAGTGTAGTAGCATGGTGTAGTAGTGTGGTGTAGTAGCATAGTGTAGTTTCGTGTTGTCGTGGTGTGATGTAGTAGCATTGTGTAGTAGCCTGGTGTAGTAGCATAGTTTAGTAGCATTGTGTAGTGGAGTGGTGTAATAGTGCTTAGCTAAAGCACTATTACACTTAGCACTTAGCTAAAGCAAATGCTAAAAAAGCTTACCAGTTCTGTGTTGTCTCGGAGATTGAGGGGAAGGTATTTTACCGGGCCTGAATACCAAGGTGCTCGGAGTCATAGATGATTCTGTCATGGGTGGAAGCGTATTAGCATTGTATAGAAAATATTTACCAAATTGTTTCAAATAGATAAAACTACAAATAGTAATTATTGAATAATTACATTAGCTTATAGCTTTTCTGAATGCATTAAAAAATTTAGTTTCAGAAATGAAGCAACACTGAGAAAGTTATCAACTGTTTCCATGACCCTGAAGGCTGCTAAAAATATATTACATTAAAATATCCATGCACAAGTATATGTTACTATCTGTGTAAATAAATGTTTCTCCAGTTACATAAAGCTTACCAGTTCTGTGTTGTCTCGGAGTTTGAGGGGAAGGTTTTGTACTGGGCCTGAATACCGAGGTGCTTGGAGTCAGATGATTCTGTTATGGGTGGAAGCGTATTAGCATTGTATAGAAAATATTTACCAAATAGTTTTAAATAGATAAAATTAAAAATAGTAATTACTGAATTATTACATTAGCTTATAGCTTTTCTGAATGTATTGAACAATGTTTTTTATTTTATTTTTATTTCATTTTACTTTATATATTTTATGTTATTTTTTAAATTAAATTTCACATATGTTCAAAGTTGCAACATTTACCATGTAGATTATTCACAAAATGCTTCAGTGTTTCAGGTTGGAAGGTTGACAAATTAACTCTCCCGGCCCCTGAAATATGTTACTTTGTTGAAAGTTAAAATGAAAACCATCATACAAAAAGAAATAAAATGTTTAGAATTAAATTAAATTGCCTGATTCCTATATCATATTATTTTGATGTTCATCTAGAGTGAGCTTACACTCGGCAGTCATTCAGGGCATGGAAACAGTTACTTTTCTTGGTGGTGAATCTTCACTGTCTGAAACAAAAATGCTTAATGCATTCAGAAAAGCTATTAACATATATCTATATATATTTAATAATATATTACCTAGTAAAATATATTACCTATTGAGGTAAAGGAGAAGCATTGCCAGACGTGTGGCTTTATTGAACAAATAATTACAGTACAGTTACATCCTGCAATACACAAGCCATATATTATACAAAACTTATAAAGACTAACAGTGCTTAAGATATATAATATAATAAGCAAAGTACACATGACTAACACTAGAACAAATAGAAATTAACTAGGAGTGAACATAAACTAACCTGTACACAGGCACGACACAGCTGGTCTGACAACAACAAAACAGTCAAGCGAGCATCCAAACAAAACAGTCAAGCGAGCATCCATCCGGGTACAATAATACAATAACACTTTTACTACATTCACCCCCTCTAGCTTTAAGTAACATAGTCCCGAAGATGAGTAGGAGTACTTCGCGTCCTTCCAGATCGTCGAAGGGACTCCTGCAAAGTTGATGCCTCTAGTGTTCCAGTCGGTTTCTGCATACCACCTTCTCGAGGGAGTGTTACATCAGAGAAAGGTTTCCAATTAGGTGTTTCAAAGTTAGGTGGTTCGGAACGAAGTAGTCCAGGATGAGGTAGTTCAGGATGAGGTAGTTCAGGATGAGGCCGTTCAGGATGAGGCGGGTTGGGGTTTACCCCATCTTTCACAATCGCTGGGTGTTGCTGTTGAATGTTGAGATTGGGGTCCAAACTCTCGCAGCCCTCTGTGGCCATGGGTGCGAGGTGTCTTAATGATACAGTAGTAATCCTGCCATCCGGGAACTTGACATGGGCATATTCCGGATTCACATCTACGACCTCAACCTCATCAACTAGAGGATCATTTTTGCTTTGACGCACCTGACGTTTTAGGAGGACAGGGCCTCTGCAAGCAAGCCACGTAGGTAGTGTTCGCCCTGAAGTAGACCTTCTTGTATGCTGGAAGAATCGTTCATGTGGTGTACAATTTGTAGAGGTACACAACAGTGATCGAATAGAGTGGAGTGCATCAGGAAGAACTACTTCCCACTGGGATACATCTAAGCCTCTCGTCCTAAGAGCTAGCAGCACTGTCTTCCAAATAATCCCATTGTACTTCTCAGCCTGGCCATTTCCTCTAGGGTTGTAAGGAGTCGTACGGCTAGTTGCTACCCCTTTTTTAGTAGAAAATCTTTCAACTCCTCCGACATAAACGAAGTTCCCCTATCAGAGTGTATATATGCAGGCATACCAAAGATTGCAAACAACTGCACCAGGCACTGAATTACTGTACCAGTAGTCATATCTGAACAAGGGAATGCAAAAGGGAATCTAGAGAATTCATCTACAACAGTAAGGATATATTTATTCCTTGAATGTGATGGAAGTGGTCCTTTAAAATCTATGTTGAGTCTTTCAAATGGCTGAGTAGCTTTAATCAAATGCCCAGAGTCAAACTTGCAAAACCGAGGTTTAAGTTCAGAGCATGCAGAGCAAGAATTAGTCATCTTCTTCACTTCCTCCACAGAATAAGGCAGATTTCGACATCGGACAAAATGAGCCATACGAGACACTCCAGGGTGACACAGATTGTCATGCAATTCCTTTAATTCATCCATACTGGTGGCACCACATACACGTGAGAATGCATCAGCTGGTATGTTCTTTTTACCTGGGCGATATACAATGTCATAGTGGTAACAGGAGAGTTCGACTCGCCATCTAGCAATTTTATCATTTTTAATCTTACCAGCTGAGTTAGAGTTAAACATAAAAGCGACACTGCGCTGGTCAGTCACAAGCCGAAAATGGCGACCAATAAGATAGTGTCGCCACTTCCTTAGGGCTTCCACAATGGCATACGCTTCCTTCTCCACTGATGAGTGCCTTTGTTCACTATTTGAAAGTGTTCGGGAGAAGAAAGCTACTGGTTGTTCATTCTGGGTTAGGGTAGCGGCAATAGCATGATCTGAAGCATCGGTTTCCACAGTGAAAGGAGTTGTTGGGTCGATTGCTCGAACCACTGCCTCAGCAATGTCTTGTTTCAATCCTTCAAAAGCTTTCGCAGCAGCAGCAGATAAGGGAAAATCATTGGCATGAGAGAGAGGACGGATCTTCTCAGAAAAACTCAGCACCCAACGAGAGTAATGTGCAAGCATTCCCATTGTTCTGCATAAAGAACCTGTGTTACTTGGTAGTGGAAGTTTTAACAGTGGCTCGAGGCGTTCCGGGTCAGGTCTAATTTCTCCTTCTTGTATAAGATATCCCAACAGCTTTATAGACCTGAGTCGAAAACTACACTTTTCAAGATTCAGGGTCAGGTTATATCTTCTCGCAACGTCCATAAAATGTTTCAGATTTTTATCATGGTCTTCCTCAGACTCTCCACACACACAGACATCATCAACGTAAGCGAAGGTACCCTCCACTCCTTCTTTCTCAAGGATGCCATCAATTACCCTTTGAAAACTAGCCACTCCATTAGTGACCCCAAAAGGGATACGATTAAATTCAAAAGCTTCCCACAAGCTTCAAAGGCTGTATAGGGTTTTTCTTCCTCTGTTAAACCCACTTGATGGTAAGCACTTCTCAAGTCCAGAGTGCTGTATACTTTAAATCTAGCAACATTATTCACAATCTCATCTATGTGTGGTAAGGGGTAGGCATCCAGCCCCGTGAATCGATTGATTGTTTGTGAATAATCTACAACCATTCTTTTCTTGTGATGTTCTCCTTTAGTTACTAATACCTGGGCTCTCCATGGAGAATGACTGGGTCTAATTATCTCTTCACGTAGCATCCGAGCGGTCTCAGATTTAATAAACAACTTGTCAGCCTCAGAATAGCGTCTGGATTTTACAGCAATCGGCTTGCAGTCTGGTGCTAAATTACTGAAGAGAGATGGAGCCGGAACTTTGACGGCAGCTAATCCACATATTCTAAGAGGAGGTCTATCTCCTCCAAAAGCCATCTCAAGCACAGAATGATTTTGTAAAAAGTTATGACCTAAAATCACATCAGCACACAAATCGGGTAACACTTTGAGATTCACACCATGGTAAGTTTCTCCTTGTAATTCTAAGTCTACAGAACACTGACCCAGGAATTTTGAAGAGAACGATACAGTAGCCATAGAAACTGCCCCATTGTCAGGATAGACGAGTAACCCACTCTGGTCGGCAATATTCTTATGAATAAAGTTCTCAGAGCTACCAGTGTCAATCAGTGCACTGACTGGAATACCATTGATCTTAGAGCTAAGCACTGATTTATTGAGGCATGCGGGCGAAGTCCCAGCTAAAGTAGCAAGCATAGCAGCGGAATGTTGGGTGTTTGAAGCACTATTAGTCTGTTTCAGAGATCGGCAGACCTTAGCATAATGACCCTTTTTCTTGCAATTCATACACAGAGCCTCTCTAGCCGGACATCGACTGCGAGGATGTCGAGTGTAACCGCAAAAGAAGCACTTAAAACCACTAGTTGTAGCTGCAGAAACTGTGTCAACTTTTTCTTCTGCACTTTCTTGTCCTCCTAAGTCCTCCAGGTCTAATGAGAGTGCCATGGCAGCATTTGTAACCCCTGGCTGAGCATAAGAGGCAGAAAGTTTCTGTGCCGTTTCTAGAGTGTGAGCCTGGTCAAAGGCTGACTGTAAGTCTAAAGTTCTATTTTCAAGTAAGCGCTGCCTTATTGTGGCAGAACCTAGCCCATTAATGAAAGCATCTCTCACATAGTTATCACTGGCTTCTACAGCAGTCACTGCTTTGAACTGGCAATCTTTAGCTAATAACTTTAAAGCCTGAAGAAACTGATCAAGTGACTCACCGGGTTCTTGGCGCCGTGTTGCAAGCACATACCTTGCGAATACTTCATTCTTGGGCTTCACAAACAGTTCTGTTAGGGATTTTTCAGCAGCATCATACGTAGTGCAGTCAGCTATGTAGTCGAACACACGTGGAGCAACGTAGTTTATTAAGAGACACAGCTTGTCCACGGTGGGAGTATTTTCTTCTACTGCAAGAGTGAAGTTTTGGAACGTCTTGAGCCAGTGACGCCATTCTTGAGCGGCGTTGGTGGCGTTTGGGTCAGTAGCAAACCGCTCGGGCCGTAGTAACCGCTCCATGTTCACTGGCTGAATTATTTGTTCAATAAATTGAGGTAAAGGAGAAGCATTGCCAGACATGTGGCTTTATTGAACAAATAATTACAGTACAGTTACATCCTGCAATACACAAGCCATATATTATACAAAACTTATAAAGACTAACAGTGCTTAAGATATATAATATAATAAGCAAAGTACACATGACTAACACTAGAACAAATAGAAATTAACTAGGAGTGAACATAAACTAACCTGTACACAGGCACGACACAGCTGGTCTGACAACAACAAAACAGTCAAGCGAGCATCCAAACTAAACAGTCAAGCGAGCATCCATCCGGGTACAATAATACAATAACACTTTTACTACACCTAGTAAAATATATTACCTAGTAAAATATATTACCTAGCAAAATATATTACCTAGCAAATAAGATTATTTGTTCCATTAGGCAGCCAATCATGTTTCATTTTTTAACAATTATTTTGAATAACTCTAAACATTCATTCCTACATACCTCCATCCACATCATCTGCCACAAAGCATCACAAAGCTTCTAAATATAGGAAGGCCATCAATGTTACATGAAAATAATAATTGTCTCAGTCCTTTTATAGTTGCTTTTGAATATCTACTTATGTTTTTTAACAGTTCCTCTTTTAACCCAAAGTAGACATATTTCATTCCAGATTTTTGCTGAGTTTCTATGTACCTTTCAGAACTGATTAGTGTCCGAGGTGTTTTTGGTAAGTAGCCAATTCCCATTTGCCTCTAAATTTTTAATAATTAATCAACAGGATTGTGTGTAACATCATTCTTGTTTACCCACTGAATTAATAAATTCTGTGGGTAAACAAGTGAATGATGATTATCATGGTCATCATTCTCCTCCTCACTTTGAGAATTAGATAATACATCATGCATATCAGTAAGATTCATGTGTAGATCATCAATTTCAGAGCCTAATCGATACTCTTGATATGACTCGGCTTCAAAAGAACTAATGTCATTGTCTGACGACTCAATCTCTGAACTTGATGCTGCCTCAGTAAGATTAATGGGTTCACTAGTGTGCAGAGCTGTACGTGGATGCATTTTGTGTATACGTTTTAGCTTTCTTGATACTTGCATCCATCTGTTGTTGTATTGGAGTCGCTTTTCTCGTTTATACTCGTACATTCTGTTAAAGAGTGTCAAAATTCTACATTAGACTACCATATTAGCTATATTATTGATAATATTGTATTGACAGATGCAATATGTATTAAAATTCTAAAAATAAGTCATGCATTATATACAATTTATGGGAAACTGATTTGGAGATTTGAGAGATTTTCCAGATTTGGAGACATGCAGAAATGTAACATGTGGAAATGGAGGCATGCCAAAACAAAGACATGCCAAAACAAAGACATGCATAAGTTCAAATTCTTATCTAAATAATTTCTAGTGATTATTATATAAATTATTCCATCAGTACTAGATTAAATATTCACAAAAAAGGAGAAGAGATATTTGATATTCAATACCATCCTCCCTTTGGAAAGAGTAATCATGTCCTGTTGGACATTAATTATATGTTAAGATATAATCTAAACGAAATAATGACATTGAAATGGTTGTTAAACTCGATTTCAATAAAGGACACTATAGGGAACCTCGAAGGAGTACCCTGTATTACAAGTATAATAGTGAAAATATTGGAAAAAATAATTAAAACTATATGTGTGAAGAACACCTACAGACTAATGATATATCAGACTGTCAGTACTGTCTTCGATCTGGAAGGTCCAGTGTAACGAATTTACTCAGTTTCAATGATCGAGCCACAGAGATCTATAAAGAATTATATTCAAGAAAGAGATCTAGGGGTGGTTTTAGATAGAAAACTATAACCTTTGGATCATATTAAGAACTCTTTGCGAGGGGCCTATGCTACACTTGCTTACATTTAGAATTGCTTTAAATACATAGAAGGTCAAATACTAAAAAATTGTTTAAAACTTTTGTTAGACCAAAGCTGGAATATTCAGCGGTTGTATGGTGCCCATATCTAAAGAATCACATCAACAAACTGGAAAAGGTATAGACATGCCACTAAGTGGCTCCCAGAACTGTAGGACAAGCACTACGAGTAGAGGTTAGAGGCATAAAATGCC
Organism: Procambarus virginalis; assembly: GCA_020271785.1. Classification (NCBI taxonomy): domain Eukaryota; kingdom Metazoa; phylum Arthropoda; class Malacostraca; order Decapoda; family Cambaridae; genus Procambarus; species Procambarus virginalis. The sequence continues at coordinate 53,616 of WNGS01008480.1, forward strand.
AAAACTAGATGATAGAATAAAAAGAAGATGTTGTAAAAGGTAACCAAAGATGCCGCAGAAATATTAGAAAATAACTTCACAAGCAGCCTAGTAGACACGGTTGGAACAAGTTTTGGTGGTAGAGGCCAAAACCATCACTAGTTTCAATGCATTATATGACAGTGCTGGGATGGGACACCACAAGCGTAGCCACAAGTATTAGAATTTGGCGGTTCATATCACATTTTTTAAAATTAGAGATAAGGATGGTAATAAAGTTCAATGTAACAACACCTATTATAATGAATTTGTGAGAACTTCATATGAAATTAACAACTGAGCAAAGTATAGTACCATAGAATTAAAAACAAAAATGCTGCTTGTTTTTCTTCACTTTACCTTTCTGTAGATTTTTTCCTTTGTTACTACGTGAATGATCCAGTTTCAGTAGTGTTGTAGTAGTTGTAGTTGTTGGTGTAGTCCTTGCCGTAAATATCAGTAGTTGTGGTAAATATCAGTGTTGTGGTACCTGCAGTTTGAAAAGTTCCAGGAGAGCAGCCCAGGTGTCCCCAAGGGAAGCCCTCGCAGAAAAATGGATTAATATGATAAAGTGACTTGAGTTTACTTAATAAAGACTTAATAAAGTTTTGGAGCTCTGAAGACTCACAGAATGGTGCATTCTGATAGGTCTTTTGAGTGTACTGAGTGTTTTTGGAAAAAATCAAAGTACGAAACAATGTTAAGAGTCACATGCTAATACATTCAGGTAACGAACCTCATGAATGTCTAAAGTGTGGAAAGAGTCCGTCAACCTGCTCATATGAAGGTTCACATGATGGTGCTTTGGGTTTTAAACTATATGAGTATCCAGAATGTGGGAAAAGATTTAGTCAACTTTCNAGCTTCAGATAGACAATGTAAACATTAGCAATAATAATGATGGAAAGTTTCTTGACCTATCCTAGAGAAGAGACTCAACTTCAGCACCCACATACAACACATAACTAAGAACCAAATTTCATCTTCATAGTTTTTTTACCTTGTTGCTTTAAAATTGCACTGTATCTATTGCTACCCAATCTCCCAATCTTTATGTAACCAATCCAAAAAAATTACCATTGTGATCATTGCTGTCTTCTTATATGTGCTACCAATCTGCTGTATGGTGCCTATTATTTTTGTTTAAATTACCAATCAAGCTGTCAATGTAATCAGTCAGAGCTAGTGGCTTTACATGAGTGTAAATACCATGCTATGTATTCTCACAAACCCAATGTACCTTCTTGTATATAAATAAAAAATAAATAAAAATAAATAAATATTTGCTATGGTACATTAAGTAATTTTGTACATTACATTAATTATAAATGAACATTAATTAATTAACATTAATTAAAAATGTTAACAGGTATATTGTAAGAAAATTAAAAAAATTACTAGTAACAGAAAAGGACGAAATCAGCATTCGTATGTCCCAGTTGACCAAATCCATTCCCTTGCTTTGGACATTCATAAGGTTTGTCATCTGTATGAACGATCATGTGAGTCTTCACATGAGAAAGTTGACTAAATCTTTTCCCACATTCTGGATACTCATACAGTTTAAACCCCAAATGCACCATCATGTGAACATTCGTATGAGCAGGTTGATTGAATCTTTTTCCACACTTTAGACGTTCATGAGGTTTATTACCTGAATGTATTAGCATGTGACTTAACATTGCTTCGTACTTTGATTCTTTCCAAAATACTCAGTACACTCAAAGGCCTATCAGAATGCACAATCCTGTGAATCTTCAGAGTACCAAAACTTTTATAAGTAAACTTAAGTCACTTTATCATTATTAATCCATTTTTTCTGCGAGGGCTTCCCTTGGGGAAACTCTGGGCTGCTCTCCTGAAACTTTTCAAACTGAAGGTACCACAACACTGATATTTACCACAACTGCTGATATTTACGATATTCATTATATATCTATTGCTACCCAAGCTCCCAATTTTTATGTACCCAATCCAAACATCTTTACCATTGTGATTATTGCTGTCTTTTTATATGTGCTATCAATCTGCTGTATGGTGCCTATTATTCTTGCTTAAATTACCAATCAAGCTGTCATTGTAATCAGTCAGAGCAAGTGGCTTTAAAAGATTGTAAATACTATGCTATGTATTCTCACAAACCCAATGAACCTTCTTGTATATAAATAAATAATAAATAAATAAAAATAAATATTTGCTATGGTACATTAAATAATTTTGCACATTACATTAATTATAAATGAACATTAATTAATTAAAATTAATTAAAAATGTTAACAGGTATATTGTAGGAAAATTTAAAAAATTACTAGTAACAGAAAAGGACGAAAATCAGTATTTGTATGTCCCAGTTCACCAAATCCATTCCCACGCTCTGGACATTCATAAGGTTTGTCACCTGTATGCATGATCATGTGAGTCTTAACATGAGAAAGTTGACTAAATCTTTTCCCACATTCTGGATTCTCATATAGTTTAAAACCCAAATGCACCATCATGTGAACCTTCATATGAGCAGGTTGACTGACTCTTTTTCCACACTTTAGACATTCATGAGATTCGTTACCTGAATGTATTAGCATGTGACTCTTAACATTGTTTCGTACTTTGATTCTTTCCAAAACACTCAGTACACTCAAAAGACCTATCAGAATGGGCAATCCTGTGAGTCTTCAGAGCTCCAAAACTTTATTAAGTCTTTATTAAGTAAACTCAAGTCACTTTATCATTATTAATCCATTTTTTCTGCGAGGGCTTCCCTTGGGGACACTCTGGGCTGCTCTCCTGGAACTTTTCAAACTGCAGGTACCACAACACTGATATTTACCACAACTACTGATATTTATGCCAAGGACTACAACAACAACTGCAACTACTACAACACTACTGAACTGGATCATTCACGTAGTAACAAAGGAAAAAATCTACAGAAAGGTAAAGTGAAGAAAAACAAGCAGCATTTTTGTTTTTAATTCTATGGTACTATACTTTGCTCAGTTGTTAATTTCATATGAAGTTCTCACAAATTCATTAATAATAGGTGTTGTTACATTGAACTTTATTACCATCCTTATCTCTAATTTTAAAAAATGTGATATGAACCGCCAAATTCTAATATTTGTGGCTACGCTTGTGGTGTCCCATCCCAGCACTGTCATATAATGCATTGAAACTAGTGATGGTTTTGGCCTCCATCACCAAAACTTGTTCCAACCGTGTCTACTACGCTGCTTGTGAAAGTTAATTTCTAATATTTCTGCGGCATCTTTGGTTACCTTTTACAACATCTTCTTTTTATTCTATCATCTAGTTTTGGCATTTTATGCCTCTAACCTCTACTCGTAGTGCTTGTCCTACAGTTCTGGGAGCCACTTAGTGGCATGTTTATACCTTTTCCAGTTTGTTGATGTGATTCTTTAGATATGGGCACCATACAACCGCTGCATATTCCAGCTTTGGTCTAACAAAAGTTTTAAACAATTTCTTTAGTATTTGACCTTCTATGTATTTAAAAGCAATTCTAAATGTAAGCAAGTGTAGCATAGGCCACTCACAAAGAGTTCTTAATATGATCCAAAGGTTATAGTTTTCTATCTAAAACCACCCCTAGATCTCTATCTTGATCAGAATTCTTTATAGATCTCTGTGGCTCGATCACTGAAACTGAGTAAATTCGTTACACTGGACCTTCCAGATCGAAGACAGTACTGACAGTCTGATATATCATTTGTCTGTAGGTGTTCTTCACACATATAGTTTTAATTATTTTTTCCAATATTTTCACTATTATACTTGTAATACAGGGTACTCCTTCGAGGTTACCTATAGTGCCCTTTATTGAAATCGAGTTTAACAACCATTTCAATGTCATTATTTTCGTTTAGATTATATATTAACATATAATTAATGTCCAACAGGACATGATTAATCTTTCCAAAGGGAGGATGGTATTGAATATCAAATATCTCTTCTCCTTTTTTGTGAATATTTAATCTAGTACTGATGGAATAATTTATATAATAATCACTAGAAATTATTTAGATAAGAATTTGAATTTATGCATGTCTTTGTTTTGGCATGCCTCCATTTCCACATGTTACATTTCTGCATGTCTCCAAATCTGGAAAATCTCTCAAATCTCCAAATCAGTTTCCCATAAATTGTATATAATGCATGACTTATTTTTAGAATTTTAATACATATTGCATCTGTCAATACATTATTATCAATAATATAGCTAATATGGTAGTCTAATGTAGAAATTTGACACTCTTTAACAGAATGTACGAGTATAAACGAGAAAAGCGACTCCAATACAACAACAGATGGATGCAAGTATCAAGAAAGCTAAAACGTATACACAAAATGCATCCAAGTACAGCTCTGCACACTAGTGAACCCATTAATCTTACTGAGGCAGCATCAAGTTCAGAGATTGAGTCGTCAGACAATGACATTAATTCTTTTGAAGCCGAGTCATATCAAGAGTATCGATTAGGCTCTGAAATTGATGATCTACACATGAATCTTATTGATATGCATGATGTATTATCTAATTCTCAAAGTGAGGAGGAGAATGATGACCATGATAATCATCATTCACTTGTTTACCCACAGAATTTATTAATTCAGTGGGTAAACAAGAATGATGTTACACACAATCCTGTTGATGAATTATTCAAAATTTTGAGGCAAATGGGAATTGGCTACTTACCAAAAACACCTCGGACATTAATCAGTTCTGAAAGGTACATAGAAACTCAGCAAAAATCTGGAATGAAATATGTCTACTTTGGGTTAAAAGAGGAACTGTTAAAAAACATAAGTAGATATTCAAAAGCAACTATAAAAGGACTGAGACAATTATTATTTTCATGTAACATTGATGGCCTTCCTATATTTAGAAGCTTTGTGATGCTTTGTGGCAGATGATGTGGATGGAGGTATGTAGGAATGAATGTTTAGAGTTATTCAAAATAATTGTTAAAAAATGAAACATGATTGGCTGCCTAATGGAACAAATAATCTTATTTGCTAGGTAATATATTTTGCTAGGTAATATATTTTACTAGGTAATATATTTTACTAGGTAATATATTTTACTAGGTAATATATTATTAAATATATATTGATATATGTTAATAGCTTTTCTGAATGCATTAAGCATTTTTGTTTCAGACAGTGAAGATTCACCACCAAGAAAAGTAACTGTTTCCATGCCCCGAATGACTGCCGAGTGTAAGCTCACTCTAGATGAACATCAAAATAATATGATATAGGAATCAGGCAATTTAATTTAATTCTAAACATTTTATTTCTTTTTGTATGATGGTTTTCATTTTAACTTTCAACAAAGTAACATATTTCAGGGGCCGGGAGAGTTAATTTGTCAACCTTCCAACCTGAAACACTGAAGCATTTTGTGAATAATCTACATGGTAAATGTTGCAACTTTGAACATATGTGAAATTTAATTTATAAAATAACATAAAATATATAAAGTAAAATGAAATAAAAATAAAATAAAAAATTTGTTCAATACATTCAGAAAAGCTATAAGCTAATGTAATAATTCAATAATTACTATTTGTAATTTTATCTATTTAAAACTATTTGGTAAATATTTTCTATACAATGCTAATACGCTTCCAACCATAACAGAATCATCTGACTCCAAGCACCTCGGTATTCAGGCCCAGTACAAAACCTTCCCCTCAAACTCCGAGACAATACTGAACTGGTAAGCTTTATGTAACTGGAGAAACAATTATATACACAGATAGTAACATATACTTGTGCATGGATATTTTAATGTAATATATTTTTAGCAGCCTTCAGGGTGATGGAAACAGTTGATAACTTTCTCAGTGTTGCTTCATTTTTGAAACTAAATTTTTAATGCATTCAGAAAAGCTATAAGCTAATGTAATTATTCAATAATTACTATTTGTAGCTTTACCTATTTAACCCTTAAATGGCGCATAGCTATATACCATTTGACACCCACAGGCGCATAAAAAAAAAAAAAATTATTTTTTCTTCCTAACCTGTTAATTTGTGTTCACTGATCACGGGAAAAATAGTAAAAAAATCGTAAGTTGAATATATTGGCCGCTATAGGGCAGGGAAGTCTGGCACAAAACAGGCGCTCACTCAGCATGCGTCCCAGGCGGTCTGTTGATCGCCAGCTGTCAGGCCGGAGTTGCCACAAAGAGATAATTGCCTAATTATTTCAATGTCTCTGATTGATTTTTCGTAGTTTTTTTGCTGTAATATTATTCAATAGTGTGTAGTGTGATATATTTATATAATGAAATGGGTGAATCATCGCTGTACTCAAAAATATGGTGTGCATATTGTTGATTCAATTATGTTCATCAAACAGTGAACAAATACTTTGTCGGTTGTTACACTATATACACAGGTTATATATAAGTATCTGCATGTTTTGTTCACCATAACGAACCACTAAGTTGCTATTATGAGTCAAAAAGTAACGAGGAGTGACCGCCGTGTACCAGCCAGCCACTCACGCCCTCCCTCAAGTCATCTGACTCGCCCACATTCTCCTCCCACAATACTGTTTTTGCTTTTATTCACTATATACAGACGCTATATATAAGTATCTACATTCGTGTTCACCATAACGAACCACTAAGTTGGTATGCTGAGTGGCAGTGGCAGCCCGCCACTGGCTGCCACTGCCACTGATGGACCTCACAGTCAGCTGATGGCTGCCGCCCTCAAGGCCACACGCACTATTTCTCCTCCAACAATACTGCTTGTGGTGTTATTACGCTATATACACACATTATATATAAATATCTACCGGTTTTATTCACCAAACTTGTACAAGTAAACTGGTATGGTGCCCAAAGACGTGATCACCAGTAAACAACACGATAATTCCTGCAGACGACGCTCCTCTCACCAAAATGGCGGCTCCCAACCTCCTACTCTTGCTGTTTATACTCTCTATACACACGTTATATATAAGTAGCTACATTTGTGTTCACCATAACGAACCGCTAAGCTGGTATGGTGAGTGCAGTCAATAAAAGGTGGCCACACACAGTCAGATAACAACGCCACCACCCTCCCTCCCACAGCATTACTCCTCCCTCCATGGAGCACGCTAAATATCATCACAATCCTCTTATTATCAGACCCATGGTCAGTTTTATCACAGTCAGGGGTCTTCTGTAATAATATTATCGCTACATAATAGCATGAACAAGTATATTATGGCATTTTTAGGCGATGCTGTGGTCACAAGCTGAACAGCAGTGCTGTGAGCTCATGCTGCGTGCGTCAGGCTTGGTAGCTTACTCGATACTGAGGCCCCTAACACCCGGGAGTTTGGCCCACGATTTTTTTTATAAATGGCATCTGTTTACAAGAGCCCTGATGAAGGTGTGGTGAACCCCGTGTATCCGCGGGCCGTTTAAATCTTGCGTAGTACTCCAACGCATCATATGATGCGACGCGCAATTTTCTGCAAGTCGGTCAACGCATCATATGATGCGATGCGCAATTGAAGGGTTAAAACAATTTGGTAAATATTTTCTATACAATGCTAATACACTTCCACCCATGACAGAATCATCTATGACTCCGAGCACCTTGGTATTCAGGCCCGGTAAAATACCTTCCCCTCAATCTCCGAGACAACACAGAACTGGTAAGCTTTTTGTAACTGGAGAAACATTTACATACACAGATAGTAACATATACTTGTGCATGTATATTTTAATGTAATATATTTTTAGCAGCCTTCAGGGTGATGGAAACAGTTGATAATTTTCTCTGTGTTGCTTCATTGTCTGAAACAAATTTTTTAATGCATTCAGAAAAGCTATAAGCTAATGTAGTAATTCAATAATACTATTTGTAATTTTATCTATTTAAAACTATTTGGTAAATATTTTCTGTACAATGCTAATACGCTTCCACCCATAACAGAATCAATTATGACTCCAAGCACCTCGGTATTCAGGCCCAGTACAAAACCTTCCCCTCAAACTCCAAGACAATACTGAACTGGTAAGCTTTATGTAACTGGAGAAACAATTATATACACAGATAGTAACATATACTTGTGCATGGATATTTTAATGTAATATATTTTTAGCAGCCTTCAGGGTGATGGAAACAGTTGATAACTTTCTCAGTGTTGCTTCATTTCTGAAACTAAATTTTTAATGCATTCAGAAAAGCTATAAGCTAATATATTCAAATAATTACTATTTGTAGTTTTATCTATTTAAACAATTTGGTAAATAATTCTATACAATGCAATGTAGTTGCATGGTGTAACAACATGGTGTAGTAAACTGGTGTAATAGCAAAGTGTAGTGACGTTGTTTCATGTAGTGGCGATGTTTAGTTGCGTGGTGTAGCAGCCTGGTATAGTAATGAGGTGTACAGAAATGGTGTTGTGGTGTGGTGTAGTAGCCTGGTTTAGAAGCGTGATGTAGTAGCCTTGTGTAGTAGCCAGGTTTAGTAGCGTAGTGTTGTGGCATGGTGTAGTAGCCTTTTGTAGCAGCGTGGTGTAGTGAAGTGGTGTATTAGCGTGGTGTAGAAAGCTGGTGTAATAGCAAAGTGTAGTGATGTGGTGTAGTGGTCTTGTGTAGTGGCGTGGTGTAGTAGCCAAGTGTAGCAGCCTTTGGTGTAGTGGCATGGTGTAGTGGCATGGTGTAGTGGCGTGGTGTTGCAGCCTGGTATTGTAGAGTGGTGTTGTGTAGTAGATTGGTTTAGTGGTGTGGTGTAGTAGCCTGGTGTAGAGGGCTGGTGTAGTAGGCTGGTGTAGTAGCATGATGTAGTGGCATCGTGTAGAGGCGTGGTGTAGTAGTGTGGTGTACTGGCGTGTTGTAGTAGTGTGGTGCAGTGGCGTCTTGTAGTAATGTGGTGTAGTGGCGT
>WNGS01008482.1:0-19492 GCA_020271785.1 Procambarus virginalis
CAGGGTGCTGCCAGTAGTGTGGCCTAGTGTAGTACAGGGTGCTGCCAGTAGTGTGGTAGTGTAGTACAGGGTGCTGCCAGTAGTGTGTGGCCTAGTGTAGTACAGGGTGCTGCCAGTAGTGTGGTCTAGTGTAGTACAGGGTGCTGCCAGTAGTGTGGACTAGTGTAGTACAGGGTGCTGCCAGTAGTGTGTGGTCTAGTGTAGTACAGGGTGCTGCCAGTAGTGTGTGGCCTAGTGTAGTACAGGGTGCTGCCAGTAGTGTGTGGCTAGTGTAGTGACAGGGTGCTGCCAGTAGTGTGGTCTAGTGTAGTACAGGGTGCTGCCAGTAGTGTGGCCTAGTGTAGTACAGGGTGCTGCCAGTAGTGTGGTCTAGTGTAGTACAGGGTGCTGCCAGTAGTGTGGTCTAGTGTAGTACAGGGTGCTGCCAGTAGTGTGGTCTAGTGTAGTACAGGGTGCTGCCAGTAGTGTGTGGTCTAGTGTAGTACAGGGTGCTGCCAGTAGTGTGGCCTAGTGTAGTACAGGGTGCTGCCAGTAGTGTGGCCTAGTGTAGTACAGGGTGCTGCCAGTAGTGTGGTCTAGTGTAGTACAGGGTGCTGCCAGTAGTGTGTGGACTAGTGTAGTACAGGGTGCTGCCAGTAGTGTGGCCTAGTGTAGTACAGGGTGCTGCCAGTAGTGTGGCCTAGTGTAGTACAGGGTGCTGCCAGTAGTGTGTGGTCTAGTGTAGTACAGGGTGCTGCCTGTAGTGTGGCCTAGTGTAACAGGGTGCTGCCAGTAGTGTGTGCCTAGTGTAGTACAGGGTGCTGCCAGTAGTGTGGCCTAGTGTAGTACAGGGTGCTGCCAGTAGTGTGTGGCCTAGTGTAGTACAGGGTGCTGCCAGTAGTGTGTGGCCTAGTGTAGTACAGGGTGCTGCCAGTAGTGTGGCCTAGTGTAGTACAGGGTGCTGCCAGTAGTGTGGCCTAGTGTAGTACAGGGTGCTGCCAGTAGTGTGTGGCTAGTGTAGTACAGGGTGCTGCCAGTAGTGTGTGGCTAGTGTAGTACAGGGTGCTGCCAGTAGTGTGTGGCTAGTGTAGTACAGGGTGCTGCCAGTAGTGTGGTCTAGTGTAGTACAGGGTGCTGCCAGTAGTGTGGCCTAGTGTAGTACAGGGTGCTGCCAGTAGTGTGGTCTAGTGTAGTACAGGGTGCTGCCAGTAGTGTGGTCTAGTGTAGTACAGGGTGCTGCCAGTAGTGTGGTCTAGTGTAGTACAGGGTGCTGCCAGTAGTGTGGTCTAGTGTAGTACAGGGTGCTGCCAGTAGTGTGGCCTAGTGTAGTACAGGGTGCTGCCAGTAGTGTGGCCTAGTGTAGTACAGGGTGCTGCCAGTAGTGTGGTCTAGTGTAGTACAGGGTGCTGCCAGTAGTGTGTGGTCTAGTGTAGTACAGGGTGCTGCCAGTAGTGTGGCCTAGTGTAGTACAGGGTGCTGCCAGTAGTGTGGCCTAGTGTAGTACAGGGTGCTGCCAGTAGTGTGTGTCTAGTGTAGTACAGGGTGCTGCCAGTAGTGTGGCCTAGTGTAGTACAGGGTGCTGCCAGTAGTGTGGCTAGTGTAGTACAGGGTGCTGCCAGTAGTGTGGCCTAGTGTAGTACAGGGTGCTGCCAGTAGTGTGTGGTCTAGTGTAGTACAGGGTGCTGCCAGTAGTGTGTGCCTAGTGTAGTACAGGGTGCTGCCAGTAGTGTGGTCTAGTGTAGTACAGGGTGCTGCCAGTAGTGTGGCCTAGTGTAGTACAGGGTGCTGCCAGTAGTGTGGTCTAGTGTAGTACAGGGTGCTGCCAGTAGTGTGGTCTAGTGTAGTACAGGGTGCTGCCAGTAGTGTGGTCTAGTGTAGTACAGGGTGCTGCCAGTAGTGTGGTCTAGTGTAGTACAGGGTGCTGCCAGTAGTGTGGTCTAGTGTAGTACAGGGTGCTGCCAGTAGTGTGGCCTAGTGTAGTACAGGGTGCTGCCAGTAGTGTGGCCTAGTGTAGTACAGGGTGCTGCCAGTAGTGTGGTCTAGTGTAGTACAGGGTGCTGCCAGTAGTGTGGCCTAGTGTAGTACAGGGTGCTGCCAGTAGTGTGGTCTAGTGTAGTACAGGGTGCTGCCAGTAGTGTGTGGCTAGTGTAGTACAGGGTGCTGCCAGTAGTGTGGCCTAGTGTAGTACAGGGTGCTGCCAGTAGTGTGGGCTAGTGTAGTACAGGGTGCTGCCAGTAGTGTGTGGTCTAGTGTAGTACAGGGTGCTGCCAGTAGTGTGGCCTAGTGTAGTACAGGGTGCTGCCAGTAGTGTGGTCTAGTGTAGTACAGGGTGCTGCCAGTAGTGTGGTCTAGTGTAGTACAGGGTGCTGCCAGTAGTGTGGTCTAGTGTAGTACAGGGTGCTGCCAGTAGTGTGTGGCTAGTGTAGTACAGGGTGCTGCCAGTAGTGTGGCCTAGTGTAGTACAGGGTGCTGCCAGTAGTGTGGCCTAGTGTAGTACAGGGTGCTGCCAGTAGTGTGGTCTAGTGTAGTACAGGGTGCTGCCAGTAGTGTGGTCTAGTGTAGTACAGGGTGCTGCCAGTAGTGTGGCCTAGTGTAGTACAGGGTGCTGCCAGTAGTGTGGTCTAGTGTAGTACAGGGTGCTGCCAGTAGTGTGGTCTAGTGTAGTACAGGGTGCTGCCAGTAGTGTGTGGCCTAGTGTAGTACAGGGTGCTGCCAGTAGTGTGGTCTAGTGTAGTACAGGGTGCTGCCAGTAGTGTGGCCTAGTGTAGTACAGGGTGCTGCCAGTAGTGTGGTCTAGTGTAGTACAGGGTGCTGCCAGTAGTGTGTGGCTAGTGTAGTACAGGGTGCTGCCAGTAGTGTGGTCTAGTGTAGTACAGGGTGCTGCCAGTAGTGTGGTCTAGTGTAGTACAGGGTGCTGCCAGTAGTGTGGCCTAGTGTAGTACAGGGTGCTGCCAGTAGTGTGTGGCCTAGTGTAGTACAGGGTGCTGCCAGTAGTGTGTGGCCTAGTGTAGTACAGGGTGCTGCCAGTAGTGTGGTCTAGTGTAGTACAGGGTGCTGCCAGTAGTGTGGCCTAGTGTAGTACAGGGTGCTGCCAGTAGTGTGGTAGTGTAGTACAGGGTGCTGCCAGTAGTGTGGTCTAGTGTAGTACAGGGTGCTGCCAGTAGTGTGGTCTAGTGTAGTACAGGGTGCTGCCAGTAGTGTGGCCTAGTGTAGTACAGGGTGCTGCCAGTAGTGTGGCCTAGTGTAGTACAGGGTGCTGCCAGTAGTGTGGTCTAGTGTAGTACAGGGTGCTGCCAGTAGTGTGGGCTAGTGTAGTACAGGGTGCTGCCAGTAGTGTGGCCTAGTGTAGTACAGGGTGCTGCCAGTAGTGTGGCCTAGTGTAGTACAGGGTGCTGCCAGTAGTGTGTGGTCTAGTGTAGTACAGGGTGCTGCCAGTAGTGTGGCCTAGTGTAGTACAGGGTGCTGCCAGTAGTGTGTGGCCTAGTGTAGTACAGGGTGCTGCCAGTAGTGTGGCCTAGTGTAGTACAGGGTGCTGCCAGTAGTGTGTGCTAGTGTAGTACAGGGTGCTGCCAGTAGTGTGGCCTAGTGTAGTACAGGGTGCTGCCAGTAGTGTGGCCTAGTGTAGTACAGGGTGCTGCCAGTAGTGTGGCCTAGTGTAGTACAGGGTGCTGCCAGTAGTGTGGCCTAGTGTAGTACAGGGTGCTGCCAGTAGTGTGGCCTAGTGTAGTACAGGGTGCTGCCAGTAGTGTGGTCTAGTGTAGTACAGGGTGCTGCCAGTAGTGTGGTCTAGTGTAGTACAGGGTGCTGCCAGTAGTGTGGCTAGTGTAGTACAGGGTGCTGCCAGTAGTGTGGCCTAGTGTAGTACAGGGTGCTGCCAGTAGTGTGGTCTAGTGTAGTACAGGGTGCTGCCAGTAGTGTGGCCTAGTGTAGTACAGGGTGCTGCCAGTAGTGTGGCCTAGTGTAGTACAGGGTGCTGCCAGTAGTGTGGCCTAGTGTAGTACAGGGTGCTGCCAGTAGTGTGGCCTAGTGTAGTACAGGGTGCTGCCAGTAGTGTGGTCTAGTGTAGTACAGGGTGCTGCCAGTAGTGTGGTCTAGTGTAGTACAGGGTGCTGCCAGTAGTGTGGTCTAGTGTAGTACAGGGTGCTGCCAGTAGTGTGGCCTAGTGTAGTACAGGGTGCTGCCAGTAGTGTGGGCCTAGTGTAGTACAGGGTGCTGCCAGTAGTGTGGTCTAGTGTAGTACAGGGTGCTGCCAGTAGTGTGGCCTAGTGTAGTACAGGGTGCTGCCAGTAGTGTGGCTAGTGTAGTACAGGGTGCTGCCAGTAGTGTGGCCTAGTGTAGTACAGGGTGCTGCCAGTAGTGTGGCCTAGTGTAGTACAGGGTGCTGCCAGTAGTGTGTGGCCTAGTGTAGTACAGGGTGCTGCCAGTAGTGTGCCTAGTGTAGTACAGGGTGCTGCCAGTAGTGTGGCCTAGTGTAGTACAGGGTGCTGCCAGTAGTGTGGCCTAGTGTAGTACAGGGTGCTGCCAGTAGTGTGGCCTAGTGTAGTACAGGGTGCTGCCAGTAGTGTGGCTAGTGTAGTACAGGGTGCTGCCAGTAGTGTGTGGTCTAGTGTAGTACAGGGTGCTGCCAGTAGTGTGGCCTAGTGTAGTACAGGGTGCTGCCAGTAGTGTGTGGCCTAGTGTAGTACAGGGTGCTGCCAGTAGTGTGGTCTAGTGTAGTACAGGGTGCTGCCAGTAGTGTGGCCTAGTGTAGTACAGGGTGCTGCCAGTAGTGTGGCCTAGTGTAGTACAGGGTGCTGCCAGTAGTGTGTGCCTAGTGTAGTACAGGGTGCTGCCAGTAGTGTGGTCTAGTGTAGTACAGGGTGCTGCCAGTAGTGTGTGCCTAGTGTAGTACAGGGTGCTGCCAGTAGTGTGACCTAGTGTAGTACAGGGTGCTGCCAGTAGTGTGGCCTAGTGTAGTACAGGGTGCTGCCAGTAGTGTGTCCTAGTGTAGTACAGGGTGCTGCCAGTAGTGTGGCCTAGTGTAGTACAGGGTGCTGCCAGTAGTGTGTGGCCTAGTGTAGTACAGGGTGCTGCCAGTAGTGTGGCCTAGTGTAGTACTGGCAGCACCCTGTACTACACTAGCCACACTACTGGCAGCACCCTGTACTACACTAGGCCACACACTACTGGCAGCACCCTGTACTACACTAGGCCACACTACTGGCAGCACCCTGTACTACACTAGGCCACACACTGGCAGCACCCTGTACTACACTAGCCACACTACTGGCAGCACCCTGTACTACACTAGGTCACACTACTGGCAGCACCCTGTACTACACTAGGCCACACTACTGGCAGCACCCTGTACTACACTAGCCACACTACTGGCAGCACCCTGTACTACACTAGCCACACTACTGGCAGCACCCTGTACTACACTAGGCCACACTACTGGCAGCACCCTGTACTACACTAGGCCACACTACTGGCAGCACCCTGTACTACACTAGCCACACTACTGGCAGCACCCTGTACTACACTAGGCCACACACTACTGGCAGCACCCTGTACTACACTAGGCCACACTACTGGCAGCACCCTGTACTACACTAGCCACACACTACTGGCAGCACCCTGTACTACACTAGGCCACACACTACTGGCAGCACCCTGTACTACACTAGGCCACACTACTGGCAGCACCCTGTACTACACTAGGCCACACTACTGGCAGCACCCTGTACTACACTAGACCACACTACTGGCAGCACCCTGTACTACACTAGGCCACACTACTGGCAGCACCCTGTACTACACTAGGCCACACACTACTGGCAGCACCCTGTACTACACTAGACCACACTACTGGCAGCACCCTGTACTACACTAGGTCACACTACTGGCAGCACCCTGTACTACACTAGGCCACACACTGGCAGCACCCTGTACTACACTAGACCACACTACTGGCAGCACCCTGTACTACACTAGGCCACACTACTGGCAGCACCCTGTACTACACTAGGCCACACTACTGGCAGCACCCTGTACTACACTAGGCCACACACTACTGGCAGCACCCTGTACTACACTAGGCCACACTGGCAGCACCCTGTACTACACTAGGCCACACTACTGGCAGCACCCTGTACTACACTAGGCCACACTACTGGCAGCACCCTGTACTACACTAGCCACACTACTGGCAGCACCCTGTACTACACTAGGCCACACTACTGGCAGCACCCTGTACTACACTAGGCCACACTACTGGCAGCACCCTGTACTACACTAGGCCACACACTACTGGCAGCACCCTGTACTACACTAGCCACACTACTGGCAGCACCCTGTACTACACTAGACCACACTACTGGCAGCACCCTGTACTACACTAGACCACACTACTGGCAGCACCCTGTACTACACTAGACCACACTACTGGCAGCACCCTGTACTACACTAGGCCACACTACTGGCAGCACCCTGTACTACACTAGGCCACACTACTGGCAGCACCCTGTACTACACTAGGCCACACACTACTGGCAGCACCCTGTACTACACTAGGCCACACACTACTGGCAGCACCCTGTACTACACTAGACACACTACTGGCAGCACCCTGTACTACACTAGACCACACTACTGGCAGCACCCTGTACTACACTAGACCACACTACTGGCAGCACCCTGTACTACACTAGACCACACTACTGGCAGCACCCTGTACTACACTAGGCCACACTACTGGCAGCACCCTGTACTACACTAGGCCACACTACTGGCAGCACCCTGTACTACACTAGACCACACTACTGGCAGCACCCTGTACTACACTAACCACACTACTGGCAGCACCCTGTACTACACTAGGCCACTACTGGCAGCACCCTGTACTACACTAGACCACACTACTGGCAGCACCCTGTACTACACTAGGCCACACTACTGGCAGCACCCTGTACTACACTAGGCCACACTACTACTGGCAGCACCCTGTACTACACTAGGCCACACACTACTGGCAGCACCCTGTACTACACTAGGCCACACTACTGGCAGCACCCTGTACTACACTAGGCCACACTACTGGCAGCACCCTGTACTACACTAGGCCACACTACTGGCAGCACCCTGTACTACACTAGGCCACACTACTGGCAGCACCCTGTACTACACTAGACCACACTACTGGCAGCACCCTGTACTACACTAGACCACACACTACTGGCAGCACCCTGTACTACACTAGAGCACACACTACTGGCAGCACCCTGTACTACACTAGACCACACTACTGGCAGCACCCTGTACTACACTAGGCCACACTACTGGCAGCACCCTGTACTACACTAGGCCACACTACTGGCAGCACCCTGTACTACACTAGGCCACACTACTGGCAGCACCCTGTACTACACTAGACCACACTACTGGCAGCACCCTGTACTACACTAGACCACACTACTGGCAGCACCCTGTACTACACTAGGCCACACTACTGGCAGCACCCTGTACTACACTAGGCCACACACTACTGGCAGCACCCTGTACTACACTAGGCCACACTACTGGCAGCACCCTGTACTACACTAGACCACACTACTGGCAGCACCCTGTACTACACTAGACCACACTACTGGCAGCACCCTGTACTACACTAGACCACACTACTGGCAGCACCCTGTACTACACTAGGCCACACTACTGGCAGCACCCTGTACTACACTAGGCACCACACTACTGGCAGCACCCTGTACTACACTAGACCACACACTACTGGCAGCACCCTGTACTACACTAGGCCACACTACTGGCAGCACCCTGTACTACACTAGACCACACTACTGGCAGCACCCTGTACTACACTAGACCACACTACTGGCAGCACCCTGTACTACACTAGACCACACTACTGGCAGCACCCTGTACTACACTAGGCCACACTACTGGCAGCACCCTGTACTACACTAGACCACACTACTGGCAGCACCCTGTACTACACTAGGCCACACTACTGGCAGCACCCTGTACTACACTAGGCCACACTACTGGCAGCACCCTGTACTACACTAGACCACACTACTGGCAGCACCCTGTACTACACTAGGCCACACACTACTGGCAGCACCCTGTACTACACTAGACCACACTACTGGCAGCACCCTGTACTACACTAGACCACACTACTGGCAGCACCCTGTACTACACTACCACACTACTGGCAGCACCCTGTACTACACTAGACCACACACTACTGGCAGCACCCTGTACTACACTAGGCCACACACTACTGGCAGCACCCTGTACTACACTAGACCACACACTACTGGCAGCACCCTGTACTACACTAGACCACACTACTGGCAGCACCCTGTACTACACTAGACCACACTACTGGCAGCACCCTGTACTACACTAGGCCACACACTACTGGCAGCACCCTGTACTACACTAGACCACACTACTGGCAGCACCCTGTACTACACTAGGCCACACACTACTGGCAGCACCCTGTACTACACTAGGACCACACTACTGGCAGCACCCTGTACTACACTAGGCCACACTACTGGCAGCACCCTGTACTACACTAGACCACACTACTGGCAGCACCCTGTACTACACTAGGCCACACTACTGGCAGCACCCTGTACTACACTAGGCCACACTACTGGCAGCACCCTGTACTACACTAGGCCACACTACTGGCAGCACCCTGTACTACACTAGGCCACACTACTGGCAGCACCCTGTACTACACTAGGCCACACTACTGGCAGCACCCTGTACTACACTAGGCCACACACTGGCAGCACCCTGTACTACACTAGGCCACACTACTGGCAGCACCCTGTACTACACTAGACCACACTACTGGCAGCACCCTGTACTACACTAGGCCACACACTACTGGCAGCACCCTGTACTACACTAGGCCACACTACTGGCAGCACCCTGTACTACACTAGGCCACACTACTGGCAGCACCCTGTACTACACTAGACCACACTACTGGCAGCACCCTGTACTACACTAGCCCACACTACTGGCAGCACCCTGTACTACACTAGACCACACTACTGGCAGCACCCTGTACTACACTAGCCACACTACTGGCAGCACCCTGTACTACACTAGACCACACTACTGGCAGCACCCTGTACTACACTAGGCCACACTACTGGCAGCACCCTGTACTACACTAGGCCACACTACTGGCAGCACCCTGTACTACACTAGGCCACACACTACTGGCAGCACCCTGTACTACACTAGGCCACACTACTGGCAGCACCCTGTACTACACTAGGCCACACTACTGGCAGCACCCTGTACTACACTAGGCCACACTACTGGCAGCACCCTGTACTACACTAGGCCACACTACTGGCAGCACCCTGTACTACACTAGGCCACACTACTGGCAGCACCCTGTACTACACTAGGCCACACTACTGGCAGCACCCTGTACTACACTAGACCACACTACTGGCAGCACCCTGTACTACACTAGCCACACTACTGGCAGCACCCTGTACTACACTAGACCACACTACTGGCAGCACCCTGTACTACACTAGACCACACTACTGGCAGCACCCTGTACTACACTAGACCACACTACTGGCAGCACCCTGTACTACACTAGACCACACTACTGGCAGCACCCTGTACTACACTAGACCACACTACTGGCAGCACCCTGTACTACACTAGACCACACTACTGGCAGCACCCTGTACTACACTAGGCACTACTGGCAGCACCCTGTACTACACTAGACCACACTACTGGCAGCACCCTGTACTACACTAGACCACACTACTGGCAGCACCCTGTACTACACTAGACCACACTACTGGCAGCACCCTGTACTACACTAGGCCACACTACTGGCAGCACCCTGTACTACACTAGACCACACTACTGGCAGCACCCTGTACTACACTAGGCCACACTACTGGCAGCACCCTGTACTACACTAGACCACACTACTGGCAGCACCCTGTACTACACTAGACCACACTACTGGCAGCACCCTGTACTACACTAGACCACACTACTGGCAGCACCCTGTACTACACTAGACCACACTACTGGCAGCACCCTGTACTACACTAGACCACACTACTGGCAGCACCCTGTACTACACTAGGCACACACTACTGGCAGCACCCTGTACTACACTAGACCACACTACTGGCAGCACCCTGTACTACACTAGACCACACTACTGGCAGCACCCTGTACTACACTAGACCACACACTACTGGCAGCACCCTGTACTACACTAGACCACACTACTGGCAGCACCCTGTACTACACTAGACCACACTACTGGCAGCACCCTGTACTACACTAGACCACACTACTGGCAGCACCCTGTACTACACTAGACCACACTACTGGCAGCACCCTGTACTACACTAGGCCACACTACTGGCAGCACCCTGTACTACACTAGGCCACACACTACTGGCAGCACCCTGTACTACACTAGGCCACACACTACTGGCAGCACCCTGTACTACACTAGACCACACTACTGGCAGCACCCTGTACTACACTAGACCACACTACTGGCAGCACCCTGTACTACACTAGACCACACTACTGGCAGCACCCTGTACTACACTAGACCACACTACTGGCAGCACCCTGTACTACACTAGGCCACACTACTGGCAGCACCCTGTACTACACTAGACCACACTACTGGCAGCACCCTGTACTACACTAGACCACACTACTGGCAGCACCCTGTACTACACTAGACCACACACTACTGGCAGCACCCTGTACTACACTAGACCACACTACTGGCAGCACCCTGTACTACACTAGGCCACACTACTGGCAGCACCCTGTACTACACTAGGCCACACTACTGGCAGCACCCTGTACTACACTAGACCACACACTACTGGCAGCACCCTGTACTACACTAGGCCACACTACTGGCAGCACCCTGTACTACACTAGGCCACACTACTGGCAGCACCCTGTACTACACTAGGCCACACTACTGGCAGCACCCTGTACTACACTAGGCCACACTACTGGCAGCACCCTGTACTACACTAGGCCACACTACTGGCAGCACCCTGTACTACACTAGGCCACACACTACTGGCAGCACCCTGTACTACACTAGACCACACTACTGGCAGCACCCTGTACTACACTAGGCCACACTACTGGCAGCACCCTGTACTACACTAGACCACACTACTGGCAGCACCCTGTACTACACTAGACCACACTACTGGCAGCACCCTGTACTACACTAGAACACACTACTGGCAGCACCCTGTACTACACTAGGCCACACTACTGGCAGCACCCTGTACTACACTAGGCCACACTACTGGCAGCACCCTGTACTACACTAGGCACACTACTGGCAGCACCCTGTACTACACTAGGCCACACTACTGGCAGCACCCTGTACTACACTAGACCACACTACTGGCAGCACCCTGTACTACACTAGCCACACTACTGGCAGCACCCTGTACTACACTAGGCCACACTACTGGCAGCACCCTGTACTACACTAGGCCACACTACTGGCAGCACCCTGTACTACACTAGGCCACACTACTGGCAGCACCCTGTACTACACTAGGCCACACTACTGGCAGCACCCTGTACTACACTAGGCCACACTACTGGCAGCACCCTGTACTACACTAGGCCACACTACTGGCAGCACCCTGTACTACACTAGGCCACACTACTGGCAGCACCCTGTACTACACTAGGCCACACTACTGGCAGCACCCTGTACTACACTAGACCACACTACTGGCAGCACCCTGTACTACACTAGGCCACACTACTGGCAGCACCCTGTACTACACTAGACACACACTACTGGCAGCACCCTGTACTACACTAGACCACACTACTGGCAGCACCCTGTACTACACTAGGCCACACTACTGGCAGCACCCTGTACTACACTAGACCACACTACTGGCAGCACCCTGTACTACACTAGGCCCACACTACTGGCAGCACCCTGTACTACACTAGGCCACACTACTGGCAGCACCCTGTACTACACTAGACCACACTACTGGCAGCACCCTGTACTACACTAGGCCACACTACTGGCAGCACCCTGTACTACACTAGGCCACACTACTGGCAGCACCCTGTACTACACTAGGCCACACTACTGGCAGCACCCTGTACTACACTAGACCACACTACTGGCAGCACCCTGTACTACACTAGACCACACTACTGGCAGCACCCTGTACTACACTAGGCCACACACTACTGGCAGCACCCTGTACTACACTAGGCCACACTACTGGCAGCACCCTGTACTACACTAGACACACTACTGGCAGCACCCTGTACTACACTAGACCACACTACTGGCAGCACCCTGTACTACACTAGCCACACTACTGGCAGCACCCTGTACTACACTAACCACACTACTGGCAGCACCCTGTACTACACTAGCCACACTACTGGCAGCACCCTGTACTACACTAGACCACACTACTGGCAGCACCCTGTACTACACTAGGCCACACTACTGGCGCACCTGTACTACACTAGGCCACACTACTGGCAGCACCCTGTACTACACTAGGCCACACTACTGGCAGCACCTGTACTACACTAGCCACACTACTGGCAGCACCCTGTACTACACTAGGCCACACTACTGGCAGCACCCTGTACTACACTAGACCNTTGGCCCTCCAGTATCTTCCAGGTGTATATTATTTGATATCTCTCTCGTCTTCTTTCTAGTGAGTACATTTGGAGAGCTTTGAGACGATCCCAATAATTTAGGTGCTTTATCGCGTCTATACGTGGTATATGTTCTCTGTATTCCCTCTATTTCAGCAATCTCTCCTGCTCTGAAGGGGGAAGTGAGTACTGAGCAGTACTCAAGACGGGACAGCACAAGTGACTTGAAGAGTACAACCATTGTGATGGGATCCCTGGATTTGAAAGTTCTCGTAATCCATCCTATCATTTTTCTGGCTGTCGCAATATTTGCTTGGTATGCTCCCTAAACGTTAGGTCGTCAGACATCATTATTCCCAAATCCTTTACATGCTGTTTTCCTACTATGGGCACATTTGATTGTGTTTTGTACCCTGTATTATGTTTAAGGTCCTCATTTTACCGTACCTGAGTACCTGGAATTTATCACTGTTAAACATCATATTATTTCTGATGCCCAGTCGAAAACTATTAATATCAGCTTGAAGTTTTTCAATGTCTTCAGCGAGGTATTTTCATACTGATTTTTGTGTCATCTGCAAAGGATGATACGAAGCTGTGACTTGTATTTTTGTCTATATCTGATATGAGAATAAGGAAAAGCAGCGGTGCAAGGACTGTACCCTGAGGTACAGAGCTTTTAACTGCACTTGGACTAGATTTATATGGTTGACCGTTACTCGCTGAGTCCTGTTTGACAGAAAACTGAGTATCCAGCGTCCTACTTTACCGGTTATTCCCATTGACTTCATTTTGTGTGCTATCACGCCATGGTCACATTTATCGAAAGCCTTTGCGAAGTCCGTGTATATCACATCAGCATTCTGTTTTCTTCTAATGCCTCAGTGACTTTATCGTAGTGCTCAAGTAGCTGTGAGAGGCACGATCTTCCCGCTCGAAATCCATGTTGGCCTGGGTGTGAAGGTCATTGGTCTCCATGAAATTGGTGACCTGACTCCTAATCACTCTCTCAAATACTTTTATTATGTGCGAGTTAGTGCAACTGGTCTATAATTCTTTGCCAATGCTTTGCTCCCTCCTTGTGTAGAGGGGTATGTCGCTATTTTTGTCCCTAACTCCCCTTGCCACTTCGGGGGGGTATAGGGTTTTGATATAGCTCAGGGCACCGATCCCCCAGCCATAGGGCATGGCGAGATGGCACCCCTAAGCATACCTAATACCCTAACAACACACAAACTAAAATACACAAATATGGCAGATCTCATCACACCCACAAGAGTTAAGATGATACTAATAATACATAATAATAACCTGAAAAAAAAAATAAATATTAATGGAAAATTCTTTTGTATTGGTTTTTTTCTATATGGGACACAGCACACATAGGTAGAGGTGCACAGTATAACATTAAAAAAGAACAAACGCTGAAGGCCAAAGCAGCAAGCTGCCTAAGCGGCAGGATTGATGACTTGACATCGGCATACATGGAAAACTAGACACAGTGGAAGCTCCTAACAAAGCCCGGAGCGGGAGGGATATCATGTATGCGCATGGGGTCCCTCCGGCCGCCGCCTTACCCACTCGCGGGCTCCGGCCAGGTCCTCCACCTCTTGTGAGAAGCCATTGGGAGAAGTGGTACTCCGGATGACAACTCTGCTTAGATAGTTGGCTACCAGCTATCGTGGCTGCGGTTCACCTAAGCGAGACTATATTGACCCTTATGCACCCTGTGCACAGTGATCCTGGGACTATGGTGGTCTGCCCCGTGACGTGGTCTTGGACCATATTCTATATATTGAATATGTCCAGGTCAGGGCCTTCACAGAGCAGATCTCGAGGTCGCTCTTGGTGAGACCCATATCCATTAAACCACGTGCACTCTCCTTGCACCATCCTCCTCTCCAATTAAGGGTTATTGAAGAGGCGGATGCTGTATGCTTCCGGTATACTCCCGGACCTTCTGCAGGATCTCGGGGGTGCCGTACTTGTCGCACTTGCTCTGATGTGGACGGGAGAGTGGGAAGTTATCAGCTGAGACCTGGGTGTCTAATATAAAGGCCTCGTCACCTTTGCAAGCTATGATGTCAGGCTTGCAGAAGGTCCCTCCATCTGGTATACGGACTTCGCGTTCCACCTCGAAGCCTCTTTGCCGCAGGCGGCCGGCTACGAACCGGGTGATATCGTCATGACGTTTCACCCGAGCCCCGTGCGTCTTGTGGCATGCCTGGGATATGTGGCCCAGGGTTCCTGGTTTCCGACAGGCATCGCAGAGACCAGAAGCCTCGGGTCTACCCCTGGCTGCTCTAGACGGCGTGGCCACAGCGTTTGCCCGGATCTGGATGGCGTGAGCAAAATCTCCTCCGCTTAGCAGACGGGTACCGGATGCGACCCACTTGTGGCAGGAAGGTACCTCACAAGAGGACGCGAGGCCGGCCCATCAACCATGCTGTACAGTTTTGCTTTCCACCTTCTCGAGCACTCGGTCGTTCTGTTGGACGGGGTTCCGGCAGCCGTGGTCGGGTCTACCCATCGCCGCATTCGCACTTGGAACGCGGGAAGGAGAGCCACTGCCACTACCACTGGATCCTCCGACTCTACTAGCGCCCCGAGCCGCTTGTTCTTTTGCAGCCGGATCGATGTGGCAAAGTCGGGTATTCCTAGTCCACCGTCTTTCACGTCCGCGTGGATAAGGCATTGGGAGTATCGTGAGGCAGCCGCAGCCAGCCACGAGTGGCGTGCCGCAGCCGCCGGTCAAGCCTCGCCAACTCCGTTTTAGCCACACGTCCGAGGACAAGGCGGTGGTTCATCTTGGGGATTAGGTGGTGCTTAAGTAGGTATAACCTCTGTTGGGGTTTGAGTGGCGCCTTCGTGATGTTGGTCAGGCCGTCCTCAAACAGGGAACCGTAGGATAAGCGTCTGCCCCCCGCCCCGATAAGAATCCCTAAGTACTTATACTCGTCCGCCACGCTCATAGTACCGATTGCATCGTCCCCGACGTAGTATGCCTTCCTAGTGGGGACATGCCACGTCTTGCGGTGTGCATCGATCGCTATGCTTAGCGTACGGCATTTTGCAGCGTTTACTTTAAGACCAGAGCCCCGCAGTGTGTGGCAAATACTCGTTATGAGTGTCTGTAGTCCGGCAGCCGTTTCCGCTGCCACAACCAGATCGTCCGCGAACGCCAGTGCTGATACCTTTTCTCCCCCCAGTCCGACCCCTAGCCCCAGATCCTTAGCCCTGGTAATTGCCTCGTCAATTATCAGGTTGAAGAGAAATGGAGATAGGGGTCACCCTGTTTCACCCCCCTAGTGATCAGGATGTCCTTCGACTTCTCCCCTTGGCTGGTTATCACGGTTGGGGACCGATCATAGCCCGACATTATATATGTCCTTAAAGGCTTTGGGATGCCTTTGCGCTTCATGGCCCGATGGATGGCCGGATGGGAGACGCTATCAAAAGCCTTCTCCATATCCAGAAACGCTAGGTGCGTGTTGTGCTTGAGCGCACGAGCCTCAGCTAGGAGGGCGTCCAGGATCACCAGGTTTTCAGGGCATCCGTCCACGGGAACGAAAGCCTTCTGCCGCCTGTCGATCCTGACCGCCCCGGAGAGCCTGCTGCTCAGGATCTTGTGGAACAGCCTCACTATCGTAGATGACATGGTTATGGGGCGATAGTGGGAAGGTGAGTCCGGGTTGGGTTTCTTAGGTAATAGCACTGTCTTGTTCTTGCGAAATGGTTGCGGCAGGGATTCGTTTACCAACCACAGATTTAACAGTTTTGCAAACACCCTGATTGGTATAGCCTTAAGTAGACGTATAGTGATTCCGTCTGGGCCGGGAGCAGCATTGCTGCTTGCCTTGAGAGCACCAAGGATTTCCTCGGATGTTATGGGGTCCCCTAGTTGCTGATTAACTGGATCACGGTCACGAATTGGGCGGCGGTCCGGCGATGTGGGTCTAGAGAATAGCGCCTCCCAGAATGGGAAGAGACGAGCTGGCTCCACCTCAGTGGGGGTTACTTTCCAGCTTTAAGTGCATCTGGTATCTCCCGCGTGTCCAAGCTCTTCCTCCACACTATACTGAGTACCTGTGCTACCGGCACTTTGCATTTCTTTATAAATATTGAATTCCATGAGTCTGGACCTGGGGCCGAGTGCATGGGCATGTTTTCAATTTCTCTTTCAAAATTTAGTGCGCTCGTGTTGATATCAGTTATATTTACAGGGGTTTGGATATCCCGCATAAAGAAATTGTCTGGATCTTCTACTTTCATGTTGTTTATTGGAGTGCTAAACATGTCCTCATACTGCTTTTTTAGGATTTCACTAATTTCTTTGTCATCCTCCGTGTATGAACCTTCACTTGTACGAATAGGTCCAATACTGGCAGTAGTTTTTGCTTTTGATTTCGCATATGTGAAGAAGTATTTTGGATTTTTCTTTATTTCCTGAATTACTTTCTGTTCTAACTGCCTTTCTTCAGTTTCATATGAGTGTTTCAATTTCCGCTCGATTTCTTCAATCTCCCTATTTAAATTATTCCTTCTTTGACGGGAAATTCGTGTCTGCATAAGCAGTTGCGTTATTATTTTCCTGCGTTTATAGTGTCTTCTGCGTTCTCTTTCTACGTGGATCTCTTTCTGGCTTTCCTCAAAGGAACATGTTTCAGACAGACTTGATACGCTTCCGAAGTCAGTTTTTCTATTCCTTCTGTAGGACTCTTATTACTTAAAACAGTTTCCCATGGAATGTTTTTAAGTTCCCTGTTTATTATCTCCCAGTCTATCCTT
This sequence comes from Procambarus virginalis, assembly GCA_020271785.1. Lineage (NCBI taxonomy): Eukaryota > Metazoa > Arthropoda > Malacostraca > Decapoda > Cambaridae > Procambarus > Procambarus virginalis. The sequence goes on from WNGS01008482.1 coordinate 17,473, forward strand.
TTATTATTAAAATTGAATTTACTGAATAGCCCCTCTCGCTTTATCAACGTTTTAGGTCTATTCTGAGTATTGGTCTATTCTGCCAGGTCTATTCTGCCAGTAGTGTGGTCTAGTGTAGTACAGGGTGCTGCCAGTAGTGTGGTCTAGTGTAGTACAGGGTGCTGCCAGTAGTGTGGCCTAGTGTAGTGCAGGGTGCTGCCAGTAGTGTGGTCTAGTGTAGTACAGGGTGCTGCCAGTAGTGTGGTCTAGTGTAGTACAGGATGCTGCCAGTAGTGTGGTCTAGTGTAGTACAGGGTGCTGCCTGTAGTGTGGTCTAGTGTAATGCAGGGTGCTGCCAGTAGTGTGGTCTAGTGTAGTACAGGGTGCTGCCAGTAGTGTGGCCTAGAGTAGTACAGGGTGCTGCCAGTAGTGTGTGGCCTAGTGTAGTACAGGGTGCTGCCAGTAGTGTGGCCTAGTGTAGTACAGGGTGCTGCCAGTAGAGTGACCTAGTGTAGTACAGGGTGCTGCCAGTAGTGTGGCCTAGTGTAGTACAGGGTGCTGCCAGTAGTGTGTGGCCTAGTGTAGTACAGGGTGCTGCCAGTAGTGTGTGGCCTAGTGTAGTACAGGGTGCTGCCAGTAGTGTGGCCTAGTGTAGTACAGGGTGCTGCCAGTAGTGTGACCTAGTGTAGTACAGGGTGCTGCCAGTAGTGTGTGCTCTAGTGAAGTACAGGGTGCTGCCAGTAGTGTGTGGCATAGTGTAGTACAGGGTGCTGACAGTAGTGTGGCCTAGTGTAGTACAGGGTGCTGCCAGTAGAGTGACCTAGTGTAGTACACGGTGCTGCCAGTAGTGTGGCCTAGTGTAGTACAGGGTGCTGCCAGTAGAGTGACCTAGTGTAGTACAGGGTGCTGCCAGTAGTGTGGCCTAGTGTAGTACAGGGTGCTGCCAGTAGTGTGTGGCCTAGTGTAGTACAGGGTGCTGCCAGTAGTGTGGCCTAGTGTAGTACAGGGTGCTGCCAGTAGAGTGACCTAGTGTAGTACAGGGTGCTGCCAGTAGTGTGGCCTAGTGTAGTACAGGGTGCTGCCAGTAGTGTGGTCTAGTGTAGTACAGGGTGCTGCCAGTAGTGTGGTCTAGTGTAGTACAGGGTGCTGCCAGTAGTGTGACCTAGTGTAGTACAGGGTGCTGCCAGTAGTGTGGCCTAGTGTAGTACAGGGTGCTGCCAGTAGTGTGTGGCTAGTGTAGTACAGGGTGCTGCCAGTAGTGTGGTCTAGTGTAGTACAGGGTGCTGCCAGTAGTGTGGTCTAGTGTAGTACAGGGTGCTGCCAGTAGTGTGGCCTAGTGTAGTACAGGGTGCTGCCAGTAGTGTGGTCTAGTGTAGTACAGGGTGCTGCCAGTAGTGTGGCCTAGTGTAGTACAGGGTGCTGCCAGTAGTGTGGCCTAGTGTAGTACAGGGTGCTGCCAGTAGTGTGGCCTAGTGTAGTACAGGGTGCTGCCAGTAGTGTGGGCTAGTGTAGTACAGGGTGCTGCCAGTAGTGTGGCTAGTGTAGTACAGGGTGCTGCCAGTAGTGTGGCCTAGTGTAGTACAGGGTGCTGCCAGTAGTGTGGCCTAGTGTAGTACAGGGTGCTGCCAGTAGTGTGTGGCCTAGTGTAGTACAGGGTGCTGCCAGTAGTGTGGTCTAGTGTAGTACAGGGTGCTGCCAGTAGTGTGGTCCTAGTGTAGTACAGGGTGCTGCCAGTATGTGTCTAGTGTAGTACAGGGTGCTGCCAGTAGTGTGGCCTAGTGTAGTACAGGGTGCTGCCAGTAGGTGTGGCCTAGTGTAGTACAGGGTGCTGCCAGTAGTGTGTGGCCTAGTGTAGTACAGGGTGCTGCCAGTATGTGGCTAGTGTAGTACAGGGTGCTGCCAGTAGTGTGTGGCCTAGTGTAGTACAGGGTGCTGCCAGTAGTGTGGTCTAGTGTAGTACAGGGTGCTGCCAGTAGTGTGGTCTAGTGTAGTACAGTGCTGCCAGTAGTGTGGTCTAGTGTAGTACAGGGTGCTGCCAGTA
>WNGS01008482.1:24691-60844 GCA_020271785.1 Procambarus virginalis
ACAGGGTGCTGCCAGTAGTGTGGTCTAGTGTAGTACAGGGTGCTGCCATAGTGTGTGGTTGTAGTGTAGTACAGGGTGCTGCCTGTAGTGTGGCCTAGTGTAGTGCAGGGTGCTGCCAGTAGTGTGTGGCTAGTGTAGTACAGGGTGCTGCCAGTAGTGTGTGGTCTAGTGCAGTACAGGGTACTGCCAGTAGTGTGTGGCCTAGTGTAGTGAAGGGTGCTGCCAGTAGTGTGTGGTCTAGTGTAGTACAGAGTGCTGCCAGTAGTGTGGGCTAGTGTAGTGCAGGGTGCTGCCAGTAGTGTGGTCTAGTGTAGTACAGGGTGCAGCCAGTAATGTGGTCTAGTGTAGTACAGGGTGCTGCCAGTAGTGTGTGGTGTAGTGTAGTACAGGGTGCTGCCTGTAGTGTGGCCTAGTGTAGTACAGGTGCTGCCAGTAGTGTGTGGTCTAGTGTAGTACAGGGTGCTGCCAGTAGTGTGTGGCCTAGTGTAGTGTGAGGGTGCTGCCAGTAGTGTGGTCTAGTGTAGTACAGGGTGCTGCCAGTAGTGTGGCCTAGTGTAGTGCAGGGTGCTGCCAGTAGTGTGTGCTCTAGTGTAGTACAGGGTACTGCCAGTAGTGTGTGGCCTAGTGTAGTGAAGGGTGCTGCCAGTAGTGTGTGGCCTAGTGTAGTGAAGGGTGCTGCCAGTAGTGTGTGGCCTAGTGTAGTGAAGGGTGCTGCCAGTAGTGTGTGGTCTAGTGTAGTACAGAGGGCTGCCAGTAGTGTGGTCTAGTGTAATGCAGGGTGCTGCCAGTAGTGTGGTCTAGTGTAGTACAGGGTGCAGCCAGTAGTGCGGTCTAGTGTAGTACAGGGTGCTGCCTGTAGTGTGTGGCCTAGTGTAGTACAGGTTGCTGCCAGTAGTGTGTGGTCTAGTGTAGTACAGGGTGCTGCCAGTAGTGTGTGGCCTAGTGTAGTGAAGGGTGCTGCCAGTAGTGTGACCTAGTGTAGTACAGGGTGCTGCCAGTAGTGTGTGGCCTAGTGTAGTACAGGGTGCTGCCAGTAGTGTGGTCTAGTGTAGTACAGGGTGCTGCCAGTAGTGTGTGGCCTAGTGTAGTACAAGGGTACTGCCAGTAGTGTGGTCTAGTGTAGTACAGGGTGCTGCCAGTAGTGTGGTCTAGTGTAGTACAGGGTGCTGCCAGTAGTGTGGTCTAGTGTAGTACAGGGTGCTGTTAGTAGTGTGGCCTAGTGTAGTACAGGGTGCTGCCAGGAGATTGGTCTAGTGTAGTACAGTGTGCTGCCAGTAGTGTGGTCTAGTATAGTACAGGGTGCTGCTAGTAGAGTGACCTAGTGTAGTACAGGGTGCTGCCAGTAGTGTGGCGTAGTGTAGTACAGGGTGCTGCCAGTAGTGTGTGGTCTAGTGTAGTACAGCGTGCTGCCAGTAGTGTGGCCTAGTGTAGTACAGGGTGCTGCCAGTAGAGTGACCTAGTGTAGTACAGGGTGCTGCCAGTAGTGTGTGGTCTAGTGTAGTACAGGGTGCTGCCAGTAGTGTGGTCTAGTGTAGTGCAGGGTGCTGCCAGTAGTGTGTGGTCTAGTGTAGTACAGGGTGCTGCCAGTAGTGTGGCCTAGTGTAGTACAGGGTGCTGCCAGTAGTGTGTGGTCTAGTGTAGTACAGGGTACTGCCAGTAGTGTGTGGCCTAGTGTAGTGAAAGGTGCTGCCAGTAGTGTGTGGTCTAGTGTAGTACAGAGTGCTGCCAGTAGTGTGTGGTCTAGAGTAGTGCAGGGTGCTGCCAGTAGTGTGTGGTCTAGTGTAGTACAGGGTGCTGCCAGTAGTGTGGTCTAGTGTAGTACAGGGTGCAGCCAGTAGTGTGTGGTCTAGTGTAGTACAGGGTGCTGCCTGTAGTGTGTGGCCTAGTGTAGTGAAGGGTGCTGCCAGTAGTGTGGTCTAGTGTAGAACAGGGTGCTGTGAGTAGTGTGGCCTAGTGTAGTACAGGGTGCTGCCAGTAGTGTGTGGCCTAGTGTAGTACAGGGTGCTGCCACTAGTGTGATCTAGTGTAGTACAGGGTGCTGCCAGTAGTGTGGCCTAGTGTAGTACAGGGTGCTGCCAGTAGTGTGTGGTGTAGTGTAGTACAGGGTGCTGCCTGTAGTGTGGCCTAGTGTAGTGCAGGGTGCTGCCAGTAGTGTGTGGCCTAGTGTAGTACAGGGTGCTGCCAGTAGTGTGTGGCCTAGTGTAGTACAGGGTGCTGCCAGTAGTGTGGCCTAGTGTAGTACTGGGTGCTGCTAGTAGTGTGTGGCCTAGTGTAGTACAGGGTGCTGCCAGTAGTGTGTGGCCTAGTGTAGTATAGGGTGCTGCCAGTAGTGTGTGGGCTAGTGTAGTACAGGGTGCTGCCAGTAGTGTGGCCTAGTGTAGTACAGGGTGCTGCCAGTAGTGTGTGGCCTAGTGTAGTACAGGGTGCTGCTAGTAGTGTGTGGCCTAGTGTAGTACAGGGTGCTGCCAGTAGTGTGTGGCCTAGTGTAGTACACGGTGCTGCCAGTAGTGTGTGGCCTAGTGTAGTACAGGGTGCTGCCAGTAGTGTGGCCTAGTGTAGTACAGGGTGCTGCTAGTAGTGTGTGGCCTAGTGTAGTACAGGGTGCTGCCAGTAGTGTGGCATTTCATTGTTACTATCGCCTAAGATGCTCCTAGTGTACAGTAGGATTTTGAAATTGCTTTTAATTTTCGGTGGGGAGGATGTAGAGCTCATATAATCTTATAGAAATTATACCAGATCACCGTGGCCCGAGGAGAGAAATTTTCCGCCAAGAATCGCTCAGAGGAGGCGACAGCAAGTTCCTGGATGGAAGAGAAGTAAATGGTTACCTGTTAGTAGGCGTGACCTATAAGGAAGCGACCTGAGGGCACGTGATGGGACAAGCACACATTTGTGACGCTGGTCGCCGTAGACTGGCATCACTGCACCTCGTACCATCATAGGAGGAGGATGTGCTGATTTGTGGCTCCAACAAATTGAGGATTTACCCGAGGTTGAAACATCTGAGGTGGCTATACTCAAGTGTAATCTTAGGAGTAGCAGTAAAGCTTTCTTTGTAAGTTTTGAGGACAAGATGTGCGGGTTGTAGACCACAAGAACTAAAATACACTGATCACCTATGAGTGCTGAGAGACTGGGCTGAGTGATGGTTTACTTTGCAATGATTTCAGGGCTCAACGTCCCCGCGGCCCGGTCCTCGACCAGGTCTCCCGAACGCACTGACTTCCCCACAGCCTTTAGACATCCTGTGTGCAGGCGGGCGAGCGTGATGCGAAGTCCTGCTAGCCAGAAGAATTCGGTGACCAGCGGGCCGGCGTGGGAGTGCAAAAAGTTTGGGACCGCTGCAACTCCAAGAAGAACCCGAAGCTACAAGCAAACTCCATTTGGGGAGGAGAGAGTGGAGGGAAGAGTACCGTAAAGAGATGGGATACTTACCTCTCATTCGTGACTCTAGGTGAGGAGACGGGGAAATTCTGTGACACAGCTGCCTGCATAGAGAGAACTATCACTGTGTGGAGTGACGTGACTGTGAGCAGTCAATTAATTCCTTGAAGATGAGAATATGAGCAACCATTGTGACACTAACAAGAGGATATTCAAGAGCAACAGACGAGAAGGGAGGCTAGCAATTGATGATCACCTCACACCTGACAACAGCACCAAACTGCATAAGACGAGAGCAGATTGGGTCGGTTTAATTAGGTAGATCATAAACCCCTTCCTCTTCCCTTTGTGTTAGGCTATTCTGAGCAAAGTATTTATAATTATGGGTTATGATAGCTGGTGTTGTTATAAGGTGTGCTTATATATATATATATATATATATATATATATATATATATATATATATATATATATATATATATATATATATATATATATATGTCGTACCTAGTAGCCAGAATGCACTTCTCAGCCTACAATGCAAGGCCCAATTTGCCTAATAGGCCAAGTTTTCCTGAATTAATATATTTTCTCTAATTTTTTTCTTATGAAATGATAAACCTACCCATTTCATTATGTATGAGATCAATTTTTTTTTATTGGAGTTAAAATTAACGTAGATATAACACCGAACCTAACCAACCCTACCTAACCAAACCTAACCTATCTTTATAGGTTAAGTTTGGTTAGGTAGCCGAAAAAGTTAGGTTAGGTTAGGTTAGGTTAGGTAGGTTAGGTAGTCGAAAAACAATTAATTCATGAAAACTTAGCTTATTAGGCAAATCGGGCCATGCATAGTAGGCTGAGAAGTGCGTTCTGGCTACTAGGTACGACATATATATATATAAATATGTATATATATATATATATATATATATATATATATATATATATATATATATATATATATATATATAAATATGTATATGTCGTACCTAGTAGCCAGAACGCACTTCTCAGCCTACTATGCAAGGCCCGATTTGCCAAATAAGCCATGTTTTCATGAATTAATATATTTTCTCTAATTTTTTCTTATGAAATGATAAAGCTACCCATTTCATTATATATGAGGTCAATTTTTTTATTGGAGTTAAAATTAAGGTAGATATATGACCGAACCTAACGAACCCTACCTAACCTAACCTAACCTATCTTTGTAGGTTAGGTATAAAATTTTTAATTGACACAGGTGTGGCATCTATATATTAGGTAAATAAAAACACGCTCCTATTCGAATGTAACGTTGTGTCAAAATTACAAAGTATCGGTAAAGGGGTTTCGAAGATTTCCCTCACATGAAAACCACATGAAAAACAGTTTTTTTTTAAAGAAAAAGCATATTTTTTCTCGTCACAAACGTGACAGCTATATAATATGTATATAAAACCCGCTCGGATGCGAATGGAACGTTGTTTGAAAATTTCAAAGCAATTGGTGAAGAGTTTTCGAAGATTAGCGATTTTGAACAAATGAACATATCCATATTATATATATATATATATATATATATATATATATATAATATATATATATATATATATATGTATATATATATATATATATATATTATAACAGTACTTACCTAATTGTGCTTGCGAGGGTTGAGCTCTGGCTCTTTGGTCCCACCTCTCAACCGTCAATCAACAGGTGTACAGGTTCCTGAGCCTATTGGGCTCTATCATATCTACACTTGTAGCTGTGTATGGAGTCAGCCTCGACCACATCACTTCCTAATGTATTCCATTTGTCTACTACTCTGACACCGAAAAAATCTTTCTAACTTCTCTATGGCTCATTTGGGCACTCAATTTCCACCTGTTTCTCCTAGTGCGTGTGCCCCTTGTGTTAAAAAGTCCGTCTTTATCTACCCTATCTACTCACAGTTCAGACCACGGAGGAAGAATTGAAACAGGAATTTCCTTAAGTACATTCGTATATTAATACATCTTCAGAAGGAGTGACTCCTTCTGAAGATGTATTAATATACGAAAGTACTTAAGGAAATTTCTGTTTCAATTCTTCCTCCGTGGTCTGACACTGTCCGATTTTTAGCATCACATTTATTTTCCGTGATTCGATGACACACACACACACACACACACACACACACACACACACACACACACACACACACACACACACCAGGAAGCAGCCCGTGACAGATGACTAACTCCCAGGTACCTATTTACTGCTAGGTAACAGGTGCATTACGGTGAAAGAAACTCTGCCCATTGTTTCTTGCCGACACTCGGAATCGAACCGGCGACCACAGGATCACACTTCCAGCGTGCTGTCCAGTCAGCCACCGGTCCGCGGTATGTGTGTGTGAGTGTGTGTTCCACTGGCTTCAATCTCTGTGACTATTGCCCCTGCATCTTCGTTTAATTGGAAGAGGAGTCCTCTAAATGGCATCTTTGTTCGAATTCCAATTAAACCCTGATGCAAGAGCACCAGTGAGAGGGATAGAAGCCCTAAACAAAAAAACAATAAACACAATATGTAATCATATTCAATGGAACATATATATATGGACAATTCCACAAGAGCTGTGACGAGGGTTCGAACCTACGTTCGAGAGGGTCCCAGACACGTCTTAATCGACTGAGCTACGACATGGCAAAAGAATTGCAACCGAGAAATCAACTTGACCTACCACGGATTTTCCATGTCGTAGCTCAGTCGATTAAGGCACGTCTGGGATCTTCTCGGGTTTGTTAATTGATGCATCACGCTATTGTGATTACTGTGTGTAATAACTATGCCCAAGATTACTACCAAGTGCCATCGGGACGGTGGGGGAAATAGCCTCAGCTACCATCGTCTTTTGTACAGTCACAGTTGGTCGAGTGGTTATGGTACGACGTCCACCAGTTGCATAGTGCACTTGTCTGTCTGGGTTCGAGTCTCTTCTGGGGGGTGGGGTGGATTTTTCATTCGCGTATATGCTTGGAGGACCATTCAAACTTGTTTGCATATTTTATATATATATATATATATATATATATATATATATATATATATATATATATATATATAATATATATATATATATATATATATATATAGATATATATATATATATATATATATATATATATATATATTATATTATATATATATAAAAGTTTGTGAGGGTACCACCTCTGGTGCCAATGTGGGGACCCATAGCCTCGGAGAAGAAAATAAAACGTATTCAGAGGAGACCTTGTGGTTTCTCACTGAACACTAATATTTTCTTCTCCTACCACCCCCATTCTTTTGTATGTACACATATATATTTGCTTTATTTGAACTGTGTTACAAAAAAGGAGTTACATATAGGTTACAAAGATGGTTATCATAGGTTGTCGAGTTCCTCCAGCTCCTCAGATGGCGGGCAGGAACCCTGGATGCAGTGCGCATTTCCCCTCTGTATCGCCACGCTGAGGCGCTGGAAAAGAAAGCTGGCAGCTCTAGGGTCCCTTGTTGTTTCAATGAGCCTAGAACCCAGTTCCTTCAAAAAACTGGTAGCACTTTTACCCCAGGCGCCGAGTGTCTCAGAAGCAATGGGGACAAAATTGTAGTGGTGATCAAGTTCTCTATACTTACGGGATTTGGCTGCTTCCCTGTGGGTGGCAGCGCCACCTGGTTGTGCAACACTGAGGTCAATGTAGGTGTTAGCCAGGGTTGATACGCACGTGTAGTCCCATACCAACTGCTTGCCATTCTTCCAGGGGTTCACTGTGATACCATCCGGGCGACCAATAAGAGCATCAGAGTTACGGGGCGTTAGGTAACGAGGCTCTCTCTCGGCTGGGCATCCAGCTGTGGTGAGGCTCCTCTTGATGATGTCGTTAACTTCACTGTGCCTCGAGTGCCATCCTCCCGTGCTTTGGCAGAGTAGGCCATGGTGGCCGTACCTGTCAGCCACCACCTCGCCGCAAATACACCTATATCTGGTGTGGATTGGGGCAGCAAGGCGGAGGGCCACAGCAATTCGGAGGGCGTGTGGTGTGAGACGCGTGCCAGTTGCCGACATTGGGGTTGCTAACAGGAAATCCCCTGCATGAGGGGCTGCTACTGCTGTGAGGCGAGCAATGTCGTGCTGTGTTGATGCAGCACCCAGGCACTCTGCAGCAACTTTGTCTACAATGGGGCCATCCCAGCTGGATTGCCTGTGGGCTTTTGGGGATGGTGGTTGAGGTGATGGGCCTGCACGAGAGGCCCACTCTGTGGCACAGCGTGTAAAATTGGGATCATGTACACCTGCCAGCTGATGTAAGTGGGCAGGTAGAATTTCCTTCACAAGGTCGTCGGATGCTGATAAGGAGGACAGGAAGGCTGGAACAGCGATTTGCGTTGCTGTTCGAACTCCGAGGCCCCCAAGTCTTACGGGAAGAGAGGCTTGTTTCCACTGCAGGTCATCAAAAGAGAGGTTAAGGGCTTTTTCTAGCATTGATTTCAGTAACCGGTCATACTCACTTAGTTTTTGGCTACTGTAAGATGGTGAACACCTCAGAAAGTAGGTTAACCTGGGGAGGGACAGACATCTGGTGATGAGGTAGAGTGCATCATGAGCATCAATATCCTCAATCCTCCCATCCATCCTCTTAAGGTCGGCGATTTTCTTATCAAGGACCTCATCGATGGCTTTCAACCCCAGGGGAGCTCCTAGGAGTGTGCTGTCTTCAGGTTTAGTTTTATGGATGTTTGGCAGAAGACCCTCTATTCTCTCTACGATGCCCTGGTTGGAACATATTATTTCACATTTAGAAGGGTTCAGGGTGAGGCCTAAAACTGCACCTTGCTCCTGGATTTTTCTGATGTCCTCCAGGAGGGAGTCTTGGGAACCAGCTAGGGTACCATCATCCAAGAACCAGATGTTAAGCTCGCTGGACAGGACCTCTGTGACTTGTTTGATGACTAAGCAGAAAAGGAGAGGAGCAAGGGGGTCACCCTGTTGGACGCCTTCCCGCGAGTCAATTTCATGTTCGCCAAAAGTAGCTTAAGATCCATACTGTAGCATGAATGTACGAAAGGGTAGAGGGAAGGGAAATGACTATGAACCGCACGGAGTACAGCATCCCTCCGCACCAAATTGAAGGCATTTTTGAAATCTAGCTTGATAAGGGCCTTTTCGTCTGTGATATTGGCGATGAAGGCTCGAGCTGCATGGGCTGCCGCCTCACACCCTTGTGGAATGCCAAACCCAAGCTGTTTTGGCTTCAGCATGTTGGCCGCTGCATCACTAACTGTTCTTGCGGCTGCCTTTGCGACGAGACGCCGGAGAGAATTGCCCACAGCTATTGGCCTGATCCCTCCATCCTTTTTCTTTAGAGCACAGAGGGATGCTCCAAAAAAAATAGGTCTTATGGACGGTGGTATGTTGCCAGCTAGACATGTGTTGGTGAATCTGGTTAGTTCCACCAAGAGGTTCTTTGCAATGTCACCCAGTGCAGGGTTGAGCATTTGCTTGAGGTGGTTGGGTTTTAGTCCTGTGAACCCACCTGCTGATCCGGTTGGGAAGGACATGGCTGCTTTATGGACCACAGATTCAGCCACCCAGAGAGGTTCTGCTCCGGTAGCCCCACTTGTACAATGTCGTCCTCACTCGGAGCCCTGGCAGGGTGTTTCTCCCTTAGGGCTTGAGCTGTTGCGGCATCTCTATCGGCAATTGAGTCCTCACTGGTGATGACTCTTATTGCGCCAATAGTGTTTCCTTCTTCTATTTTCTTGGTGACTGATGTTCTGATTTTTGATGTCTCGGATATGGCACTGTTGCTCTTCCTGCCGTGGGTGTTTCTCGCTCGAGTGGAAAGGCGCACCTGGTTGTCCTCCCTGGGAAAATCATTTATAGCTTTGATGATTGAGGCAGCTAAGGTTTTGTCTCTCCTTGCAGGGGTGGCTAGACATATATTGCCAAACAGTAGGAGGTTGTGCCATGCTTGGGTAGTTCCAGGAGAGTCGTTGACCTTTCTCAGGAGGGCAGATAATTTGGCTGCTGCATGGGGCGGGCTGCTTTAGGGATGTGTTGCAAGGTTCTGGCTGATGTTGCTTTGATAGCCTCTAATAAATTTTCTGTGGGAATGAAGGTCTGGGAGGTGTTTTGCCTGACGGGCGGTGGGCTGTTGATTGGTGTTCTCCCTGGGAGGGCGCCCAGAACCCAAAACTGGCTCCGTTGTGGTAATGATTGCGCACATTACCGTCACTCGACCGGATAAGGCATACCCTGTCACACGTCTGACATCTGCCTGTCTACCTGCTTGATGGCTCATCTTGGCTTGGAGAAGCCTGGCTGGCTGTTGAGAGCTGACAGGCGGGCGCTGGGCGGGCACTAGGCGGGAGGGTGGACGGGGTGGAGACTGGAGGGTGGGCGGCGGTTGGAGGCTGGGGGGAATCAGCTGGCCGTGGCACTTACTACTCAGATGAGTGGTAATAATACATATACCACCTCTATACAAAGTGTGGGTATACACCCACTACACAATATTTGGGTATACATTGGGTGGGTGGGTGGCGTAGACACACATGGGAGCCTCCCGGCATCTATGGGCGGGTGGAAGGTGGCCTCGTGGGTGGGGAGGCGACGTGGTGGGGTGGGAAGGAGGGGGAGAGCAGGTACTTCCGGCGGGGCGCTGGGTGGGGGGCGGGGTCAGGGCGACACTAACACTGGTATAATTCCCCGTATATCACTGCACAATGATGAATGAATCATACACTTGTAATCTGACTCACTGCAAGTGTGATGTACTCACAATATGATATATATNTGCCAGTAGTGTGGCCTAGTGTAGTACAGGGTGCTGCCAGTAGTGTGTGGTCTAGTGTAGTACAGGGGCTGCCAGTAGTGTGGCCTAGTGTAGTACAGGGTGCTGCCAGTAGTGTGGCCTAGTGTAGTACAGGGTGCTGCCAGTAGTGTGGCCTAGTGTAGTACAGGGTGCTGCCAGTAGTGTGTGGCCTAGTGTAGTACAGGGTGCTGCCAGTAGTGTGTCTAGTGTAGTACAGGGTGCTGCCAGTAGTGTGTCTAGTGTAGTACAGGGTGCTGCCAGTAGTGTGGTCTAGTGTAGTACAGGGTGCTGCCAGTAGTGTGCCTAGTGTAGTACAGGGTGCTGCCAGTAGTGTGGTCTAGTGTAGTACAGGGTGCTGCCAGTAGTGTGGTCTAGTGTAGTACAGGGTGCTGCCAGTAGTGTGACCTAGTGTAGTACAGGGTGCTGCCAGTAGTGTGGCTAGTGTAGTACAGGGTGCTGCCAGTAGTGTGTGGCCTAGTGTAGTACAGGGTGCTGCCAGTAGTGTGGCCTAGTGTAGTACAGGGTGCTGCCAGTAGTGTGCCTAGTGTAGTACAGGGTGCTGCCAGTAGTGTGTGGTCTAGTGTAGTACAGGGTGCTGCCAGTAGTGTGGTCTAGTGTAGTACAGGGTGCTGCCAGTAGTGTGTGGTCTAGTGTAGTACAGGGTGCTGCCAGTAGTGGGCCTAGTGTAGTACAGGGTGCTGCCAGTAGTGTGGCCTAGTGTAGTACAGGGTGCTGCCAGTAGTGTGGCCTAGTGTAGTACAGGGTGCTGCCAGTAGTGTGTGGCCTAGTGTAGTACAGGGTGCTGCCAGTAGTGTGGCCTAGTGTAGTACAGGGTGCTGCCAGTAGTGTGTGGCCTAGTGTAGACAGGGTGCTGCCAGTAGTGTGGTCTAGTGTAGTACAGGGTGCTGCCAGTAGTGTGGCCTAGTGTAGTACAGGGTGCTGCCAGTAGTGTGGCCTAGTGTAGTACAGGTGCTGCCAGTAGTGTGGCCTAGTGTAGTACAGGGTGCTGCCAGTAGTGTGTGGCCTAGTGTAGTACAGGGTGCTGCCATAGTGTGTCTAGTGTAGTACAGGGTGCTGCCAGTAGTGTGGTCTAGTGTAGTACAGGGTGCTGCCAGTAGTGTGGTCTAGTGTAGTACAGGGTGCTGCCAGTAGTGTGGTCTAGTGTAGTACAGGGTGCTGCCAGTAGTGTGGCCTAGTGTAGTACAGGGTGCTGCCAGTAGTGTGTGGCCTAGTGTAGTACAGGGTGCTGCCAGTAGTGTGTGGCCTAGTGTAGTACAGGGTGCTGCCAGTAGTGTGGGTCTAGTGTAGTACAGGGTGCTGCCAGTAGTGTGTGGCCTAGTGTAGTACAGGGTGCTGCCAGTAGTGTGTCTAGTGTAGTACAGGGTGCTGCCAGTAGTGTGGTCTAGTGTAGTACAGGGTGCTGCCAGTAGTGTGGTCTAGTGTAGTACAGGGTGCTGCCAGTAGTGTGGTCTAGTGTAGTACAGGGTGCTGCCAGTAGTGTGTGGTCTAGTGTAGTACAGGGTGCTGCCAGTAGTGTGGCCTAGTGTAGTACAGGGTGCTGCCAGTAGTGTGGCCTAGTGTAGTACAGGGTGCTGCCAGTAGTGTGTGGTCTAGTGTAGTACAGGGTGCTGCCAGTAGTGTGTGGCCTAGTGTAGTACAGGGTGCTGCCAGTAGTGTGTGGTCTAGTGTAGTACAGGGTGCTGCCAGTAGTGTGGTCTAGTGTAGTACAGGGTGCTGCCAGTAGTGTGTCTAGTGTAGTACAGGGTGCTGCCAGTAGTGTGGTCTAGTGTAGTACAGGGTGCTGCCAGTAGTGTGTGTCTCTAGTGTAGTACAGGGTGCTGCCAGTAGTGTGGCCTAGTGTAGTACAGGGTGCTGCCAGTAGTGTGGTCTAGTGTAGTACAGGTGCTGCCAGTAGTGTGTGGCCTAGTGTAGTACAGGGTGCTGCCAGTAGTGTGGTCTAGTGTAGTACAGGTGCTGCCAGTAGTGTGGTCTAGTGTAGTACAGGGTGCTGCCAGTATGTGGCCTAGTGTAGTACAGGGTGCTGCCAGTAGTGTGTCCTGTGTAGTACAGGGTGCTGCCAGTAGTGTGGCCTAGTGTAGTACAGGGTGCTGCCAGTAGTGTGGCCTAGTGTAGTACAGGGTGCTGCCAGTAGTGTGGCCTAGTGTAGTACAGGGTGCTGCCAGTAGTGTGTGGTCTAGTGTAGTACAGGGTGCTGCCAGTAGTGTGGCCTAGTGTAGTACAGGGTGCTGCCAGTAGTGTGGCCTAGTGTAGTACAGGGTGCTGCCAGTAGTGTGGCCTAGTGTAGTACAGGGTGCTGCCAGTAGTGTGTGGCCTAGTGTAGTACAGGGTGCTGCCAGTAGTGTGGCCTAGTGTAGTACAGGGTGCTGCCAGTAGTGTGGCCTAGTGTAGTACAGGGTGCTGCCAGTAGTGTGGGTCTAGTGTAGTACAGGGTGCTGCCAGTAGTGTGTGGCCTAGTGTAGTACAGGGTGCTGCCAGTAGTGTGTGGTCTAGTGTAGTACAGGGTGCTGCCAGTAGTGTGGCCTGTGTAGTACAGGGTGCTGCCAGTAGTGTGGTCTAGTGTAGTACAGGGTGCTGCCAGTAGTGTGTGGCCTAGTGTAGTACAGGGTGCTGCCAGTAGTGTGTGGCCTAGTGTAGTACAGGGTGCTGCCAGTAGTGTGGCCTAGTGTAGTACAGGGTGCTGCCAGTAGTGTGGTCTAGTGTAGTACAGGGTGCTGCCAGTAGTGTGGTCTAGTGTAGTACAGGGTGCTGCCAGTAGTGTGTGGCCTAGTGTAGTACAGGGTGCTGCCAGTAGTGTGGTCTAGTGTAGTACAGGGTGCTGCCAGTAGTGTGGTCTAGTGTAGTACAGGGTGCTGCCAGTAGTGTGGTCTAGTGTAGTACAGGTGCTGCGTAGTAGTGTGGTCTAGTGTAGTACAGGGTGCTGCCAGTAGTGTGTGGTCTAGTGTAGTACAGGGTGCTGCCAGTAGTGTGGCCTAGTGTAGTACAGGGTGCTGCCAGTAGTGTGTGGCCTAGTGTAGTACAGGGTGCTGCCAGTAGTGTGGCTAGTGTAGTACAGGGTGCTGCCAGTAAGTGGTCTAGTGTAGTACAGGGTGCTGCCAGTAGTGTGGTCTAGTGTAGTACAGGGTGCTGCCAGTAGTGTGGCCTAGTGTAGTACAGGGTGCTGCCAGTAGTGTGTGGTCTAGTGTAGTACAGGGTGCTGCCAGTAGTGTGGTCTAGTGTAGTACAGGGTGCTGCCAGTAGTGTGTGGTCTAGTGTAGTACAGGGTGCTGCCAGTAGTGTGGCCTAGTGTAGTACAGGGTGCTGCCAGTAGTGTGGCCTAGTGTAGTACAGGGTGCTGCCAGTAGTGTGGCCTAGTGTAGTACAGGGTGCTGCCAGTAGTGTGGCCTAGTGTAGTACAGGGTGCTGCCAGTAGTGTGGCCTAGTGTAGTACAGGGTGCTGCCAGTAGTGTGGCCTAGTGTAGTACAGGGTGCTGCCAGTAGTGTGGCCTAGTGTAGTACAGGGTGCTGCCAGTAGTGTGTCCTAGTGTAGTACAGGGTGCTGCCAGTAGTGTGGCCTAGTGTAGTACAGGGTGCTGCCAGTAGTGTGGTCTAGTGTAGTACAGGGTGCTGCCAGTAGTGTGGCCTAGTGTAGTACAGGGTGCTGCCAGTAGTGTGGTCTAGTGTAGTACAGGGTGCTGCCAGTAGTGTGGTCTAGTGTAGTACAGGGTGCTGCCAGTAGTGTGTGGTCTAGTGTAGTACAGGGTGCTGCCAGTAGTGTGGCCTAGTGTAGTACAGGGTGCTGCCAGTAGTGTGGGCCTAGTGTAGTACAGGGTGCTGCCAGTAGTGTGTGGTCTAGTGTAGTACAGGGTGCTGCCAGTAGTGTGTGGCCTAGTGTAGTACAGGGTGCTGCCAGTAGTGTGGTCTAGTGTAGTACAGGGTGCTGCCAGTAGTGTGGTCTAGTGTAGTACAGGGTGCTGCCAGTAGTGTGGTCTAGTGTAGTACAGGGTGCTGCCAGTAGTGTGGTCTAGTGTAGTACAGGGTGCTGCCAGTAGTGTGTGGCCTAGTGTAGTACAGGGTGCTGCCAGTAGTGTGGTCTAGTGTAGTACAGGGTGCTGCCAGTAGTGTGTGGCCTAGTGTAGTACAGGGTGCTGCCAGTAGTGTGGTCTAGTGTAGTACAGGGTGCTGCCAGTAGTGTGGCCTAGTGTAGTACAGGGTGCTGCCAGTAGTGTGGTCTAGTGTAGTACAGGGTGCTGCCAGTAGTGTGGTCTAGTGTAGTACAGGGTGCTGCCAGTAGTGTGGTCTAGTGTAGTACAGGGTGCTGCCAGTAGTGTGGTCTAGTGTAGTACAGGGTGCTGCCAGTAGTGTGGCCTAGTGTAGTACAGGGTGCTGCCAGTAGTGTGGTCTAGTGTAGTACAGGGTGCTGCCAGTAGTGTGGTCTAGTGTAGTACAGGGTGCTGCCAGTAGTGTGGCCTAGTGTAGTACAGGGTGCTGCCAGTAGTGTGGCCTAGTGTAGTACAGGGTGCTGCCAGTAGTGTGGCCTAGTGTAGTACAGGGTGCTGCCAGTAGTGTGGCCTAGTGTAGTACAGGGTGCTGCCAGTAGTGTGGTCTAGTGTAGTACAGGGTGCTGCCAGTAGTGTGGTCTAGTGTAGTACAGGGTGCTGCCAGTAGTGTGGTCTAGTGTAGTACAGGGTGCTGCCAGTAGTGTGTGCCTAGTGTAGTACAGGGTGCTGCCAGTAGTGTGTGGCCTAGTGTAGTACAGGGTGCTGCCAGTAGTGTGGCCTAGTGTAGTACAGGGTGCTGCCAGTAGTGTGGCCTAGTGTAGTACAGGGTGCTGCCAGTAGTGTGGCCTAGTGTAGTACAGGGTGCTGCCAGTAGTGTGGCCTAGTGTAGTACAGGGTGCTGCCAGTAGTGTGGTCTAGTGTAGTACAGGGTGCTGCCAGTAGTGTGTGGCCTAGTGTAGTACAGGGTGCTGCCAGTAGTGTGGCCTAGTGTAGTACAGGGTGCTGCCAGTAGTGTGCCTAGTGTAGTACAGGGTGCTGCCAGTAGTGTGGCCTAGTGTAGTACAGGGTGCTGCCAGTAGTGTGGTCTAGTGTAGTACAGGGTGCTGCCAGTAGTGTGGTCTAGTGTAGTACAGGGTGCTGCCAGTAGTGTGGTCTAGTGTAGTACAGGGTGCTGCCAGTAGTGTGGTCTAGTGTAGTACAGGGTGCTGCCAGTAGTGTGGTCTAGTGTAGTACAGGGTGCTGCCAGTAGTGTGGCCTAGTGTAGTACAGGGTGCTGCCAGTAGTGTGGTCTAGTGTAGTACAGGGTGCTGCCAGTAGTGTGGCCTAGTGTAGTACAGGGTGCTGCCAGTAGTGTGGTCTAGTGTAGTACAGGGTGCTGCCAGTAGTGTGGCCTAGTGTAGTACAGGGTGCTGCCAGTAGTGTGGCCTAGTGTAGTACAGGGTGCTGCCAGTAGTGTGGTCTAGTGTAGTACAGGGTGCTGCCAGTAGTGTGGCCTAGTGTAGTACAGGGTGCTGCCAGTAGTGTGGTCTAGTGTAGTACAGGGTGCTGCCAGTAGTGTGGCCTAGTGTAGTACAGGGTGCTGCCAGTAGTGTGGCCTAGTGTAGTACAGGGTGCTGCCAGTAGTGTGGCCTAGTGTAGTACAGGGTGCTGCCAGTAGTGTGGCCTAGTGTAGTACAGGGTGCTGCCAGTAGTGTGGCCTAGTGTAGTACAGGGTGCTGCCAGTAGTGTGGCCTAGTGTAGTACAGGGTGCTGCCAGTAGTGTGGCCTAGTGTAGTACAGGGTGCTGCCAGTAGTGTGGCCTAGTGTAGTACAGGGTGCTGCCAGTAGTGTGGCCTAGTGTAGTACAGGGTGCTGCCAGTAGTGTGGCCTAGTGTAGTACAGGGTGCTGCCAGTAGTGTGGCCTAGTGTAGTACAGGGTGCTGCCAGTAGTGTGGCCTAGTGTAGTACAGGGTGCTGCCAGTAGTGTGGCCTAGTGTAGTACAGGGTGCTGCCAGTAGTGTGGCCTAGTGTAGTACAGGGTGCTGCCAGTAGTGTGTGCCTAGTGTAGTACAGGGTGCTGCCAGTAGTGTGTGGCCTAGTGTAGTACAGGGTGCTGCCAGTAGTGTGCCTAGTGTAGTACAGGGTGCTGCCAGTAGTGTGGCCTAGTGTAGTACAGGGTGCTGCCAGTAGTGTGGCCTAGTGTAGTACAGGGTGCTGCCAGTAGTGTGGCCTAGTGTAGTACAGGGTGCTGCCAGTAGTGTGGCCTAGTGTAGTACAGGGTGCTGCCAGTAGTGTGTGGCCTAGTGTAGTACAGGGTGCTGCCAGTAGTGTGGCCTAGTGTAGTACAGGGTGCTGCCAGTAGTGTGGCCTAGTGTAGTACAGGGTGCTGCCAGTAGTGTGGTCTAGTGTAGTACAGGGTGCTGCCAGTAGTGTGGTCTAGTGTAGTACAGGGTGCTGCCAGTAGTGTGGTCTAGTGTAGTACAGGGTGCTGCCAGTAGTGTGGCCTAGTGTAGTACAGGGTGCTGCCAGTAGTGTGGCCTAGTGTAGTACAGGGTGCTGCCAGTAGTGTGTGGCCTAGTGTAGTACAGGGTGCTGCCAGTAGTGTGGCCTAGTGTAGTACAGGGTGCTGCCAGTAGTGTGGTCTAGTGTAGTACAGGGTGCTGCCAGTAGTGTGGTCTAGTGTAGTACAGGGTGCTGCCAGTAGTGTGGCCTAGTGTAGTACAGGGTGCTGCCAGTAGTGTGGTCTAGTGTAGTACAGGGTGCTGCCAGTAGTGTGGTCTAGTGTAGTACAGGGTGCTGCCAGTAGTGTGTGTCTAGTGTAGTACAGGGTGCTGCCAGTAGTGTGGTCTAGTGTAGTACAGGGTGCTGCCAGTAGTGTGGCCTAGTGTAGTACAGGGTGCTGCCAGTAGTGTGTGGCTAGTGTAGTACAGGGTGCTGCCAGTAGTGTGGCCTAGTGTAGTACAGGGTGCTGCCAGTAGTGTGTGGCCTAGTGTAGTACAGGGTGCTGCCAGTAGTGTGGTCTAGTGTAGTACAGGGTGCTGCCAGTAGTGTGGTCTAGTGTAGTACAGGGTGCTGCCAGTAGTGTGGTCTAGTGTAGTACAGGGTGCTGCCAGTAGTGTGGTCTAGTGTAGTACAGGGTGCTGCCAGTAGTGTGGTCTAGTGTAGTACAGGGTGCTGCCAGTAGTGTGGTCTAGTGTAGTACAGGGTGCTGCCAGTAGTGTGTGGTCTAGTGTAGTACAGGGTGCTGCCAGTAGTGTGGCCTAGTGTAGTACAGGGTGCTGCCAGTAGTGTGTGCCTAGTGTAGTACAGGGTGCTGCCAGTAGTGTGGCCTAGTGTAGTACAGGGTGCTGCCAGTAGTGTGGCCTAGTGTAGTACAGGGTGCTGCCAGTAGTGTGGTCTAGTGTAGTACAGGGTGCTGCCAGTAGTGTGGTCTAGTGTAGTACAGGGTGCTGCCAGTAGTGTGGCCTAGTGTAGTACAGGGTGCTGCCAGTAGTGTGGTCTAGTGTAGTACAGGGTGCTGCCAGTAGTGTGGCCTAGTGTAGTACAGGGTGCTGCCAGTAGTGTGGTCTAGTGTAGTACAGGGTGCTGCCAGTAGTGTGGCCTAGTGTAGTACAGGGTGCTGCCAGTAGTGTGGTCTAGTGTAGTACAGGGTGCTGCCAGTAGTGTGGTCTAGTGTAGTACAGGGTGCTGCCAGTAGTGTGGTCTAGTGTAGTACAGGGTGCTGCCAGTAGTGTGGTCTAGTGTAGTACAGGGTGCTGCCAGTAGTGTGGTCTAGTGTAGTACAGGGTGCTGCCAGTAGTGTGGCCTAGTGTAGTACAGGGTGCTGCCAGTAGTGTGGTCTAGTGTAGTACAGGGTGCTGCCAGTAGTGTGGCCTAGTGTAGTACAGGGTGCTGCCAGTAGTGTGGTCTAGTGTAGTACAGGGTGCTGCCAGTAGTGTGGCCTAGTGTAGTACAGGGTGCTGCCAGTAGTGTGGCCTAGTGTAGTACAGGGTGCTGCCAGTAGTGTGGTCTAGTGTAGTACAGGGTGCTGCCAGTAGTGTGGTCTAGTGTAGTACAGGGTGCTGCCAGTAGTGTGGTCTAGTGTAGTACAGGGTGCTGCCAGTAGTGTGGCCTAGTGTAGTACAGGGTGCTGCCAGTAGTGTGGCCTAGTGTAGTACAGGGTGCTGCCAGTAGTGTGGCCTAGTGTAGTACAGGGTGCTGCCAGTAGTGTGGCCTAGTGTAGTACAGGGTGCTGCCAGTAGTGTGGCCTAGTGTAGTACAGGGTGCTGCCAGTAGTGTGGCCTAGTGTAGTACAGGGTGCTGCCAGTAGTGTGGCCTAGTGTAGTACAGGGTGCTGCCAGTAGTGTGGCCTAGTGTAGTACAGGGTGCTGCCAGTAGTGTGGCCTAGTGTAGTACAGGGTGCTGCCAGTAGTGTGGCCTAGTGTAGTACAGGGTGCTGCCAGTAGTGTGGCCTAGTGTAGTACAGGGTGCTGCCAGTAGTGTGGCCTAGTGTAGTACAGGGTGCTGCCAGTAGTGTGGCCTAGTGTAGTACAGGGTGCTGCCAGTAGTGTGGCCTAGTGTAGTACAGGGTGCTGCCAGTAGTGTGGTCTAGTGTAGTACAGGGTGCTGCCAGTAGTGTGTGGCTAGTGTAGTACAGGGTGCTGCCAGTAGTGTGGCCTAGTGTAGTACAGGGTGCTGCCAGTAGTGTGTGGCCTAGTGTAGTACAGGGTGCTGCCAGTAGTGTGGCCTAGTGTAGTACAGGGTGCTGCCAGTAGTGTGGTCTAGTGTAGTACAGGGTGCTGCCAGTAGTGTGGTCTAGTGTAGTACAGGGTGCTGCCAGTAGTGTGGCCTAGTGTAGTACAGGGTGCTGCCAGTAGTGTGGTCTAGTGTAGTACAGGGTGCTGCCAGTAGTGTGGTCTAGTGTAGTACAGGGTGCTGCCAGTAGTGTGGTCTAGTGTAGTACAGGGTGCTGCCAGTAGTGTGGCCTAGTGTAGTACAGGGTGCTGCCAGTAGTGTGGCTAGTGTAGTACAGGGTGCTGCCAGTAGTGTGGCCTAGTGTAGTACAGGGTGCTGCCAGTAGTGTGTGGCCTAGTGTAGTACAGGGTGCTGCCAGTAGTGTGTGTGTGGCCTAGTGTAGTACAGGGTGCTGCCAGTAGTGTGGCTAGTGTAGTACAGGGTGCTGCCAGTAGTGTGGCCTAGTGTAGTACAGGGTGCTGCCAGTAGTGTGCCTAGTGTAGTACAGGGTGCTGCCAGTAGTGTGTGGCCTAGTGTAGTACAGGGTGCTGCCAGTAGTGTGTGGTCTAGTGTAGTACAGGGTGCTGCCAGTAGTGTGTGCCTAGTGTAGTACAGGGTGCTGCCAGTAGTGTGGTCTAGTGTAGTACAGGGTGCTGCCAGTAGTGTGGTCTAGTGTAGTACAGGGTGCTGCCAGTAGTGTGTGGTCCTAGTGTAGTACAGGGTGCTGCCAGTAGTGTGGCCTAGTGTAGTACAGGGTGCTGCCAGTAGTGTGTGGCTAGTGTAGTACAGGGTGCTGCCAGTAGTGTGTGTCTAGTGTAGTACAGGGTGCTGCCAGTAGTGTGTGGCCTAGTGTAGTACAGGTGCTGCCAGTAGTGTGTGGTCTAGTGTAGTACAGGGTGCTGCCAGTAGTGTGGTCTAGTGTAGTACAGGGTGCTGCCAGTAGTGTGGTCTAGTGTAGTACAGGGTGCTGCCAGTAGTGTGGTCTAGTGTAGTACAGGGTGCTGCCAGTAGTGTGTGCCTAGTGTAGTACAGGGTGCTGCCAGTAGTGTGGTCTAGTGTAGTACAGGGTGCTGCCAGTAGTGTGGCCTAGTGTAGTGAAGGGTGCTGCCAGTAGTGTGGTCTAGTGTAGTACAGGGTGCTGCCAGTAGTGTGGCCTAGTGTAGTACAGGGTGCTGCCAGTAGTGTGTCTAGTGTAGTACAGGGTGCTGCCAGTAGTGTGGTCTAGTGTAGTACAGGGTGCTGCCAGTAGTGTGTCTAGTGTAGTACAGGGTGCTGCCAGTAGTGTGTTCCTAGTGTAGTACAGGGTGCTGCCAGTAGTGTGGTCTAGTGTAGTACAGGGTGCTGCCAGTAGTGTGGTCTAGTGTAGTACAGGGTGCTGCCAGTAGTGTGGCTAGTGTAGTACAGGGTGCTGCCAGTAGTGTGTGGTCTAGTGTAGTACAGGGTGCTGCCAGTAGTGTGTGCCTAGTGTAGTACAGGGTGCTGCCAGTAGTGTGTGGCTAGTGTAGTACAGGGTGCTGCCAGTAGTGTGTGGTAGTGTAGTACAGGGTGCTGCCAGTAGTGTGGCCTAGTGTAGTACAGGGTGCTGCCAGTAGTGTGGCTAGTGTAGTACAGGGTGCTGCCAGTAGTGTGTGGCCTAGTGTAGTACAGGGTGCTACCTGGTTGATACCTGGTTGATGGGGTTCTGGGAGTTCTTCTACTCCCCAAGCCCGGCCCGAGGCCAGGCTTGACTTGTGAGAGTTTGGTCCACTAGGCTGTTGCTTGGAGCGGCCCGCAGGCCCACATACCCACCACAGCCCGGCTGGTCCGGAACTCCTTGGAGGAATAAATCTAGTTTCCTCTTGAAGATGTCCACGGTTGTTCCGGCAATATTTCTTATGCTTGCTGGGAGGACGTTGAACAACCGCGGACCTCTGATGTTTATACAGTGTTCTCTGATTGTGCCTATGGCACCCCTGCTCTTCACTGGTTCTATTCTGCATTTTCTTCCATATCGTTCACTCCAGTACGTTGTTATTTTACTGTGTAGATTTGGGACCTGGCCCTCCAGTATCTTCCAGGTGTATATTATTTGATATCTCTCTCGTCTTCTTTCTAGTGAGTACATTTGGAGAGCTTTGAGACGATCCCAATAATTTAGGTGCTTTATCGCGTCTATACGTGCTGTATATGTTCTCTGTATTCCCTCTATTTCAGCAATCTCTCCTGCTCTGAAGGGGGAAGTGAGTACTGAACAGTACTCAAGACGGGACAGCACAAGTGACTTGAAGAGTACAAGCATTGTGATGGGATCCCTGGATTTGAAAGTTCTCGTAATCCATCCTATCATTTTTCTGGCTGTCGCAATATTTGCTTGGTTATGCTCCCTAAACGTTAGGTCGTCAGACATCATTATTCCCAAATCCTTTACATGCTGTTTTCCTACTATGGGCACATTTGATTGTGTTTTGTACCCTGTATTATGTTTAAGGTCCTCATTTTTACCGTACCTGAGTACCTGGAATTTATCACTGTTAAACATCATGTTATTTTCTGATGCCCAGTCGAAAACTTTATTAATATCAGCTTGAAGTTTTTCAATGTCTTCAGCCGAGGTAATTTTCATACTGATTTTTGTGTCATCTGCAAAGGATGATACGAAGCTGTGACTTGTATTTTTGTCTATATCTGATATGAGAATAAGGAAAAGCAGCGGTGCAAGGACTGTACCCTGAGGTACAGAGCTTTTAACTGCACTTGGACTAGATTTTATATGGTTGACCGTTACTCGCTGAGTCCTGTTTGACAGAAAACTGAGTATCCAGCGTCCTACTTTACCGGTTATTCCCATTGACTTCATTTTGTGTGCTATCACGCCATGGTCACATTTATCGAAAGCCTTTGCGAAGTCCGTGTATATCACATCAGCATTCTGTTTTTCTTCTAATGCCTCAGTGACTTTATCGTAGTGCTCAAGTAGCTGTGAGAGGCACGATCTTCCCGCTCGAAATCCATGTTGGCCTGGGTTGTGAAGGTCATTGGTCTCCATGAAATTGGTGACCTGACTCCTAATCACTCTCTCAAATACTTTTATTATGTGCGATGTTAGTGCAACTGGTCTATAATTCTTTGCCAATGCTTTGCTCCCTCCCTTGTGTAGAGGGGCTATGTCTGCTACTTTAAGTGCATCTGGTATCTCCCCCGTGTCCAAGCTCTTCCTCCACACTATACTGAGTGCCTGTGCTACCGGCACTTTGCATTTCTTTATAAATATTGAATTCCATGAGTCTGGACCTGGGGCCGAGTGCATGGGCATGTTTTCAATTTCTCTTTCAAAATTTAGTGCGCTCGTGTTGATATCAGTTATATTTACAGGGGTTTGGATATCCCGCATAAAGAAATTGTCTGGATCTTCTACTTTCATGTTGTTTATTGGAGTGCTAAACATGTCCTCATACTGCTTTTTTAGGATTTCACTAATTTCTTTGTCATCCTCCGTGTATGAACCTTCACTTGTACGAATAGGTCCAATACTGGCAGTAGTTTTTGCTTTTGATTTCGCATATGTGAAGAAGTATTTTGGATTTTTCTTTATTTCCTGAATTGCTTTCTGTTCTAACTGCCTTTCTTCAGTTTCATATGAGTGTTTCAATTTCCGCTCGATTTCTTCAATCTCCCTATTTAAATTATTCCTTCTTTGACGGGAAATTCGTGTCTGCATAAGCAGTTCCGTTATTCTTTTCCTGCGTTTATAGTGTCTTCTGCGTTCTCTTTCTACGTTGGATCTCTTTCTGGCTTTCCTCAAAGGAACATGTTTCAGACAGACTTGATACGCTTCCGAAGTCAGTTTTTCTATTCCTTCTGTAGGACTTTTATTACTTAAAACAGTTTCCCATGGAATGTTTTTAAGTTCCCTGTTTATTATCTCCCAGTCTATCCTTTTATTATTAAAATTGAATTTACTGAATAGCCCCTCTCGCTTTATCAACGTTTTAGGTCTATTCTGAGTATTGATGGTAGTTTGCACTTCAATGAGCTTGTGATCTGAATATGTGGTATCTGATATCGTAATGTCTCTGATAATGTCTTCATTGTTCGTAAAGACCAGATCTAGAATATTTTCATTTCTCGTTGGCTCCGATATCTGCTGAGTGAGTGAAAATTTGTCACAGAATCTAAGTAGTTCTCTAATCTGTGGTTGGTTAGGTCCTGATAGATTCCCTGGTATAATATTATTGTTTGCTATTCTCCACCTGAGACTAGGCAAGTTGAAGTCACCTAAGAAGATAATATCAGGTATTGGGTTCTCCAAATTATCAAGGCTATTCTCTATTTTGTTTATCTGTTCTGTGAATTCCTCAGCCGTTGCATCTGGCGGTTTGTATATTAGAATAATCACTAAATTTATTTTCTCTATTTTTAATCCCAGTACCTCTACCACCTCATTTGTAACGTTTAGGAGCTCCGAGCACACAAGGTCTTCCCTAATATACAGACCCACTCCTCCATGTGACCTAATTTTCCTATCACACCTGTATAGGTTATATCCTGGAATCCAGATCTCACTGTCCAAGAATTCCCCTGCATGGGTTTCTGTGAAAGCTCCAAATACTGCATTTGACTCCGTGAGGAGGCCATTTATGAACTGTACTTTATTGTTTGTTCTTGTTTTCAGTCCTTGTATGTTGGCAAAGATGAATGAGGTTACTCTATTAGTGATAGTTTGACTGGGAGACTTTTTCGGCAAGCCCATTATGCGTGGACATATTGAGTTTGTTCTGACCAGTGCTGATTGTTGTAGGGCAGTTGCCTGTTGTAGTTGTGGTTCCCTTTCGGTGTGTAGTTGTATCTGTAATTCTGGTATGCAAGTGGGTCTGGCATCCAGTTCCATACATTCTCCATGCTCCTCCTTTTGAATTCTCTTTCGGTCTGGTATAAAAAATTTATCGAATTTCCTCCAAATTCATTATCCTGCTTGCCACTCTTTATGTAGCGTTCCGTGCCTTTCACGTGAAAGTATGGGCAGCTGAGGTCATAGCATTTTCTGTCCTCCAGTGAGGTTTGGCACATCTCAGGATGGAAAAACCTACATATTGATCCAAATCGACACTCACCTTTCCTAAGCATATTTAAACATTTTTTGGGATGTTGATAACTGCATTCTAATCCTTTCTTATTACCAGCATATCTATGTCTGCATATGCCCTTTGCATAAAATTTGCATAAGTCTGTCCTTCTGTTCTGACTCTCTCTATCGGGAACCGTTGTAGTGTCTGTACCTACCGAGCTGTCAGTGCTGTCTGTTACACTTTCTAGTTTACTGTCATCCACATCCGGGCCTACTGAGTCAGAGTTTACAACTTCCTGAGTTTCAGCCTCAGTTTCATCCCTGACTATAGCCTCCGCCCCTGGTATATTACAATTGTTGTTCCTTTCCCACTCCTTCTGGATGGCTGGTAGGCTTCCAATGAACGATGTTTTCCGTTCATGCGTCATGTTATCTAGAAGGTTTTTTAGGATATTCCAAGCTGGCTGGTCATGTTTACACACCCAGAGCAAGTGGCCAGCTCTCAGTGCCGCAGTGTTACTCACTCCTGTACAAGCCGAATGAAATCTATTCTTACAGATATAACATTCAATTCCCGTTGCCTTCGACTTTAAGGAGATGTTACAGTGGCCACAAATTTGTTTATTTACTCCCATTTTGCCTTGTTTTGTTGTATATATCTATATATTTATAATATTATATGTATACCGTATGTTTGTAAAGTATATATGTTATTTGTTCTACAGTATGGTCAGTACTTATCACACGGTCGAGGGTGAGGGAGGGTCCCAGAGGCTGTACCGTTGACACTTGTTGTCCCAGGCCGCGGCTGGAGGCCCTCAGTTGCCAGTTACTTGGGTTATAACACTGATATATTAATTCGCTTGTATTACAATAAGGGATTTTCTGCTTTATTCCCGACTTGCAATAGTATTCACTTTCTCTATTACTAATTTCTCGATCCACATTCCCCTATTACACTTGTTGGAAACCAATTTGCTAGTAAGCACACACACACACGGCGGCCACACAGGATGTGGGCCTAAGGGCTGGGTTCTGGCACCACGAGGTGGACTCCACACGAAATTCACTTGTTATTTCCTTAAAGCACAAAAGTCGGATGTCAATCACTATGGTATATTGTTTAATAAGTTGAGATGCACTTTATGAGTTATCTGACTGTGTTTAGTTCCTGTATCACTGAAATATCCCGAGATATATAGTGTTTTTCACAGAGCTCGTGCTCACGTGTGCTTCCCCTCCCCACACCAGTCCCAACTCTACCTGACCACACAGCCGATTCGCCAACCATTCTACCGAATCANGTGTGGCCTAGTGTAGTACAGGGTGCTGCCAGTAGTGTGTGGCCTAGTGTAGTACAGGGTCTGCCAGTAGTGTGGTCTAGTGTAGTACAGGGTGCTGCCAGTAGTGTGGCCTAGTGTAGTACAGGGTGCTGCCAGTAGTGTGGTCTAGTGTAGTACAGGGTGCTGCCAGTAGTGTGGTCTAGTGTAGTACAGGGTGCTGCCAGTAGTGTGGTCTAGTGTAGTACAGGGTGCTGCCAGTAGTGTGGTCTAGTGTAGTACAGGGTGCTGCCAGTAGTGTGGTCTAGTGTAGTACAGGTGCTGCCAGTAGTGTGGCCTAGTGTAGTACAGGGTGCTGCCAGTAGTGTGTGTGGTCTAGTGTAGTACAGGGTGCTGCCAGTAGTTGTGCCTAGTGTAGTACAGGGTGCTGCCAGTAGTGTGGCTAGTGTAGTACAGGTGCTGCCAGTAGTGTGGCTAGTGTAGTACAGGGTGCTGCCAGTAGTGTGTGGTCTAGTGTAGTACAGGGCTGCCAGTAGTGTGTGCCTAGTGTAGTACAGGGTGCTGCCAGTAGTGTGGTCTAGTGTAGTACAGGGTGCTGCCAGTAGTGTGGCCTAGTGTAGTACAGGGTGCTGCCAGTAGTGTGGTCTAGTGTAGTACAGGGTGCTGCCAGTAGTGTGGCCTAGTGTAGTACAGGGTGCTGCCAGTAGTGTGGTCTAGTGTAGTACAGGGTGCTGCCAGTAGTGTGGCCTAGTGTAGTACAGGGTGCTGCCAGTAGTGTGGTCTAGTGTAGTACAGGGTGCTGCCAGTAGTGTGTGGTCTAGTGTAGTACAGGGTGCTGCCAGTAGTGTGTGGCCTAGTGTAGTACAGGGTGCTGCCAGTAGTGTGGTCTAGTGTAGTACAGGGTGCTGCCAGTAGTGTGGCTAGTGTAGTACAGGGTGCTGCCAGTAGTGTGGTCTAGTGTAGTACAGGGTGCTGCCAGTAGTGTGTGGCCTAGTGTAGTACAGGGTGCTGCCAGTAGTGTGGTCTAGTGTAGTACAGGGTGCTGCCAGTAGTGTGGTCTAGTGTAGTACAGGGTGCTGCCAGTAGTGTGGCCTAGTGTAGTACAGGGTGCTGCCAGTAGTGTGGCCTAGTGTAGTACAGGGTGCTGCCAGTAGTGTGTGGCTAGTGTAGTACAGGGTGCTGCCAGTAGTGTGTGGCCTAGTGTAGTACAGGGTGCTGCCAGTAGTGTGTGGCCTAGTGTAGTACAGGGTGCTGCCAGTAGTGTGTGGCCTAGTGTAGTACAGGGTGCTGCCAGTAGTGTGGCCTAGTGTAGTACAGGGTGCTGCCAGTAGTGTGGCCTAGTGTAGTACAGGGTGCTGCCAGTAGTGTGGTCTAGTGTAGTACAGGGTGCTGCCAGTAGTGTGGTCTAGTGTAGTACAGGGTGCTGCCAGTAGTGTGGTCTAGTGTAGTACAGGGTGCTGCCAGTAGTGTGGCCTAGTGTAGTACAGGGTGCTGCCAGTAGTGTGTGGCCTAGTGTAGTACAGGGTGCTGCCAGTAGTGTGGCCTAGTGTAGTACAGGGTGCTGCCAGTAGTGTGGCCTAGTGTAGTACAGGGTGCTGCCAGTAGTGTGGCCTAGTGTAGTACAGGGTGCTGCCAGTAGTGTGTGGCCTAGTGTAGTACAGGGTGCTGCCAGTAGTGTGGCCTAGTGTAGTACAGGGTGCTGCCAGTAGTGTGGCCTAGTGTAGTACAGGGTGCTGCCAGTAGTGTGGCCTAGTGTAGTACAGGGTGCTGCCAGTAGTGTGTGCCTAGTGTAGTACAGGGTGCTGCCAGTAGTGTGTGGCCTAGTGTAGTACAGGGTGCTGCCAGTAGTGTGGCCTAGTGTAGTACAGGGTGCTGCCAGTAGTGTGGCCTAGTGTAGTACAGGGTGCTGCCAGTAGTGTGGCCTAGTGTAGTACAGGGTGCTGCCAGTAGTGTGTGGCCTAGTGTAGTACAGGGTGCTGCCAGTAGTGTGGCCTAGTGTAGTACAGGGTGCTGCCAGTAGTGTGGTCTAGTGTAGTACAGGGTGCTGCCAGTAGTGTGGTCTAGTGTAGTACAGGGTGCTGCCAGTAGTGTGGCCTAGTGTAGTACAGGGTGCTGCCAGTAGTGTGGTCTAGTGTAGTACAGGGTGCTGCCAGTAGTGTGTGGTCTAGTGTAGTACAGGGTGCTGCCAGTAGTGTGGCCTAGTGTAGTACAGGGTGCTGCCAGTAGTGTGTGGCCTAGTGTAGTACAGGGTGCTGCCAGTAGTGTGGCCTAGTGTAGTACAGGGTGCTGCCAGTAGTGTGGCCTAGTGTAGTACAGGGTGCTGCCAGTAGTGTGGCCTAGTGTAGTACAGGGTGCTGCCAGTAGTGTGGCCTAGTGTAGTACAGGGTGCTGCCAGTAGTGTGGCCTAGTGTAGTACAGGGTGCTGCCAGTAGTGTGGCCTAGTGTAGTACAGGGTGCTGCCAGTAGTGTGGCCTAGTGTAGTACAGGGTGCTGCCAGTAGTGTGGCCTAGTGTAGTACAGGGTGCTGCCAGTAGTGTGGCCTAGTGTAGTACAGGGTGCTGCCAGTAGTGTGGCCTAGTGTAGTACAGGGTGCTGCCAGTAGTGTGGCCTAGTGTAGTACAGGGTGCTGCCAGTAGTGTGGCCTAGTGTAGTACAGGGTGCTGCCAGTAGTGTGGCCTAGTGTAGTACAGGGTGCTGCCAGTAGTGTGTGCCTAGTGTAGTACAGGGTGCTGCCAGTAGTGTGGCCTAGTGTAGTACAGGGTGCTGCCAGTAGTGTGGCCTAGTGTAGTACAGGGTGCTGCCAGTAGTGTGGCCTAGTGTAGTACAGGGTGCTGCCAGTAGTGTGGCCTAGTGTAGTACAGGGTGCTGCCAGTAGTGTGGCCTAGTGTAGTACAGGGTGCTGCCAGTAGTGTGGCCTAGTGTAGTACAGGGTGCTGCCAGTAGTGTGGCCTAGTGTAGTACAGGGTGCTGCCAGTAGTGTGGCCTAGTGTAGTACAGGGTGCTGCCAGTAGTGTGGCCTAGTGTAGTACAGGGTGCTGCCAGTAGTGTGGCCTAGTGTAGTACAGGGTGCTGCCAGTAGTGTGGCCTAGTGTAGTACAGGGTGCTGCCAGTAGTGTGGCCTAGTGTAGTACAGGGTGCTGCCAGTAGTGTGGCCTAGTGTAGTACAGGGTGCTGCCAGTAGTGTGGCCTAGTGTAGTACAGGGTGCTGCCAGTAGTGTGGCCTAGTGTAGTACAGGGTGCTGCCAGTAGTGTGGCCTAGTGTAGTACAGGGTGCTGCCAGTAGTGTGGCCTAGTGTAGTACAGGGTGCTGCCAGTATTGTGGCCTAGTGTAGTACAGGGTGCTGCCAGTAGTGTGGCCTAGTGTAGTACAGGGTGCTGCCAGTAGTGTGGCCTAGTGTAGTACAGGGTGCTGCCAGTAGTGTGGCCTAGTGTAGTACAGGGTGCTGCCAGTAGTGTGGCCTAGTGTAGTGAAGGGTGCTGCCAGTAGTGTGGTCTAGTGAGTACAGGGTGCTGCCAGTAGTGTGGCCTTGTGTAGTACAGGGTGCTGCCAGTAGTGTGGTCTAGTGTAGTACAGGGTGCTGCCAGTAGTGTGATCTTGTGTAGTACAGGGTGCTGCCAGTAGTGTGTGGTCTAGTGTAGTACAGGGTGCTGCTTGTAGTGTGGCCTAGTGTAGTGCAGGGTGCTGCCAGTAGTGTGTGGCCTAGTGTAGTAGAGGGTGCTGCCAGTAGTGTGTGGTCTAGTGTAGTACAGGGTGCTGCCAGTAGTGTGTGGCCTAGTGTAGTGAAGGGTGCTGCCAGTAGTGTGTGGTCTAGTGTAGTACAGAGTGCTGGCAGTAGTGTGGTCTAGTGTAGTGCAGGGTGCTGCCAGTAGTGTGGTCTAGTGTAGTACAGGGTGCTGCCAGTAGTGTGGTCTAGTGTAGTACAGGGTGCTGCCTGTAGTGTGTGGCCTAGTGTAGTACAGGGTGCTGCCAGTAGTGTGTGGTCTAGTGTAGTACAGGGTGCTGCCAGTAGTGTGTGGCCTAGTGTAGTGAAGGGTGCTGCCAGTAGTGTGGTCTAGTGTAGTACAGGGTGCTGCCAGTAGTGTGGCCTAGTGTAGTGCAGGGTGCTGCCAGTAGTGTGGTCTAGTGTAGAACAGGGTGCTGCAAGTAGTGTGGTCTAGTTTAGTACAGGGTGCTGCCAGTAGTGTGGTCTAGTGTAGTACAGGGTGCATCCAGTAGTGTGGTCTAGTGTAGTACAGGGTGCTCCAGTAGTGTGGTCTAGTGTAGTACAGGGTGCTGCCAGTAGTGTGGTCTAGTGTAGTACAGGGTGCTGCCAGTAGTGTGGCCTAGTGTAGTACAAGGTGCTGCCAGTAGTGTGTGGTCTAGTGTAGTACAGGGTGCTGCCAGTAGTGTGTGGCCTAGTGTAGTACAGGGTGCTGCCAGTAGTGTGTGGCTTAGTGTAGTACAGGGTGCTGCCAGTAGTGTGGTGTAGTGTAGTACAGGGTGCTGCCAGTAGTGTGTGGCCTAGTGTAGTACAGGGTGCTGCCAGTAGTATGGTCTAGTGTAGTACAGGGTGCTGCCAGTAGTGTGTGGCCTAGTGTAGTACAGGGTGCTGCCTGGTTGATACCTGGTTGATGGGGTTCTGGGAGTTCTTCTTCTCCCCAAGCCCGGCCCGAGGCCAGGCTTGACTTGTGAGAGTTTGGTCCACTAGGCTGTTGCTTGGAGCGACCCGCAGGCCCACATACCCACCACAGCCCGGCTGGTCCGGAACTCCTTGGAGGAATAAATCTAGTTTCCTCTTGAAGATGTCCACGGTTGTTCCGGCAATATTTCTTATGCTTGCTGGGAGGACGTTGAACAACCGCGGACCTCTGATGTTTATACAGCGTTCTCTGATTGTGCCTATGGCACTCCTGCTCTTCACTGGTTCTATTCTGCATTTTCTTCCATATCGTTCACTCCAGTACGTTGTTATTTTACTGTGTAGATTTGGGACCTGGCCCTCCAGTATCTTCCAGGTGTATATTATTTGATATCTCTCTCGTCTTCTTTCTAGTGAGTACATTTGGAGAGCTTTGAGACGATCCCAATAATTTAGGTGCTTTATCGCGTCTATACGTGCTGTATATGTTCTCTGTATTCCCTCTATTTCAGCAATCTCTCCTGCTCTGAAGGGGGAAGTGAGTACTGAACAGTACTCAAGACGGGACAGCACAAGTGACTTGAAGAGCTCAAGCATTGTGATGGGATCCCTGGATTTATAAGTTCTCGTAATCCATCCTATCATTTTTCTGGCTGTCGCAATATTTGCTTGGTTATGCTCCCTAAACGTTAGGTCGTCAGACATCATTATTCCCAAATCCTTTACATGTTGTTTTCCTACTATGGGCACATTTGATTGTGTTTTGTACCCTGTATTATGTTTAAGGTTCTCATTTTTACCGTACCTGAGTACCTGGAATTTGTCACTGTTAAACATCATATTATTTTCTGATGCCCAGTCGAAAACTTTATTAATATCAGCTTGAAGTTTTTCAATGTCTTCAGCCGAGGTAATTTTCATACTGATTTTTGTGTCGTCTGCAAAGGATGATACGAAGCTGTGACTTGTATTTTTGTTTATATCTGATATGAGAATAAGGAAAAGCAGCGGTGCAATGACTGTACCCTGAGGTACAGAGCTTTTAACTGCACTTGGACTAGATTTTATATGGTTGACCGTTACTCGCTGAGTCCTGTTTGACAGAAAACTGAGTATCCAGCGTCCTACTTTACCGGTTATTCCCATTGACTTCATTTTGTGTGCAATCACGCCATGGTCACATTTATCGAAAGCCTTTGCGAAGTCCGTGTATATCACATCAGCATTCTGTTTTTCTTCTAATGCCTCAGTGACTTTATCGTAGTGCTCAAGTAGCTGTGAGAGGCACGATCTTCCCGCTCGAAATCCATGTTGGCCTGGGTTGTGAAGGTCATTGGCCTCCATGAAATTGGTGACCTGACTCCTAATCACTCTCTCAAATACTTTTATTATGTGCGATGTTAGTGCAACTGGTCTATAATTCTTTGCCAATGCTTTGCTCCCTCCCTTGTGTTGAGGGGCTATGTCTGCTACTTTAAGTGCATCTGGTATCTCCCGCGTGTCCAAGCTCTTCCTCCACACTATACTGAGTACCTGTGCTACCGGCACTTTGCAATTCTTTATAAATATTGAATTCCATGAGTCTGGACCTGGGGCCGAGTGCATGGGCATGTTTTCAATTTCTCTTTCAAAATTTAGTGCGCTCGTGTTGATATCAGTTATATTTACAGGGGTTTGGATATCCCGCATAAAGAAATTGTCTGGATCTTCTACTTTCATGTTGTTTATTGGAGTGCTAAACATGTCCTCATACTGCTTTTTTAGGATTTCACTAATTTCTTTGTCATCCTCCGTGTATGAACCTTCACTTGTACGAATAGGTCCAATACTGGCAGTAGTTTTTGCTTTTGATTTCGCATATGTGAAGAAGTATTTTGGATTTTTCTTTATTTCCTGAATTGCTTTCTGTTCTAACTGCCTTTCTTCAGTTTCATATGAGTGTTTCAATTTCCGCTCGATTTCTTCAATCTCCCTATTTAAATTATTCCTTCTTTGACGGGAAATTCGTGTCTGCATAAGCAGTTGCGTTATTCTTTTCCTGCGTTTATAGTGTCTTCTGCGTTCTCTTTCTACGTTGGATCTCTTTCTGGCTTTCCTCAAAGGAACATGTTTCAGACAGACTTGATACGCTTCCGAAGTCAGTTTTTCTATTCCTTCTGTAGGACTTTTATTACTTATAACAGTTTCCCATGGAATGTTTTTAAGTTCCCTGTTTATTATCTCCCAGTCTATCCTTTTATTATTAAAATTGAATTTACTGAATAGCCCCTCTCGCTTTATCAACGTTTTAGGTCTATTCTGAGTATTGGTCTATTCTGCCAGGTCTATTCTGCCAGTAGTGTGGTCTAGTGTAGTACAGGGTGCTGCCAGTAGTGTGGTCTAGTGTAGTACAGGGTGCTGCCAGTAGTGTGGTCTAGTGTAGTACAGGGTGCTGCCAGTAGTGTGGTCTAGTGTAGTACAGGGTGCTGCCAGTAGTGTGGCCTAGTGTAGTACAGGGTGCTGCCAGTAATGTGGCCTAGTGTAGTACAGGGTGCTGCCAGTAGTGTGTGGCCTAGTGTAGTACAGGGTGCTGCCAGTAGTGTGGCCTAGTGTAGTACAGGGTGCTGCCAGTAGTGTGGCCTAGTGTAGTACAGGGTGCTGCCAGTAGTGTGACCTAGTGTAGTACAGGGTGCTGCCAGTAGTGTGTGCTCTAGTGTAGTACAGGGTGCTGCCAGTAGAGTGTGGCCTAGTGTAGTACAGGGTGCTGCCAGTAGTGTGGCCTAGTGTAGTACAGGGTGCTGCCAGTAGAGTGACCTAGTGTAGTACACGGTGCTGCCAGTAGTGTGGCCTAGTCTAGTACAGGGTGCTGCCAGTAGAGTGACCTAGTGTAGTACAGGGTGCTGCCAGTAGTGTGGCCTAGTGTAGTGCAGGGTGCTGCCAGTAGTGTGGTCTAGTGTAGTACAGGGTGCTGCCAGTAGTGTGGTCTAGTGTAGTACAGGGTGCTGCCAGTAGTGTGGTCTAGTGTAGTACAGGGTGCTGCCTGTAGTGTGGTCTAATGTAATGCAGGGTGCTGCCAGTAGTGTGGTCTAGTGTAGTACATGGTGCTGCCAGTAGTGTGTGGCCTAGTGTAGTAAAGGGTGCTGTCAGTAGTATGGTCTAGTGTAGTACAGGGTGCTGCAAGTAGTGTGTGGCCTAGTGTAGTACAGGGTGCTGCTATTAGTGTGGTCTAGTGTAGTACAGGGTGCTGCCAGTAGTGTGTGGCCTAGTGTAATACAGGGTGCTGCCAGTAGTGTGGTCTAGTGTAGTACAGGGTGCTGCCAGTAGTGTGTGGCCTAGTGTAGTACAGGGTGCTGCCAGTAATGTGGTCTAGTGTAGTACAGGGTGCTGCAAGTAGTGTGGACTAGTGTAGTACAGGGTGCTGCCAGTAGTGTGTGGTCTAGTGTAGTACAGGGTGCTGCCAGTAGTGTGTGGCCTAGTGTAGTACAGGGTGCTGCCAGTAGTGTGTGGTCTTGTGTAGTACAGGGTTCTGCCAGTAGTGTGGTCTTGTGTAGTACAGGGTTCTGCCAGTAGTGTGGCCTAGTGTAGTGCAGGGTGCTGCCAGTAGTGTGGTCTAGTGTAGTACATGGTGCTGCCAATAGTGTGGTCTAGTGTAGTATAGGGTGCTGCCAGTAGTGTGGTCTAGTGTAGTACAGGGTGCTGCATGTAGTGTGGTCTAGTGTAATGCAGGGTGCTGCCAGTAGTGTGGTCTAGTGTAGAACAGGGTGCTGCCAGTAGTGTGGCCTAGTGTATTACAGGGTGCTGCCAGTAGTGTGTGGTCTAGTGTAGTACAGGGTGCTGCCAGTAGTGTGTGGCCTAGTGTAGTACAGGGTGCTGCCAGTAGTGTGGTCTAGTGTAGTACAGGGTGCTGCCAGTAGTGTGGACTAGTGTAGTACAGGGTGCTGCCAGTAGTGTGTGGTCTAGTGTAGTACAGGGTGCTGCCAGTAGTGTGTGGCCTAGTGTAGTACAGGGTGCTGCCAGTAGTGTGGTCTAGTGTAGTACAGGGTGCTGCCAGAAGTGTGGTCTAGTGTAGTGCAGGGTGCTGCCAGTAGTGTGGTCTAGTGTAGTACAGGGTGCTGCCAGTAGTGTGTGGCCTAGTGTAGTACAGGGTGCTGCCAGTAGTGTGGTCTAGTGTAGTACAGGGTGCTGCCAGTAGTGTGTGGCCTAGTGTAATACAGGGTGCTGCCAGTAGTGTGGTCTAGTGTAGTACAGGGTGCTGCCCGTAGTGTGTGGTCTAGTGTAGTACAGGGTGCTGCCAGTAGTGTGTGGCCTAGTGTAGTACAGGGAGCTGCCAGTAGTGTGGTCTAGTGTAGTACAGGGTGCTGCCAGTAGTGTGGACTAGTGTAGTACAGGGTGCTGCCAGTAGTGTGTGGTCTAGTGTAGTACAGGGTGCTGCCAGTAGTGTGTGGCCTAGTGTAGTACAGGGTGCTACCAGTAGTGTGGTCTAGTGTAGTACAGGGTGCTGCCAGAAGTGTGGTCTAGTGTAGTGCAGGGTGCTGCCAGTAATGTGGTCTAGTGTAGTACAGGGTGCTGCCAGTAGTGTGTGGCCTAGTGTAGTACAGGGTGCTGCCAGTAGTGTGTGGCCTAGTGTAGTACAGGGTGCTGCCAGTAGTGTGTGGCCTAGTGTAGTACAGGGTGCTGCCAGTAGTGTGTGGCCTAGTGTAGTACAGGGTGCTGCCAGTAGTGTGTGGCCTAGTGTAGTACAGGGTGCTGCCAGTAGTGTGGCCTAGTGTAGTACAGGGTGCTGCCAGTAGTGTGGCCTAGTGTAGTACAGGGAGCTGCCAGTAGTGTGGTCTAGTGTAGTACAGGGTGCTGCCAGTAGTGTGGTCTAGTGTAGTACAGGGTGCTGCCAGTAGTGTGGTGTAGTGTAGTACAGGGTGCTGCCAGTAGTGTGGCCTAGTGTAGTACAGGCTGCTGCCAGTAGTGTGTGGCCTAGTGTAGTACAGGGTGCTGCCAGTAGTGTGGCCTAGTGTAGTACAGGGTGCTGCCAGTAGAGTGACCAAGTGTAGTACAGGGTGCTGCCAGTAGTGTGGCCTAGTGTAGTACAGGGTGCTGCCAGTAGTGTGTGGCCTAGTGTAGTACAGGGTGCTGCCAGTAGTGTGGCCTAGTGTAGTACAGGGTGCTGCCAGTAGTGTGGCCTAGTGTAGTACAGGGTGCTGCCAGTAGTGTGACCTAGTGTAGTACAGGGTGCTGCCAGTAGTGTGTGCTCTAGTGTAGTGCAGGGTGCTGCAAGTAGTGTGTGGCCTAGTGTAGTACAGGGTGCTGCCAGTAGTGTGGCCTAGTGTAGTACAGGGTGCTGCCAGTAGAGTGACCTAGTGTAGTACAGGGTGCTGCCAGTAGTGTGGCCTAGTGTAGTACAGGGTGCTGCCAGTAGTGTGTTACCAAGTGTAGTACAGGGTGCTGCCAGTAGTGTGGCCTAGTGTAGTACAGGGTGCTGCCAGTAGAGTGACCTAGTGTAGTACAGGGTGCTGCCAGTAGTGTGGCCTAGTGTAGTACAGGGTGCTGCCAGTAGAGTGACCTAGTGTAGTACAGGGTGCTGCCAGTAGTGTGTGGTCTAGTGTAGTACATGGTGCTGCCAGTAGTGTGTGGTCTAGTGTAGTGCAGGGTGCTGCCAGTAGTGTGGCCTAGTGTAGTACAGGGTGCTGCCAGTAGTGTGTGGCCTAGTGTAGTTCAGGGTGCTGCCAGTAGTGTGGCCTAGTGTAGTACAGGGTGCTGCCAGTAGTGTGGCCTAGTGTAGTACAGGGTGATGCCAGTAGTGTGGCCTAGTGTAGTACAGGGTGCTGCCAGGAGAGTGGTCTAGTGTAGTACAGGGTGCTGCCAGTAGTGTGGTCTAGTGTAGTACAGGGTGCTGCCAGTAGAGTGACCTAGTGTAGTACAGGTTGCTGCCAGTAGTGTTTGGTCTAGTGTAGTACAGGGTGCTGCCAGTAGTGTGGTCTAGTGTAGTGCAGGGTGCAGCCAGTAGTGTGTGGCCTAGTGTAGTACAGGGTGCTGCCAGTAGTGTGGCCTAATGTAGTACAGGGTGCTGCCAGTAGTGTGGCCTAGTGTAGTACAGGGTGCTGCCAGTAGTGTGACCTAGTGTAGTACAGGGTGCTGCCAGTAGTGTGTGCTCTAGTGTAGTACAGGGAGTTGCCAGTAGTGTGTGGCCTAGTGTAGTACAGGGTGCTGCCAGTAGTGTGGCCAAGTGTAGTACAGGGTGCTGCCAGTAGAGTGACCTAGTGTAGTACACGGTGCTGCCAGTAGTGTGGCCTAGTGTAGTACAGGGTGCTGCCAGTAGAGTGACCTAGTGTAGTACAG
>WNGS01008483.1:42669-52906 GCA_020271785.1 Procambarus virginalis
TGAATGTGGTGATCATGTCCCCCCTAAATCTTCTGTCTTCCAATGAAGTGAGGTTTAATTCCCGTAGTCTCTCCTCGTAGCTCTAAACCAGGGTGACTCATCTGGCGTTTTGGCTGTTATCAGGTCTGCACACCTGGGGTTCCCTTTGTGCTGGACACCAGCTGTAGCCACACTTCTCTTGATGATGTCATTGACTGCTCGTGTCTGGCAATCTTTCCCTGTGTCTTACGACGATGAGACCATGGCTGCCGTATTGGTCTGCCCGTGCCTGGCCGCAAATACACCGTGCTCGGTGGAGATAGGGGCGGCAAGGCGCAGAGCAACACCAATACTTAGGGCCCGATGGTCCAGGCGGTGCCCAAGGCGGATTAGGGACTGCCAACAGGAAGTCCCCAGCATGGGGGGCTTGCACAGCTAGGAGACGCGCTCTGTCCTTCTGAGAAGCTACGTCCAGCAATGCTTTGGCGATGTTCTCCACTATGGGCTATCCCATTTGGCCTGTTTACCGTCGTTTGGACAAGTTGGTCGGGTGTTGTGAATTGGCGAGTGTGTCCCACGACCAGCTCTCCTCCAAATTTGGGATCACGAATCCCAATGGAGTTCCTTAGGTATTCTGGTAGTATTTCCTTCACTAATTCACTTGTAGCACTGGTCGAGGATAAGAATGCCGGCAATGCTAACTGTGTCGCCTTGCGAATACCTATACCACCGAGTCTAACTGGGAGCGTTGCTTGGTCCCACTGGTCATCTTGCAGGGAGAGGTTTAACACTTTCATAGTTATTGTCTTTAGGAGTGAGTCGTATTCTGTTAATTTTGGGCTGTCAAAGAAGGAGCACACCTGAGGAAATAGGTAAGTCTGGGCAAGGCCAGGCACCTTGTAAGAAGGTACAAAGCATCGTGAGCATCCAAAGCCCCTATTCGCGCCTCCATTCTCCTCAGGTCTTTAAGCTTTTCTTCGAGGACTACCTCAATGGCGTTCGAGCCCAGAGGTGCCCCTAGCAGCACTGTCGGTGGGAGCGATCACTTGGGCTCCTGGCAATAAGATTTGTACTGCATCTATGATTGGTTGGTGGACGAGATGATTTCACACTTTGATGGATTTAGTGTAAGGCCTAACTCCTCTCCCCTAGATTTCACTAGCTGAAGATCTCCTAGCAGGGATTCCTGTGTCCCTGCCAGGGTGCCATCGTCCAGGAACCAGATGTTGAATTCGCTGGACAGCCTGCTTGTGACCTCCTTAGCTGCCATGCAGAAAAGAAAAGGGGCAAGTGGGTCTCCCCCTGGACACCTTCTGCGGAAACAACTCATGTTCCCCAAACAACAGTGTCGATTCCCTACTGTACTCTGCTGAAACGAAAGGAAGTAGACAAGGAAAGCTGGTTCGAACTGCTTCCAGTACCACATCCCTTTTTACCTGGTTGAAGCATTTTTAAAGTCTAATTTAATTAATGCCTTATTTTCTGGGAGGTCCTTGATATAGGCTCGTGCTGCATGAGCTGCTGCTTCACAGCCATGGGGGACACCAAAACCTAGTTGATGGGGTCGAAGCATCGTTGCAGCATCTATGCTGATTTTTCTGACAGCTGCCCTAGCAACAGGCGCCGAAGTGTGTTGCCCACGGCAATGGGTTCTGACTCCACCATCCTTCTTCTTAAGGGCACAAAGGATGCTCCGAAGAAGAAGGGTTTAATTGTATCTGGGATCAACCCGGAGAGACAGTCGTTGACAAACTTCGTGATCTCTGCCCACTTCAAGACTCCGCTCCAATATAGAAACATCAAGATATGGGCTAATAGGCCTTCTGCAGTTCCATCTTTACCCAACTTCTATCTATACCCATTGTTTTTACCTCGTATTGTATCTCATCACCTCACCCAAATGCAGGTATAAGAGCCAATGTTGTTTCAGTCATAAGTTGTGTGTGGCATAAACTAAATTCTTTGAAAGGTAATAAGTTTTTCGAAAAGCGCTAAGTGTCGAGTCAGACTAGAATAAAAAATGAATTCTGGAGAATTGATTTTTCATTTACCGTCACCAGTAAATAGAAACATAAGAAAAATCGAGAAAATTCGTGTTAGAATTATTAATCTCACTTTTTCGGTCATATTTAATAAATATGTCTACAGGAAAGACTGCTACCAAATATACTAAGATATATATATATATATATATTATATATATATATATATAATATATATATATATCTATATATATATTATAGAATATATATATATATATATATATATATATATATATATGTCGTACCTAGTAGCCAGAACGCACTTCTGAGCCTACTAAGCAAGGCCCGATTTGCCTAATAAGCCAAGTTTTTCATGAATTAATTATTTTTCGACTACCTAACCTACCTAACCTAACCTAACCTAACTTTTTTGGCTACCTAACCAACCTAACCTATAAAGATGGTATTTTAGGTTAGGTAGGGGTGGTTAGGTTCGGTCATATATCTACGTTAATTTTAACTCCAATAAAAAAATTGACCTCATACATAATGAATGGGTAGCTTTATCATTTCATAAGAAATAAATTTGTGAAAATATATTAATTCATGAAAACTTGGCTAATTAGACAAATCTTGCCTTGCATAGTAGGCTGAGAAGTGCGTTCTGGCTACTAGGTACGACATATATATATATATATATATATATATAGATATATATATATATATATATATTATATATATATATATATATCTATATAATATCTATATATATAGATTATAGATATATCTATATATATATCTCTCTATATATATATATATATTTATTATTATATATATATATATATATATATATATATATATATATATATATATATATATATATTATATATATATATATATATATATATATTATGTGTGTGTGTGTGTGGTGTGTGTGTTTGTATTTTGGTAGCAGTCTTTCCTATAGACTATATTATTAAATATGACCGAAAAAGTAAGATTAATGATTCTAACACGAATTTTCTCAATATTTCTTATGTTTCTTTTCACTGTTGAGGTAATTGAAAAATCAATTCTCCAAATTTCATTTTTATTTCCAGTCTGACACAACACTTGAAGGCGTTTTGTAATAACTTATTACATTTTCAAAGACTTTAGTTTACCACACACAACTATAACCTGCAAAGACTAAACAGAGTTCTACTATGCTATGATTTAAACAGCTTTCATTTTATACCCGCATTTTGGGTGAGGTGATATGTTACAACAGTTTGGATGAGGTGAACAAACTTTCAACACTAGACAGAACACGAAACAATGGGTATAAATTGGGTAAATTAAAGGGAAGAATGGAAGTAACTGCAGAGGGCCTATTGGCCCATATTTCTTGATGCTTCTATTTGGTGCAGAGTCTTGAGGTGGGTAGAATATAGTTATGCATTAATTGGCTGTTGACTGCTGGTGTTGACTTCTTAATGTTAGTGCCTCGCAGATATCAAGCCGCCTGCTTTCGCTGTATCTATCGATGATTTCCGTGTTTTTTTTTAAGACTTCTCTTGTGATGGTTTGGTTGTGGGAAGAAATTATATGTTCCTTAATGGAGCCCTGTTGCTATGCATCGTTAATCGCCTGGTAAGAGATGTTGTTGTCTTGCCTATATACTGAGTTCTTTGAGGCTTACAGTCCCCAAGTGGGCATTTGAAGGCATAGACTACGTTGATATCTTTTAAAGCGTTCTGCTTTGTGTCTGGAGAGTTTCTCATGAGAAGGTTGGCCATTTTTTTGGTTTTATAGAAAATCGTCAATTGTATCTTCTGTTTGTCTGTAGGGATAACGTTTCTATTAACAATATCTTTCAGGACCCTTTCCTCCGTTTCATGAGCTCTGGAAAGAAGTTCCTGTAAAATAGTCTAATATGGGGTACAGGTGTTTTTAGTTGTCTCTTAAGAGGTTGCATGGCGTTTCACCTTCCTTCTGATGATGTCTTCAACGAAACCATTGGAGAAGCCGTTGTTGACTAGGACCTGCCTTACCTGCAGAGTCTTCATCGAATTGCTTCCATCCTGAGCTGTGGCTGAGAGCACGGTCGACATAAGCGTTAAACAACACTCCTCTTTTACCTGTCTGGGCAGTCATTGTTGCATTGAGGCACATTCCTATGTTTGTTCTTAGTGTAGACTGCAGTGTGGAAACCTCTGCTCCTTTCCATGACTGTTGCATCTAGAAAGGGCAAGCTTCTCATCCTTCTCCATCTCATAAGTGAAACACAACACAGAATTCCGCTCAAATGCCTCCTTCAGCTCATGCAGATGTCAAACATCAGGTACCTGTGTAAAAATGTCATCAACATACCTGCAGTATATGGCCGATTTCAAGTTCATGTCGACTAAGACCTTTTGTTCGATGGTACCCATGTAGAAGTTCGCAAACAGGACCCCTAGGGGAGAACCCATGGAGTCCCCATCTACTTGCTTATGCATGTGCCCATCCGGGCTCAAGAAGAGCACATGTATAAGCAAAAGACAACCTACAAGCAGAACTTATTGCGGAAGGAGGAAAGAATCGAGGCAACTATAGAAGCACCATACTGTCCCCCCGAGCTCAAAGTGGCAGCTTTGAGCTCAGGGGAGACATAAGGAGTCTTTGAGGGACATAAGGAGTCAGCAAGCTGTTGAGTCGTTTCGCCAGTCTGTACGTGGGTGTGGGTATTGGCTGATGATCGAAGTGGGTTCCAGGCTTATGTGTCTTGACATTTCCATACGCATATCCAGGTTTATATTCCCCAATAATCTTTGGCAGGTGGAGTCCGGATTTCTTGGCATTCACAGTTTCGATCAATTTGTTGACCTTTGCTTTCAATTCGGCTGTAGTGTCCTTCGTTACCCTTTGGAATTTAGTTTGGTCAGAGAGTATGAGGTTCATTTTCGCCAGATATTCGTCTTTTTTAAGAATGACATATTGGCGACTTGTCGCCTCTCCTGACAACTATCTACTTGTTCTCACGAATGAAAATGAGCCTCATACTCTCTGACCAAACTAATTCCAAAGGGTAACGAAGGACACTACAGCCGAATTGAAAGCAATGGTCAACAAATTGATCGAAACTGTGAACGCCAATAAATCCGGACTCCACCTGCCAAAGATTATTGGGGAATATAAACCTCGATATGCGTATGGAAATGTCAAGACACATAAGCCTGGAAACCCTTCGGCCAATCATCAGCCAGATACCCACACCCACGTACAGTCTGGCGAAACGACTCAACGGCTTGCTGACTCCTTATGTCCCTTGCGCC
The DNA here is from genome assembly GCA_020271785.1 of Procambarus virginalis. Lineage (NCBI taxonomy): Eukaryota > Metazoa > Arthropoda > Malacostraca > Decapoda > Cambaridae > Procambarus > Procambarus virginalis. The sequence goes on from WNGS01008483.1 coordinate 47,927, forward strand.
TTCAGCCTGAAGTCTCCAAAGGAATTTGTTGACTTACTGCGGGGAACACGGGCCACAAGGATAAGTGCCTCGTTGGACGTAGAATCACTGTTTACCAACGTACCTGTGGATGAAACAATCGGGATGATAGCGGACAGAGTGTATCATGATCCGGCCTGTACTCCTCTTGACATACCAGAAAACATTCTAAGGAAACTACTCCAAGCTTGTACTAAAGAGGCACCCTTCTTGAGCCCATGGGCACATGTATAAGCAAGTAGATGAGGTCGCCATGGGTTCTCCCCTAGGAGTCCTGCTTGTGAACTTCTACATGCGTACCATCGAACAAAGGTCTTAATCGACATGAACTTGAAACCGGCCATATACTGCAGATATGTTGACGACATTTTTACACAGGTACCTGATGTTTGACATCTGCATGAGCTGAAGGAGGCATTTGAGCGGAATTCTGTGTTGTTTTCACTTATGAGATGGAGAAGGATGAGAAGCTGCCCTTTCTAGATGCAACAGTCATGGAAAGAAGCGGAGTTTCCACACTGCAGTCTACACTAAGGAAACAAACATAGGAATGTGCCTCAATGCCAACAGTTTTAACTGTCAATGCCCAGACAGGTAAAAGAGGAGTGTTGTTAATGCTTATGTTGACCGTGCTCTCAGCCACAGCTCAGGATGGAAGCAATCGATGAAGAACTCTGCAGGGTAAGACAGGTCCTTAGTCAACAACGGCTTCTCCAATGGTTTCGTTGAAGACATCATAAGAAGGAAGGTGAAACGCCATGCAACCTCTGAAGAGACAACTAACACAACACCTATACCCCCTATTAGACTATTTTGCAGGAACTTCTTCTCCACAGCTCATAAAACGGAGGAAAGGGTCCTGAAAGATATTGTTAATTGAAACGTTCCTTACAGACAAAATCAGAAGATACAATTGACGATTTACTATACTAAAAAAACGGCCAACCTACTCATGAGAAACTCTCTAGACACAAAGCAGAACGCTTGAAAAGAGACAATGTCGTCTATGCCTTCAATGCCCACTTGGGGATTGTAAGCCTCGAAGATCTCAGTATATAGGCAAAACAACAACATCTCTTTCTATGCGATTAACGATGCATAAGCAACAGAGCTCCATTAAGGAACATATAATCTCTTCCCACAACCAGACCATCACCAGAGAAGTCTTAACAAAAACACGGAAATCATTGATAGATACAGCGATAGCAGGCGGCTTGATATCTGCGAGGCACTACACAGTAAGAAGTCAACACCAACAATCAACAGCCAATTAATGCACAACTATTCTATATTCTACCCCCTCAAGACTCTGCACCAATAGAAGCATCAAGAAATATGGGCCAATAGGCCCTCTGCATTTAATTTCATTCTTTCCTTTAAATTATACCCATTTATACCTTGTTTCGTGTTCTGTCTAGTGTTGAAAGTTTTGTTCACCTTATCCAAAACTGTTGTAACATATCACCTCACCCAAAATGCAGGTATAAATGAAAGCTGTTTAATTCATACACCCTTGCATATGGCCCTTGACCATCTCGAAAAGCTGAACTATGTGGTGTCAGCAGAGAGATGCCAGGTAAGAACCACTAAACAGGAAACCCGACAAGTTCTTCTCACAGTTAGAGGACGGATACCGGAGAAACTTGACCTTGGAATCTGGGGCGTATTCCAACACAGGCCTTACACCCCAGAGCCCCTAAGATGCTTCAGATGTCAGAGATTTGGACATCACAAAGATGGCTGCCAACGCCCAGTGAGGTGCGGAGTCTGCAGCCAGCCCCATGACACAAAAATATGCATTGATAGACACAAGGCAAACCACCCTGTTCAGGCAAAGTGCCCAAATTGCTCCAAGGAACATCACGCCTGGAACTTGAAATGCCCTGAAAGGCTCAAAAGGCTTCATACAAACCCCACACGCCTACAGCAGAGCCGAAGCCCCCACCAAAACTAATACCAGCTCCCCTGCCCACTAAAACCGCGTGGGGTCTACCCATTCAGAAGAGGGGGCACACGGCCCTTCACCATCCGCCATGGTGAAGGGTGTGAAGACCCCGTACAGGAAAAAAAGAAAGCTGGAGGACACAAGAATCATGTTCAAAGCAGTCGCCCTCCCATTTCATCCAGTAAGCACACTGGGGCCATTAGGAAAAACAATCCTAGTGTCAAAGTTACCACTGAGCAGGGTCTAAAAGCTACTAGGCCCCAAACCTGCACAGCTTTAAATAGTGCTCCCATAGAAATAGACGCTCTCTGGCCAATGCTCAAAACTCTGGTCACCGAGTTGATCGAAAGTCTGCTGTCATCACATGGAATCAAGCAAACCACAGAGACTCGGAAGACAATTGAGCACAAACTCAAGAGATTCGAAAATGTAATATCTTCACCTTCAAGACAGCAGGGCAGGAGACCCCCTCTAAAAAACAGATAGCGTCTGGATCGTCGGAAAGCGACATTGATGAGTCAATTTCAGGTCCACTAAGAACCTATACACCAATTGCAACTTCCATGGCGTGTTCATCAGACTCCATGGATACCACGGAATTATCAGCAAATTCCAAGAACATAGAGGTCTAAAGATCCTGCAATGGAATGCGCAAGGACTGCGCACTAAATTGCAACACTTGCAATGCATAGCAGTAACCAAGGGCATAGACATCCTGATACTACAGGAGAGCTTGCTTCGAGCAGGATTAGAACCTAAAATCTCAGGCTATCGAGGCTTCTTCCTTCCATGGATCAATGGGCAATCCAGGGGATGTGCAATCTATGTAAAATGTGACCTGATCTCCAAGTCCATAACCAGCCCACCTGATTGTGGAGCAGGGACAGAGGTAATGGGAGTAACCATTGAGCTAAGACACGACACACTTGAGGTGTTTAATGTGTACAGGTCTCCACATGCCGAAATGGATCTCTCTGTGTTATTTGGAACGGGACAACAACAAACACAATCATTTGTGGAGATTTTAATGCCCATCATCGATTGGTACTGGGCTCGAACACAACAAACGAAGCCGGCATTCACATTGCACACCTATTAGACCAGCTTCCAGAAATACAAATCCTAAACAAGAATGAACCTACCCACATCCAAGGAGGCAGATTAGACCTAACCTTCGTTTCAGCCTCCCTAAGAGATGTAGCGACATGGTCAGTTGAGCCCACACTCACAAGCGACCACTATGGGGTCCAAATTGATCTTACGTTAGACCTACCCACTCCACCTCCGCCTCCATCTGAAGCCTGGAACTTTGCTTTAGCAAACTGGGACCGATTTCAAAACCTCATTTCAGAGTGGCATAGAAACTATGATCTTCCCGGAGACATTAATCAGGCAGAACAAGAATTTGTCAAAGCGATTCAAAGTGCAGCCAACCACTCAATCCCACTGAAAAAACAGTCCACCGGACACCATAAAGATCATTGGTACTATTGCGAACGTGTCAAAGAACTCAACCATAGACTCAACAGAACAAGAAAGCTATACAAAAAGCATCCGAGTGACCGCAACAGGTCCTTACTTTGTGAGGTCAAGGAACATGTACATCGAGAGACCAGACTAATAAAAGAACAAAAGTGGCTGGAATGGTGTTCACACCTGAATGAACACACCTCTCTTGGAGAGATGTGGCAGCAAATCCACCGGGCCAAAGGGAATAAAACACCTAAAGCCCCACACCCAAGGATCCTCTACAGGAAGCCGAAGTACTGGCAACCAGGTTTGCAGAGAGAGCAGCCAGCAATCAACTTCCACCAGATGTATTAGCAGTACAGACAGGACTAGAGGAAGAAAGGTGGCACAGAATCCTTACAGCATGTGAAGAGTCTCTGACACTAATGCCCCCTTCACACTGGATGAGCTCAATCGGGCTAAGAAAACTCCAAGGATACATCCCCTGGAGCTGACAAAATAACCTATAAAATGATTAGAAACCTCGGCCCAGAGGGAGACGCTGCATACCTAAGGTTAATTAATTTAGCCTGGACTTCTCAAACTAGACCTTCAGCTTGGAATAGAGCAGACATAGTACCGATCCCAAACCTAAAGATCCAGATAATCCCAGACCCATTTCTCTCCAAAGCTGTGCAGCCAAGACGGCTGACAGAATGGCACTCAACAGACTGGAGTGGAAAATGCCTAGACTGCACCATGATATGTATGCCTATAGAAAGGGGTTGGCACAGTGGAATGTATTACACAACTCTGTTAGCCACTTGAATGACAGACCAGAATGCTGATATTCCTGGACCTCGAAAAAGCCTTTGAACTGGCTAGCGCCCCTGCTATTCTCTGCTGCCTCATTGACAAAGAGGTCAGAGGCAACCTGCTCTCCTGGATCAAAAACTGTCTCATAAACAGAGAAGCAAGAGTAAAAATTCATGGCACAGTTTCTGAGTACAAAGACATGAAAATGGTACACCGCAAGGAGGTATTCTCAGCCCTCTTCTCTTCAACTGTTTAATGGAAAGAATAATGAGGTTGAAACTTCCACATCACTGTAGGCTGCTAAACTACGCGGACGACTTTGTCATCATCATAAAAGGAAGGGATGCGGCGCGCCTTGCACCCAAATGCTTAGACTGCATCAGTAAAGAGGCAAAACAGATGGGATCAAACTCAACCCCTCAAAGTCAAAAGCCATGCCCATAAAAATAGCGAAGCCCAATATCCAACTCACAGTACAGGGTCAACCAATCGAATGGGTGGACACCTATCAGTACCTAGGAATAATCCTGGACACACACATGAATTTTAATGCTGAGGTCACTTACTTGAGAGAGCGAACTGCGGCCAGGACGGCAATCCTCAGTCGCTAACCTCCCTCTCTGGAGGAGCCAATCTGCAAGTCCTTCGCACATACTATGTACAGCAGTCAGATCAGTGATCGATTATGCATCACCTGCACTCACATCTATCACACCAACAGTGGTGAAAAAGCTTGAAGTTGCCCCAAAACA
>WNGS01008483.1:53906-65485 GCA_020271785.1 Procambarus virginalis
GCAGGTCTGCACACTGGGGTTCCCTTATGTGCTGGACACCCAGCTGTAGCCAAACTTCTCTGATGATGTCATTGACTGCCTCGTGTCTGGCAATCTTTCCCTGTGTCTTACGACAGATGAGACCATGGCTGCCGTATTGGTCTGCCCGTGCCTGGCCGCAAATACACCGGTGCTCGGTGGAGATAGGGGCGGCAAGGCGCAGAGCAACACCAATACTTAGGGCCCGATGATCCAGGCGGGTGCCCAAGGCGGAATTAGGGACTGCCAACAGGAAGTCCCCAGCATGGGGGGCTTGCACAGCTAGGAGACGCGCTCTGTCCTTCTGAGAAGCTACGTCCAGCAATGCTTTGGCGATGTTCTCCACTATGGGCTATCCCATTTGGCCTGTTTACCGTCGTTTGGACAAGTTGGTCGGTGTGTGAATTGGCGAGTGTGTCCCACGACCAGCTCCCTCCACAAATTTGGGATCACGAATCCCAATGGAGTTCCTTAGGTATTCTGGTAGTATTTCCTTCACTAATTCACTTGTAGCACTGGTCGAGGATAAGAATGCCGGCAATGCTAACTGTGTCGCCTTGCGAATACCTATACCACGAGTCTAACTGGGAGCGTTGCTTGGTCCCACTGGTCATCTTGCAGGGAGAGGTTTAACACTTTCATAGTTATTGTCTTTAGGAGTGAGTCGTATTCTGTTAATTTTGGGCTGTCAAAGGAAGGAGCACACCTGAGGAAATAGGTAAGTCTGGGCAAGGCAGGCACCTTGTAAGAAGGTACAAAGCATCGTGAGCATCCAAAGCCCCTATTCGCGCCTCCATCTCCTCAGGTCTTTAAGCTTTTCTTCGAGGACTACCTCAATGGCGTTCGAGCCCAGAGGTGCCCCTAGCAGCACACTGTCGGTGGGAGCGATCACTTGGGCTCCTGGCAATAAGATTTGTACTGCATCTATGATTGGTTGGCTGGACGAGATGATTTCACCTTTGATGGATTTAGTGTAAGGCCTAACTCCTCTCCCCTAGATTTCACTAGCTGAAGATCTCCTAGCAGGGATTCCTGTGTCCCTGCCAGGGTGCCATCGTCCAGGAACCAGATGTTGAATTCGCTGGACAGCCTGCTTGTGACCTCCTTAGCTGCCATGCAGAAAAGAAAAGGGGCAAGTGGGTCTCCCCGCTGGACACCTTCTGCGGAAACAACTTCATGTTCCCCAAACAACAGTGTCGATTCCCTACTGTACTCTGCTGAAACGAAAGGAAGTAGACAAGGAAAGCTGGTTCGAACTGCTTCCAGTACCACATCCCTTTTTACCTGGTTGAAGGCATTTTTAAAGTCTAATTTAATTAATGCCTTATTTTCTGGGAGGTCCTTGATATAGGCTCGTGCTGCATGAGCTGCTGCTTCACAGCCATGGGGGACACCAAAAACCTAGTTGATGGGGTCGAAGCATCGTTGCAGCATCTATGCTGATTTTCTGACAGCTGCCCTAGCAACAAGGCGCCGAAGTGTGTTGCCCACGGCAATGGGTCGGACTCCCACATCCTTCTTCTTAAGGGCACAAAGGGATGCTCCGAAGAAGAAGGGTTTAATTGTATCTGGGATCAACCCGGAGAGACAGTCGTTGACAAACTTCGTGATCTTGCCCACTTCAGACTCCGCTCAATATAGAAACATCAAGAAACTGGGCTAATAGGCCTTCTGCAGTTCCATCTTTACCCAACTTCTATCTATACCCATTGTTTTTACCTCGTATTGTATATCATCACCTCACCCAAAGCAGGTATAAGAGCAATGTGTTTCAGTCATAAGTTGTGTGGGCATAAACTAAATTCTTTGAAAAGGATAAGTTTTACGAAAAGCGCTAAAGTGTCGAGTCAGACTAGAAATTAAAAATGAATCTGGAGAATTGATTTTTCATTTACCGTCACCAGTAAATAGAAACTAAGAAAAATCGAGAAATTCGGGTTGAATATTAATCTCACTTTTTCGGTCATATTAATATATATCTACAGGAAAGACTGCTACAAAATAATACTAATATATATATATATATATATATATATATATATATATTATATATATATATATATATATATAATATATATATATATATATATATATATATATATATATATAGATATATATATGTCGTACCTAGTAGCCAGAACGCACTTCTGAGCCTACTAAGCAAGGCCCGATTTGCCTAATAAGCCAAGTTTCATGAATTAATTATTTTTCGACTACCTAACCTACCTAACCTAACCTAACCTAACTTTTTGGCTACCTAACCAAACCTAACCTATAAAGATGGATAAGTTAGGTTAGGTAGGGGTGGTTAGGTTCGGTCATATATCTACGTTAATTTTAACTCCAAAAAAAAATTGACCTCATACATAATGAAATGTGGTAGGTTTATCATTTCATAAGAAATAAATTTGTGAAAATATATTAATTCATGAAAAACTTGGCTATTAGGCAAATCGGCCTTGCATAGTAGGCTGAGAAGTGCGTTCTGGCTACTAGGTACGACATATATATTATATATATATATATAGATATATATATATATATATAGATTATATAGTATATATATATATAGGAAGATAGAGATATATAGAGAGATATGTATATAGAGAAGAGATAGATATAATATATATATATAGCTATATATATATAGATATAGATATAATTATCTATATATAATATTATATATATATTATATATATATATATATATATATATATATAAATATATATATATATATATTATATATATGTGTGTGTGTGTGGGTGTGTGTTTGTATATTTTGGTAGCAGTCTTTCCTATAGACATAATTATTAAAATATGACCGAAAAAGTAAGATTAATGATTCTAACACGAATTTTCTCAATATTTCTTATGTTTCTTTTCACTGTTGATGGTAATTGAAAAATCAATTCTCCAAATTCATTTTTATTTCCAGTCTGACACAACACTTGAAGGCGTTTTGTAATAACTTATTACATTTTCAAAGACTTTAGTTTACACACACACAACTATAACCTGCAAAGACTAAACAGAGTTCTACTATGCTATGATTTAAACAGCTTTCATTTTATACCCGCATTTTGTGAGGTGATATGTTACAACAGTTTTGGATGAGGTGAACAAAACTTTCAACACTAGACAGAACACGAAACAATGGGTATAAATTGGGTAAATTAAAGGGAAGAATGGAAGTAACTGCAGAGGGCTATTGGCCCATATTTCTTGATGCTTCTATATTGGTGCAGAGTCTTGAGGTGGGTAGAATATAGTTATGCATTAATTGGCTGTTGACTGCTGGTGTTGACTTCTTAATGTGTAGTGCCTCGCAGATATCAAGCCGCCTGCTTTCGCTGTATCTATCGATGATTTCCGTGTTTTTTGTTAAGACTTCTCTTGTGATGGTTTGGTTGTGGGAAGAAATTATATGTTCCTTAATGGAGCCCTGTTGCTTATGCATCGTTAATCGCCTGGTAAGAGATGTTGTGTCTTGCCTATATACTGAGTTCTTTGAGGCTTACAGTCCCCAAGTGGGGCATTTGAAGGCATAGACTACGTTGATATCTTTTAAAGCGTTCTGCTTTGTGTCTGGAGAGTTTCTCATGAGAAGGTTGGCCATTTTTTTTGGTTTTATAGAAAATCGTCAATTGTATCTTCTGTTTGTCTGTAGGATAACGTTTCTATTAACAATATCTTTCAGGACCCTTTCCTCCGTTTCATGAGCTCTGGAAAAGAAGTTCCTGTAAAATAGTCTAATATGGGGTACAGGTGTTGTGTTAGTTGTCTCTTAAGAGGTTGCATGGCGTTTCACCTTCCTTCTGATGATGTCTTCAACGAAACCATTGGAGAAGCCGTTGTTGACTAGGACCTGCCTTACCCTGCAGAGTTCTTCATCGAATTGCTTCCATCCTGAGCTGTGGCTGAGAGCACGGTCGACATAAGCGTTAACAACACTCCTCTTTTACCTGTCTGGGCAGTCATTGTTGGCATTGAGGCACATTCCTATGTTTGTTTCCTTAGTGTAGACTGCAGTGTGGAAACCTCTGCTCCTTTCCATGACTGTTGCATCTAGAAAGGGCAGCTTCTCATCCTTCTCCATCTCATAAGTGAAACACAACACAGAATTCCGCTCAAATGCCTCCTTCAGCTCATGCAGATGTCAAACATCAGGTACCTGTGTAAAAATGTCATCAACATACCTGCAGTATATGGCCGATTTCAAGTTCATGTCGACTAAGACCTTTTGTTCGATGGTACCCATGTAGAAGTTCGCAAACAGGACCCCTAGGGGAGAACCCATGGAGTCCCCATCTACTTGCTTATGCATGTGCCATCCGGGCTCAAGAAGAGCACATGTATAAGCAAAAGACAACCTACAAGCAGAACTTATTGCGGAAGGAGGAAAGAATCGAGGCAACTATAGAAGCACCATACTGTCCCCCCGAGCTCAAAGTGGCAGCTTTGAGCTCAGGGGAGACATAAGGAGTCTTTGAGGGACATAAGGAGTCAGCAAGCTGTTGAGTCGTTTCGCCAGTCTGTACGTGGGTGTGGGTATTGGCTGATGATCGAAGTGGGTTTCCAGGCTTATGTGTCTTGACATTTCCATACGCATATCCAGGTTTATATTCCCCAATAATCTTTGGCAGGTGGAGTCCGGATTTCTTGGCATTCACAGTTTCGATCAATTTGTTGACCTTTGCTTTCAATTCGGCTGTAGTGTCCTTCGTTACCCTTTGGAATTTAGTTTGGTCAGAGAGTATGAGGTTCATTTTCGCCAGATATTCGTCTTTTTTAAGAATGACATATTGGCGACTTGTCGCCTCTCCTGACAACTATCTACTTGTTCTCACGAATGAAAATGAGCCTCATACTCTCTGACCAAACTAAATTCCAAAGGGTAACGAAGGACACTACAGCCGAATTGAAAGCAATGGTCAACAAATTGATCGAAACTGTGAACGCCAATAAATCCGGACTCCACCTGCCAAAGATTATTGGGGAATATAAACCTCGATATGCGTATGGAAATGTCAAGACACATAAGCCTGGAAACCCACTTCGGCCAATCATCAGCCAGATACCCACACCCACGTACAGTCTGGCGAAACGACTCAACGGCTTGCTGACTCCTTATGTCCCTTGCGCCTTCAGCCTGAAGTCTCCAAAGGAATTTGTTGACTTACTGCGGGGAACACGGGCCACAAGGGATAAGTGCCTCGTTGGACGTAGAATCACTGTTTACCAACGTACCTGTGGATGAAACAATCGGGATGATAGCGGACAGAGTGTATCATGATCCGGCCTGTACTCCTCTTGACATACCAGAAAACATTCTAAGGAAACTACTCCAAGCTTGTACTAAAGAGGCACCCTTCTTGAGCCCAGATGGGCACATGTATAAGCAAGTAGATGAGGTCGCCATGGGTTCTCCCCTAGGAGTCCTGCTTGTGAACTTCTACATGCGTACCATCGAACAAAAGGTCTTAATCGACATGAACTTGAAACCGGCCATATACTGCAGATATGTTGACGACATTTTTACACAGGTACCTGATGTTTGACATCTGCATGAGCTGAAGGAGGCATTTGAGCGGAATTCTGTGTTGTGTTTCACTTATGAGATGGAGAAGGATGAGAAGCTGCCCTTTCTAGATGCAACAGTCATGGAAAGAAGCGGAGGTTTCCACACTGCAGTCTACACTAAGGAAACAAACATAGGAATGTGCCTCAATGCCAACAGTTTTAACTGTCAATGCCCAGACAGGTAAAAGAGGAGTGTTGTTAATGCTTATGTTGACCGTGCTCTCAGCCACAGCTCAGGATGGAAGCAATTCGATGAAGAACTCTGCAGGGTAAGACAGGTCCTTAGTCAACAACGGCTTCTCCAATGGTTTCGTTGAAGACATCATAAGAAGGAAGGTGAAACGCCATGCAACCTCTGAAGAGACAACTAACACAACACCTATACCCCCTATTAGACTATTTTGCAGGAACTTCTTCTCCACAGCTCATGAAACGGAGGAAAGGGTCCTGAAAGATATTGTTAATTGAAACGTTATCCTTACAGACAAAAATCAGAAGATACAATTGACGATTTACTATACTAAAAAAACGGCCAACCTACTCATGAGAAAGTCTCTAGACACAAAGCAGAACGCTTGAAAAGAGACCAATGTCGTCTATGCCTTCAAATGCCCACTTGGGGATTGTAAGCCTCGAAGATCTCAGTATATAGGCAAAACAACAACATCTCTTTCTATGCGATTAACGATGCATAAGCAACAGAGCTCCATTAAGGAACATATAATCTCTTCCCACAACCAGACCATCACCAGAGAAGTCTTAACAAAAAACACGGAAATCATTGATAGATACAGCGATAGCAGGCGGCTTGATATCTGTGAGGCACTACACAGTAAGAAGTCAACACCAACAATCAACAGCCAATTAATGCACAACTATATTCTACCCACCTCAAGACTCTGCACCAATAGAAGCATCAAGAAATATGGGCCAATAGGCCCTCTGCATTTAATTTCATTCTTTCCTTTAATTTATCCAATTTATACCCATTGTTTCGTGTTCTGTCTAGTGTTGAAAGTTTTGTTCACCTTATCCAAAACTGTTGTAACATATCACCTCACCCAAAATGCAGGTATAAAATGAAAGCTGTTTAATTCATAGCACCCTTGCATATGGCCCTTGACCATCTCGAAAAGCTGAACTATGTGGTGTCAGCAGAGAGATGCCAGGTAAGAACCACTAAACAGGAAACCCGACAAGTTCTTCTCACAGTTAGAGGACGGATACCGGAGAAACTTGACCTTGGAATCTGGGGCGTATTCCAACACAGGCCTTACACCCCAGAGCCCCTAAGATGCTTCAGATGTCAGAGATTTGGACATCACAAAGATGGCTGCCAACGCCCAGTGAGGTGCGGAGTCTGCAGCCAGCCCCATGACACAAAAATATGCATTGATAGACACAAGGCAAACCACCCTGTTCAGGCAAAGTGCCCAAATTGCTCCAAGGAACATCACGCCTGGAACTTGAAATGCCCTGAAAGGCTCAAAAGGCTTCATACAAACCCCACCACGCCTACAGCAGAGCCGAAGCCCCCACCAAAACTAATACCAGCTCCCCTGCCCACTAAAACCGCGTGGGGTCTACCCATTCAGAAAGAGGGGGCACACGGCCCTTCACCATCCGCCATGGTGAAGGGTGTGAAGACCCCCGTACAGGAAAAAAAGAAAGCTGGAGGACACAAGAATCATGTTCAAAGCAGTCGCCCTCCCATTTCATCCAGTAAGCACACTGGGGCCATTAGGAAAAACAATCCTAGTGTCAAAGTTACCACTGAGCAGGGTCTAAAAGCTACTAGGCCCCAAACCTGCACAGCTTTAAATAGTGCTCCCATAGAAATAGACGCTCTCTGGCCAATGCTCAAAACTCTGGTCACCGAGTTGATCGAAAGTCTGCTGTCATCACATGGAATCAAGCAAACCACAGAGACTCGGAAGACAATTGAGCACAAACTCAAGAGATTCGAAAATGTAATATCTTCACCTTCAAGACAGCAGGGCAGGAGACACCCCTCTAAAAAACAGATAGCGTCTGGATCGTCGGAAAGCGACATTGATGAGTCAATTTCAGGTCCACTAAGAACCTATACACCAATTGCAACTTCCATGGCGTGTTCATCAGACTCCATGGATACCACGGAATTATCAGCAAATTCCAAGAACATAGAGGTCTAAAGATCCTGCAATGGAATGCGCAAGGACTGCGCACTAAATTGCAACACTTGCAATGCATAGCAGTAACCAAGGGCATAGACATCCTGATACTACAGGAGAGCTTGCTTCGAGCAGGATTAGAACCTAAAATCTCAGGCTATCGAGGCTTCTTCCTTCCATGGATCAATGGGCAATCCAGGGGATGTGCAATCTATGTAAAATGTGACCTGATCTCCAAGTCCATAACCAGCCCACCTGATTGTGGAGCAGGGACAGAGGTAATGGGAGTAACCATTGAGCTAAGACACGACACACTTGAGGTGTTTAATGTGTACAGGTCTCCACATGCCGAAATGGATCTCTCTGTGTTATTTGGAAACGGGACAACAACAAACACAATCATTTGTGGAGATTTTAATGCCCATCATCGATTGGTACTGGGCTCGAACACAACAAACGAAGCCGGCATTCACATTGCACACCTATTAGACCAGCTTCCAGAAATACAAATCCTAAACAAGAATGAACCTACCCACATCCAAGGAGGCAGATTAGACCTAACCTTCGTTTCAGCCTCCCTAAGAGATGTAGCGACATGGTCAGTTGAGCCCACACTCACAAGCGACCACTATGGGGTCCAAATTGATCTTACGTTAGACCTACCCACTCCACCTCCGCCTCCATCTGAAGCCTGGAACTTTGCTTTAGCAAACTGGGACCGATTTCAAAACCTCATTTCAGAGTGGCATAGAAACTATGATCTTCCCGGAGACATTAATCAGGCAGAACAAGAATTTGTCAAAGCGATTCAAAGTGCAGCCAACCACTCAATCCCACTGAAAAAACAGTCCACCGGACACCATAAAGATCATTGGTACTATTGCGAACGTGTCAAAGAACTCAACCATAGACTCAACAGAACAAGAAAGCTATACAAAAAGCATCCGAGTGACCGCAACAGGTCCTTACTTTGTGAGGTCAAGGAACATGTACATCGAGAGACCAGACTAATAAAAGAACAAAAGTGGCTGGAATGGTGTTCACACCTGAATGAACACACCTCTCTTGGAGAGATGTGGCAGCAAATCCACCGGGCCAAAGGGAATAAAACACCTAAAGCCCCACACCCCAAGGATCCTCTACAGGAAGCCGAAGTACTGGCAACCAGGTTTGCAGAGAGAGCAGCCAGCAATCAACTTCCACCAGATGTATTAGCAGTACAGACAGGACTAGAGGAAGAAAGGTGGCACAGAATCCTTACAGCATGTGAAGAAGTCTCTGACACTAATGCCCCCTTCACACTGGATGAGCTCAATCGGGCTAAGAAAAACTCCAAGGATACATCCCCTGGAGCTGACAAAATAACCTATAAAATGATTAGAAACCTCGGCCCAGAGGGAGACGCTGCATACCTAAGGTTAATTAATTTAGCCTGGACTTCTCAAACTAGACCTTCAGCTTGGAATAGAGCAGACATAGTACCGATCCCAAAACCTAAAGATCCAGATAATCCCAGACCCATTTCTCTCCAAAGCTGTGCAGCCAAGACGGCTGACAGAATGGCACTCAACAGACTGGAGTGGAAAATGCCTAGACTGCACCATGATATGTATGCCTATAGAAAAGGGGTTGGCACAGTGGAATGTATTACAACTCTGTTAGCCCACTTGAATGACAGACCAGGAATGCTGATATTCCTGGACCTCGAAAAAGCCTTTGAACTGGCTAGCGCCCCTGCTATTCTCTGCTGCCTCATTGACAAAGAGGTCAGAGGCAACCTGCTCTCCTGGATCAAAAACTGTCTCATAAACAGAGAAGCAAGAGTAAAAATTCATGGCACAGTTTCTGAGTACAAAAGACATGAAAATGGTACACCGCAAGGAGGTATTCTCAGCCCTCTTCTCTTCAACTGTTTAATGGAAAGAATAATGAGGTTGAAACTTCCACATCACTGTAGGCTGCTAAACTACGCGGACGACTTTGTCATCATCATAAAAGGAAGGGATGCGGCGCGCCTTGCACCCAAATGCTTAGACTGCATCAGTAAAGAGGCAAAACAGATTGGGATCAAACTCAACCCCTCAAAGTCAAAAGCCATGCCCATAAAAATAGCGAAGCCCAATATCCAACTCACAGTACAGGGTCAACCAATCGAATGGGTGGACACCTATCAGTACCTAGGAATAATCCTGGACACACACATGAATTTTAATGCTGAGGTCACTTACTTGAGAGAGCGAACTGCGGCCAGGACGGCAATCCTCAGGTCGCTAACCTCCCTCTCTGGAGGAGCCAATCTGCAAGTCCTTCGCACATACTATGTACAGGCAGTCAGATCAGTGATCGATTATGCAGCACCTGCACTCACAAATCTATCACACCAACAGTGGAAAAAGCTTGAAGTTGCCCAAAACAATGCTATGAGAGCCGCACTGGGAGCCCCCATGTGGACCAAGCTTGAAACACTTAGACTGGAGACGGGTTTGCCCTCTCTACAGGAAAGAATATCTCAAAGGACAGCTACAATTATTAGTAAGATAATTATTTCTTCTGATCCAATCCCAGTACGGCAGGCCTTGGTGGTTGGACTAGGGCAAAACAATGGAAACTCTTGGGCTGCAAGAGCAGGAAAAGTCCTAAACAGACTACAGTTAAAAAGCATGATTCTCGATAGAGAGGGTGATCATCCACACCCAAATTACACTCCTGCTGCACCGTGGGAAGAGCCTACTTTCAAAATAGTAATAGAAAGTCTCCCAATGAAAAAGGCTGCCTATGATCCGACAATCCTAAGGCGCATAATAGAAGAGCAAATGTATAGCATAGCAGTAGCAGGAGCCACCCACATTTTCACAGACGGATCGGTGGACACAGAATATGAAAGTGCTGGCGCTGCTCTTTGCACGGCCAGCATACAGGCATATTGGAGACTGGGAGGACTAGTATCATCAACCCAAACTGAGCTGTTTGCCATACAACAGGCATTCGCATATGTGATTGCACAAAACACTCAAAATGCCATCATACACACAGACTCAAAAGCTGCACTTCAAATACTAGGACAAAAACAGTGGAAAGATAACGTGGAGATAATTACCACCATTTTGTATCTTGGAGCAGTCGCTAAAGGCAAAGGACTCAACATAACCTTGAACTGGATCCCATCCCATATTGGAATCCCATTAAATGAGAAAGCTGATGAAATTGCTAAACTGGCAACTCGTCATCCAGTGATAGATAAAACAATTCAACCCAGCCTAGAGAACATTAAAAACATCATCACCAAAAAACTCTCACACCTCAACAAAGCCTACCTACACCAGAGAATAGCTGAAGGCTCGCCCTCTGCAACATGGTATCTTCAGGCAACTAAATTAGAAAGATTAAATATCCCAAAAGGAATCCACAGGGAAATAGCAGTTAGGTTATATAGACTACGTCTAGGTTACAGATGCAACTGGGAGATTGGTGAACCCCGACAGAGAGAGTGCATCTTCTGCCAAACTGTCACAGAAAAGCCATTACTTCACTATCTTCTAGAATGTGAAGCAACCAACGACCTTAGAAGAGCTTTAAGAGTTCCTGAATCTTGCTGTGGCCACCCTGAAGCCATCAACAGAGCCACTCTCCTGGTCAACAAAGGTGTCCAGCAGCTGGACGCCCTCATAAAGACTGTGAAGCAGTATCCTCCCCCGCGATAACAGCTCGATGATTAAATGCAATGTCAGAATAATGAAAAGAATTACGGAGAAAAAAAAATTGTACCACTTACGGGCTATTCATGCCCGTGCCACCTCTTGGTGGCTTAATCTTATCAATCAATCATTC
>WNGS01008484.1:0-15773 GCA_020271785.1 Procambarus virginalis
AGGTTGGAGTTTTGAAGAGATGGTAGTTCAGAACAGTGAAGGTTTCAGTGACAACAAATCAGACACCATAGCAACTGGAGGACAGAAAATTATATTAGTAGTCATATATAACCCCCACCGAATGACAGAAGACCCACACAGGAATATGATAGAAACAACTTGGCCACCATCAATAAAATATGACCTTCCAAATGACATTAATGACCTTCCAATGCCTCCCAACACCTCAAATCAATTCTTTTTGCTGACGACACAACCTTCATTTACTCCAGTCCTGACCCCCTTGCTCTAAATGCCACAGTAAATACTGAGCTAAATAAAGTCCATCTTTGGCTAACTGCCAACAAACTCACCCTTAACATTGACAAAACTTTCTATATTCTGTTTGTCAATAAATCCTCTAATCAAATAAATCTCAAAATTAAAATACCCAAATTTGTAATAAATTAGATGGTAAGTTCCTTGGCGTTCTCATTGACCACAAGCTGAATTTCCAGGGACACATTCTAGAATATATAAAAAAAGTTTCAAAACTGTTGGCATTCTCTCTAAGATCAGATATTATTTACCCCCGACCTGCCCAGGTGACTCTCTATTACTCCCTCATCTATCCATATCTCAACTAATGGTATTTGTGCTTGGGGTTCTACTACCCAAAATCATTTACGTCCTCTAATTACATCAACACAAAGCTGCTATTAGGACAATATCCAACTCTGGCCCCAGACATCACTCGGTACCCCTACTCAAATCTCTGAATATGTTAGATATTAAGTCACTGCACATTCTCTCATGTGTATCATACATATATAAAGCGCTGAACTGTAATGCCAATCCTGAACTCAAAAGCTTCATTGCAGGTTGTAACAGAACCCATGAGCACCACACCAGAAATAAACACAGTTTTGATATTCCAAGAGTACGGCTTAATCAATGTGGGGTTTTTCTTTTTTTTTGCCGCCACGACGGCAATGCGTACGTCGCCAATGTACATGTGGCAGACGCTTCACGAAGCTGTCGGAATTAGCAAAATAGAAAATACGAGAGCAACCGTACAGGGCCTGGGAGCAAGGTCGAGTTAGAGTCCTTGTGGGTCTCTTCTCAGACTAGCCTCACCTGGTCCTGCTCCACGTTGGTCGTTGGAATCTCCTCAATGATGTAACACTTTAAGGGACTCCTAGGGTCCTCATCAAATTTATAGTTTAGTGACTTACAGGCAACTCGGTGTTGAAGACACTTAGAGCTGAAGGCTTGAGTAATATTGGCAGTATTCAGAAGTGGTTCAACGGAAACACCGCATAAAGCTTAACAGTAGTTTATTTACTAACTTAACCACTAATACACAGGGTGCTTGATTTACTTTAGATTGGCGTCAGCAAAGCTATGGTTGCATTAGCGAGACTCTTGACGTCTGGCTAATCGACTCGTATCCACTCGTGGAGAAACACCTAACTTAACACAGTTGACAGCCAATCACTAACACGGCAACCTAACTGCCGGTATGCAAAGGGATCACAAGAGTTCCAACCGGATACTCGGTAATTTTGATATGCAATAAACACAATAATAATCACACAATAACTAAATGTGTGGTGTATGTGAAGCTCACATCCACAGACGAGTGAAATGCTGTGATACCACACAGATAAACACGCATACACCGTCGATTCACCTATAACCTGCGACAGGTATAAGAAGGTGAGAACTGTGGTTGATCCCTCAGATCAACACAGACACAATAAACAATGACAAGATCTTGTACTTACAGATAAGGTACCTTTCCTTACGCACTCACTCAGACTCGTTTATACAAGCACTCGTAGGTGGCCTGATAGCTGGTTTCGCTCGTAGACACGGAGGGTACTCGCATTATCTTGAGATGATTTCGTGAGTAGGGGCGTGCTGTATGCTTAACAGACAGACACACGCGCACACACTGGCACTGACGGTGCGTGAGGTGGTGACGTCACGTAGGTGCTAGGGCGGCGGCGGGCGCTCGAGGTACACGCTCAGGATGAGTGGCGGTACCATGCACTACACTGTACACTGTGGTAATGTCACACACAGATTACTTAGGCGGCGGCACTGCCTTAGTTCACTCTGAGTCACTCACAACGATCTTTGTCACCAGGGGTTACCTGATACCAGTCTGTTTCGCTCTGGAGATTTGTCACTTTAGGCTTCTAAACAATATATTCCCACTCGTGATTCTGGCGAGTGTGTGGTATATCGCAAAGACGCTGAGTTAACTTGACGGTGAGGGATAGACGGTGATCTGTCTATTGGCCGGTAGAACAGAACACGTCCTCTGGGTATGGTCGCTCTCACGTGAATGAGTTTGCAAGGGTGCCGGGCATCTCGTGGCACACAACACAAAAGGAGTTACAATTTGACCAATAGCATTGCAGCAAATGAGCGGGAACCAATCATATTAGCTCGTTCGATGAGCAGTAGCAGGAGTGACGTCATGAACACGTCATAGCTGTTATCCAACATCGCGCCGGTTGACCCCAGAGGTCAGACGCTGCTGGCGCCTTCCCCTCTGTCTCAGCGGGCACCAGCCATGTACTCACTGACCCTTTGGTAGCAAGTATACTTAGCTCCCTGTATCCACTTCCTGCCTAGACATACGGCGGCCTACGTATTTGTACAGTGTTCCTGGTTAAGTGGGCATTCTGGAGATACCCAACATGCCAGGAAACTATCCAGGATTAAAGGAAATAGGCTTTGTGCACGAAGATCTGTGCACTGCAATGCCATTCAAGTCAGCTGTGGGAGCATCTTGGGAGACATACTCCCACAATCAAACTAGAAATGCTCTACAAATCAAGGTACCCAGAATGTGGAATGACCTTCCCAATCATGTTAAAGACTGTACCTCTCTCAACCAGTTTAAGATTAAAACTAAACACTACCTAATAAATTCCCTGTAACCGATCTTACCACTCTATTTTTCAACCCATGTCTGTTATTTTTTTTTAATCAACGCTGTTTGTCAACCTTTTGTATTTGTGCTGCTTTTTCAGTCATGTTCCCCCTTTTTTTTTTATCTTTATTTGTATTTGTTCTCAACACATTTTATTCTTTATGCTCAATTAGTATTAAGTTCTAGATATTAATGTTCTTCCTGCCCGAAACGCATTGCGTAATAGTGGCTTTAGGCATTGTATGTACTAACTCTATCTATAATTCGATCCATTAATGTAACATCACTTGTATGTATGTACCTTACCTGAATAAACATATTTATTTATTTATTATTTATAATAGAGAGAGCAGCTTCTGTGGCTAGCAGGACCGGATCCAGACTACTAATCATGAGAGACTTGAACCATGGGAAGATAGATTTGGGGAACAGAGACCGACATGGAGGACCAGACACATGGAGAGCTAAGCTGCTGGATGTAGCAACAAGAAACTTTCGAAGTCAACACGTCAAGGGACCGACAAGAATGAGAGGAGAGGATGAACCAGCCATGCTTGATCTGATATTCACCCTAAATGAGTCGGATATAAGGGAAGTTAAGTTGAAAGCCCCCCTGGGAATGAGTGATCATAGTGCATTGAGCTTTGAGTACCTGGTTGAGCTAGGAATTATCTCCCCCAAAAAAGAACTGGGAATCAAAGGGCTGGCGTACCGAAAGGGAAACTATGAGGAGATGAATAAATTCCTAAGGGACACAGAACTCAGACACAAGTCCGTACAAGACATGATGGACTATGTCACCCAAAAGTGTCAAGAGGCTGTAAGCAGGTTTGTCCCAGCCCGACAGGAAAAAACAGAGAAGCAAAAGAAGAATCCGTGGTTTAATAGGGAATGTATGGAAGCAAAGGATCTGAACAAAAGGGCATGGAGGAACTTCCGTAATAACAACACCAGAAAGTTGAGAGAGATATCAGAGAACCAGGAACGAGTATGTTAGTGTGATAAGGGCAGCTGAGAAAAGGTATGAAAATGATATAGCTAATAAAGCCAAGACCGAACCAAAGCTACTACACAGTCACATCAGGAGGAAGACAACAGTGAAGGAACAGATGATGAAACTTAGGACGAGCGAGGACAGGTACACTGAGAATGACAGAGAGGTGTGTGAAGAACGTAACAAAAGGTTCCAGGAGGTCTTTACAATAGAACAGAGAGAAGTCACGGCGCTAGGAGAGGTGGCAGCAAACCAGGCGACCTTGGAAGGGTTCGAAATTACAAGAGATGGTCAAGAAACACCAATAGGAGCTGGACGTGAAAAGGGCTGTTAGGCCAGACGAAATCTCACCATTGGTATTGAAAGAGTGTGCAGGAGCACTTTGTTTGCCAATGTCCATAGTGTACAGTAGGTCATTGGAAACGGGAGACCTACATACCCTACATACATACTCAGTGTACAAAGACAGGTACGCTGAGAATGACAGAGAAGTGTGTGAAGAACTCAACAAAAGGTTCCAGGAGGTCTTTACAATAGAAGAAGGAGAGGTCACGGTGCTAGAAGAGGTGGCAGCAAACCAGGCGACCTTGAAGGGTTCGAAATTACAAGTGATGAGGTCAAGAAGCACCTACTGGAGCTGGATGTGAAAAGGCTGTTGGGCCAGATGGAATCTCACAATTGGTATTGAAAGAGTGTGCAGGAGCGCTTTGTTTGCCACTCTCCATAGTGTACAGTAGGTCACTGGAAACGGGAGACCTGCCAGAAATATGGAAGACGGCTAATGTGGTCAAAATATAAAAAAAAGGGTGACAGACAAGAGGCACTGAACTACAGGCCAGTGTCTTTAACTTGAATACCATGCAAGGTGATGGAGAAGATCGTAACACATCTGGAGAGAAGGGACTTTGTGACAACCCATCAACATGGGTTCAGGGAGGGTAAATCTTGCCTTAAAGGCTTAATAGAATTCTACGATCAGGGTGACAAAGATTAAGCAAGAAAGAGAAGGGTGGGCGGACTACATTTTTTTGGACTGTCGGAAACCCTTTGACACAGTACTCCATAAAAGGCTGATGCATAAGCAGGAGAAACAGACAGGAGTAACCGGTAGGGTGCTCCAATGGATAAGGGACTACCTAAGCAATAGGAAGCAGAGAGTTACGGTGAGGGGTGGGACCTCAGATTGGCGTGACGTCACCAGTGGAGTCCCACAGGCTCTGTACTCGGTCCCATCCTGTTTCTGATATACGTAAATGATCTCCAGAGGGGATAGAGAGTCCTCTCAATGTTGCTGACGATGCGATGCCAAAATTATGAAAAGGATTAAAAAAGGAGGACAGCTTGAGGCTTCAAGAAGACCTGGAGAAGCTGCAGGAATGGGCGAACAAATGGTTGTTAGAGTTTAACCAAGCAAATGTAATATAATGAAGATAGATGTAGGGAGCAGGAGACCAGATACAAGATATCATTTGGGAGATGAAATACTTCAAGAGTCAGAGAGAGAGAAAGACCTGGGGGTTGATATCACGCCAGACCTGTCCCTGAAGCTCATATCAAGAGGATAACATCAGCAGCATATGCCAGGTTGGCTAACATAAGAACGGCCTTTAGAAACTTGTGTAAGGAATCTTTCAGAACATTATATACCATATATGTCAGACCAATCCTAAAGTGAAGGGTTGGTAAGACTGATGTAGAGGTTTGATAAGACTGGTGTAGAGGGATGGTAAGACTGGTGTAGAGGGTTGGTAAGACTGGTGTAGAGGGTTGGTAAGACTGGTGTAGAGGGTTGGTAAGACTGGTGTAGAGGGTTGGTAAGACTGGTGTAGAGGGTTGGTAAGACTGGTGTAGAGGGTTGGTAAGACTGGTGTAGATGGTTGGTAAGACTGGTGTAGAGGGTTGGTAAGACTGGTGTAGATGGTTGGTAAGACTGGTGTAGAGGGTTGGTAAGACTGGTGTAGATGGTTGGTAAGACTGGTGTAGGGGTTGGTAAGACTGGTGTAGAGGTTGGTAAGACTGGTGTAGAGGGTTGGTAAGACTGGTGTAGAGGGTTGGTAAGACTGGTGTAGAGGTTGGTAAGACTGGTGTAGAGGTTGGTAAACTGGTGTAGAGGTTGGTAAGACTGGTGTAGAGGTTGGTAAGACTGGTGAAAGTGGTTGATAAGACTGGTGGATGGTTTGACTAGTGTATAGGGTTCGTAAGACTGTTGGAGAGGTTGGTAACACTGGTGTAAGGGTTGATAAGGCTGGAGTAGAGGGTTGGTAAGACTGATGGAGGGGTTGGTAAGACTGGTGGAGTGGTTGGTACGAATGTGTAGGGGATATTATGACTGGAGGCGGGGTTGGTAGGACTGGTTTAGAGGTTGGTTATGCTGATAAAGAGGTTGGTAAGACTGTTGTTGGGGTTAGTTAGACTGATGGAGGGGTTGGTAAGACTGGTTTAGGGGTTAGTTAAAGTGGTGGAGGGGTTGGTAAGACTGGTTTAGGGGTTAGTTAAAGTGGTGGAGGGTTGGTGAGACTGGCGGAGAGGTTGGTAAGACTGGCATAGGGGTTTATAAGACTGGTGTAGGGATTAGTAAGACTGGTGTAGAGGGTTGGTAAGACTGGTGTAGAGGTTGGTATGACTGGTGCAGTGGTTGGTATGACTGGTGGAGGGGTTGGTAAGACTGGTCGAGGAGATGGTAAGACTGGTGTAGGGGTGGTAAGACTGGTGGAGAGGTTGGTAAGGCTGGTGTAGGTATTGTTTAGACTGGTGTTGGTGTTGGTATGACTGTGGGAAGGGTTGGTCAGACTGGTGTAGGTATTGTTTAGACTGGTGTTGGTGTTGGTATGACTGTGGGAAGGGTTGGTAAGAATGGTGTAGGGGTTGGTAAGACTGGTGTAGGGGTTGGTAAGACTGGTGTTGAGGGTTAGGTTATCTTGAGGTTATCTTGAGATGATTTCCGGGCTTTTTTTACTGTCGCCGCGGCCCGGTCAAGGACCGAGCCGCGAGGACACTAAAAGGGTTGATAAGGGTTGGTGTAGTATGAAGGGGGATGGTAAGATTGGTGGAGTTGTTGGGAAGATTGGTGTAGGGGTTGGTAAGACTAGTGCAGTGGTTGGTTAGACTGGTGGAGGGGTTGGTAAGACTGGTGCAGGGACTGGTAAGACTGATGTAGGGGTTGGAAAGACTGGTGTAAGGGTTGGTAAGACTGGTGTAGAAGGGTAGGAAAGACTGGTCTAAAGGCTTGGTAAGACTGGTGCATTGGGTTGGTATGACTGGTGGAGGGGTTGGTAAGACTGGTGCAGTGGTTGAAAAGACTGGTGGAGCGGTTGGTAAGACTGGCGAAGTGGTTGGGAAGACTGGTGTAGGGGTTGGTAAGACTGGTGCAGTTGTTGGTAAGACTGGTGCAGGGGTTGGTAAGACTGGTGGAGGGGTTCGTAAGTCTGGTGTAGTGGTTGGTTAGACTGATGTAGGTTTTGTTTAGACTGGTGTAGAGGTTTGGTAAAACTGGTGGAGGGGTTGATAAGACTGGTGTAGGGGGTTGGTAAGACTGGTGTAGAGGGTTGGTAACACTGGTGTAGAGGTGGTGTAAAACCACTGAATTGTAACACCACTATATACATAAATTAAAAATATAAACATATTAATATAACCCTGCCATATAGCACCGGAACCAAAAAGTACCCTTCCACCAAGGAGATGCTACACAGGATTAAATGACGCTGCCACCATCTGCCTTAACCATTTACTATATCAAGCAACGAGGCAAGAAACATTGCTTGACTTGGAGAGAGTACTCTTTCTTTAACTGTCAATATTTATGGGACGGTTATTAGAAGCTACGGGGATTCAACAATTGATACAGATGGGAAGTTTAACATGAGTTTATTAAGAACAAATTATGTAATTCACTACTTTAACACTGGCAATTGTTATGGGATCCAGACATGGAAATGTATCAAAGATCACTTATATTACCTTAAGACCACGCTCTGCCTCTCAGTCAGCCGGATTCATTCTGTCTCCTGGGGCTTGCCAGATGACCTGCCTCCTCACTGAACTGCAGCCTCACACACTCTCCGACCCTCCAGCACTGTCTCTCCCCTCTAACTATAACACAGGGGTATATATACAAATGAATGAGAAGGGGGGCGTTCTACACTTGTTGTGGGAACGTCTGGTGTGGACCTGTTCCCAGCTGACTCAACCAACTTCGGGTCAGCACATCAGGGCGTCAGCTGCCCCATGACGTACCAAAAAGCAATTAGAAGTATCATAATATTTGCTAAGACTTTCAAGATTTTTCATAAACAGGGAAGAAGCTGACTAGGGTGGAGCCAGATGATATTTCGATTAACTCTTGCTGAACCTGAGGCACAGACTGGTCTTACCAGGACGTTCTCATAGTGAGTCATGGCTGTACTCTCCCGGCGTTACAATACTCCCTCTCCCCGGAATTAAGACAACAATCAGCTGTACCTAAGTTAAGCCTGATTTTGTCTTATCCCAACTCATTCATTATACCATAAAAAAAATTGCCAGTGACAAATTGATAAAAGTAAATTAACTAAATTAACATGATACAAAGTACATTATACAGTTACACTTCACATAAATAATGAAAGCAACAAAAAAAAAATATTGGTAAAAATACAAGGACTGATACCCTTGCACGCTATACAATTCCAGCAAACATAATATGATATGACAAAGTATATTAATGAAAAAAAATAAATCCTAGGCAGCCCAGCAAGGCTTCCCCGAAGGCTGGAAGACCAAAAAAAACAGATAAATCGCCTTAAAACTAACATGACATAAACAAAGTAAAAAAAAATCCTAAGGGAATAGAAAACTTACTAGTAACTAAAAATAAAATAATATCAATATATAAGTAATTAATCAATTTTACATAATACAACCCTGAGGTACAATACATGACATTAAAGAATACTATGAAACAATGACATATCCTGCCTGCACACTAGGCAGCCTAGCAAGTCTTCCTCAGAAGGTCTGAAGAACAAAACATACAAAATAAAATGACTAATAATATTAAAAAATATATATATATAATATTCCTACCATAACATTTAATTCTAAGTAATTAAAAAAATAATAGGGAACATTATACCTAAGTGGGACATACCCCAAACATCTGCTGGGTACCTCATGACCCACATCCAATTTAATAAGCTATACAAGTATACAACATAGTTAAAATATAAAAATAATGGACATGAAAAACACATTAATAGAACCGTAAGTACACAAAATACGTGTGAGCCAATCCATATACCGCACAAGACAATAGTGCCAGGGTCAATCTCCATGCACCCTGCCCACACTGATAGTAAGACTACCTCTTACTATAAAATAAACATTGCATAACATGACAACATTTTATTGAAATATAAAGGCATGCAAATATTTTTAAAAATGTGTACCCATACACAGGTACAAAATAGAGATCCTGGACACTCATCACCAGGACAGACTTATTACATATGAAATAAAAAATAATAAAATTCTAGATAAAGTTTGTGCTAGAGACCCAAGTCATCTAGCTAAGATCACTGTCTGGGACCACTTTTCTAGGTCTAGGTATTTTACATCCTCATAAATGCTAAAGATTTTCCAACTGATTACATATTCATGCAACACCTAAATAATAGAGTCATTTCTCTTAACAAGCATTCATAACCGTGTCACTAAATGTTCATGTTGATATACGCGTTTTCTATCGTTCATCCGGTGTACTCTCGCGTGGTGGCCTGATGTTGGAGACCTGATGTAGAAGACCTGATTGTGGGAGTATGTCTCCCAAGATGCTCCCACAGCTGACTTGAATGGCATTGCAGTGCACAGATCTTCGTGCACAAAGCCTATTTCCCTTAATCCTGGATAGTGACCTAGCATGTTGGGTATCTCCAGAATGCCCACTTAACCAGGAACACTGTTAAAATACGTAGGCCGCCGTATGTCTAGGCAGGAAGTAGATACAGGGAGCTAAGTATACTTGCTACCAAAGGGTCAGTGAGTACATGGCTGGTGCCCGCTGAGACAGAGGGGAAGGCGCCAGCAGCGTCTGACCTCTGGGGTCAACCGGCGCGATCGGAATAACAGCTATGACGTGTTCATGACGTCACTCCTGCTACTGCTCATCGAACGAGCTAATATGATTGGTTCCCGCTCATTTGCTGCAATGCTATTGGTCAAATTGTAACTCCTTTTGTGTTGTGTGCCACGAGATGCCCGGCACCCTTGCAAACTCATTCACGTGAGAGAGACCATACGAAGAGGACGTGTTCTGTTCTACCGGCCAATAGACTGATCACCGTCTATCCCTCACCGTCAAGTTAACTCAGCGTCTTTGCGATATACCACACACTCGCCAGAATCACGAGTGGGAATATATTGTTTAGAAGCCTAAAGTGACAAATCTCCAGAGCGAAACAGACTGGTATCAGGTAACCCCTGGTGACAAAGATCGTCGTGAGTGACCTAGAGTGAACTAAGGCAGTGCCGCCGCCTAAGTAATCTGTGTGTGACATTACCACAGTGTACCTGTACCACAGTGTACAGTGTAGTGCATGGTACCGCCGCCAGCCGCTGCCAGCCGCCGCCTCGAGCGCCCGCCGCCAGCCGCCGCCGCCCTCACTCCTACGTGACGTCACCACCTTAGCACCGCCAGTGCCAGTGTGTGCGCGTGTGTCTGTCTGTTAAGCATACAGCACGCCCTACTCACGAAATCATCTCAAGATACTGCGAGTACCCTCCGTGTCTACGAGCGAAACCAGCTATCAGGCCACCTACGAGTGCTTGTATAAACGAGTCTGAGTGAGTGCGTAAGGAAAGGTACCTTATCTGTAAGTACAAGATCTTGTCATTGTTTATTGTGTCTGTGTTGATCTGAGGGATCAACCACAGTTCTCACCTTCGTATACCTGTCGCAGGTCATAGGTGAATCGACGGTGAATGCGTGTTTATCTGTGTGGTATCACAGCATTTCACTCGTCTGTGGATGTGAGCTTCACATACACCACACATTTAGTTATTGTGTGATTATTATTGTGTTTATTGCATATCATCATTACCGAGTATCCGGTTGGAACTCTTGTGATCCCTTTGCATACCGGCAGTTAGGTTGCCGTGTTAATGATTGGCTGTCAACTGTGTTAAGTTAGGTGTTTCTCCACGAGTGGATACGAGTCGATTAGCCAGACGTCAAGAGTCTCGCTAATGCAACCATAGCTTTGCTGACGCCAATCGAAAGTAAATCAAGCACCCTGTGTATTAGTGGTTAAGTTAGTAAATAAACTACTGTTAAGCTTTATGCGGTGTTTCCGTTGAACCACTTCTGAATACTGCCAATATTACTCAAGCCTTCAGCTCTAAGTGTCTTCAACACCGAGTTGCCTGTAAGTCACTAAACTATAAATTTGATGAGGACCCTAGGAGTCCCTTAAAGTGTTACATCATTGAGGAGATTCCAACGACCAACGTGGAGCAGGACCAGGTGAGGCTAGTCTGAGAAGAGACCCACAAGGACTCTAACTCGACCTTGCTCCCAGGCCCTGTACGGTTGCTCTCGTATTTTCTATTTTGCTAATTCCGACAGCTTCGTGAAGCGTCTGCCACATGTACATTGGCGACGTACGCATTGCAGTCGTGACAGCAAAAAAAAAAGAAAACATCCCACATCTGGCGCCCAACGTGTTAGGCTTAGTTGGAACCTATGAGCTAGGTTATACAGTAAAATTTCGCACTTAAATTTTCCCTGAAAATTCAAAAGTGACGAGCAGTATTCAGAGGATGTTTAACACCCTGTTAGGTACACACACCACCAGTATGTCTGAGTGTGTAGAGTACAAACAGCGCTACCTGCATCTTCACCTGGCCTTGACCGCTCGTAGACCTGACGACTACGACACTCTTACTGAACAAGAGTGTAAGGAACGAGTGGAACAGCACATGAGGGCCGTGGAAGAGGTGATGCTACAAGCACACATGCAGGGTAGTGCTGAGGTGGCGTGCACGAGTCTCATCACACTGGATGAAGCTATCGGTGGTGAGACCCCAGTGAGAGATAACACAGTGGGAGAGACCCCAGTGAGAGACACTTGGAGGTAGAGACCCCTGTGGGTGACGTCACCGAGAATGATGTCACTAGAATCACGCGCGCTGCGGAAGAAAACGGAGTCACGCGGGAATCTAACCCTTGCAATACTCCGTTGGGGGGATTCTATGGGGAAGAATCTCGGCCCAAAAGGTCCTTGTGGACGACACCAACTCAAAGAGTAGGTATTACAGGCTCGCAATTATTCACCTTAGAGGAATACCGTAACCAAGTTAGGGAGTTGGGATTCGAAGGGAATAAAGTAGCAGAGCAAGCTATGAAACTCTGGACTGATCAGCAGGACAGAGAAAGCAAACTGTGGACTGATCAGCAAGAGAGAGAAAACAAACGCTGGACTGATCAGCAGAACCGAGAAAGTACTGAACGCATAGCTCGCATGCAGTTGCAAGCAAGGCAGGATGACCAGACAAGTGGTCGTTCAACGGAGACTAACGTTGAACAAGGTAAGACTGTCAAACTACCTAAACTAGCTAACTTTGATGAGAGGGACGACTCGATGGATGCATACATCAAGCGTTTCGAAGGTCACGCCGCTGATTGCGGGTGGGAAAGATCAAAGTGGGCACTCGCTCTTAGTGCATTGTTAAAGGGTAGGGCATTAACTATCTACCACAGTCTGGGTCCGCACCAGCGCGGAGATTACGAGGCATTGACAACAGCGCTGCTGAACGGTTTTGGCATAACTGCAGACCGGATGCTAGAGAATTTCCGTAGGGCTCAATTGCAAAAAGGTGAGACATATGTGCTCATGTTACAGCGGTTAGAATCGAATCTAAACCGTTACTGTGAACTCATGGAGACTGCTCCTGGGAGCATGGAGTTCTATCAACTGATGATTCGTGAACAGTTCTTAGAAGCATGCGAATCGTCTCTGCGTGTCAAGCTCAAAGAGCAAGAAATTGTGTCAAATCTGTCTATGGCCAAGCAAGCTGATCTGTGGGCTGGGGCCAGGAGACAGGTGAAAGGGGTGAAGCCGCACGAGAAGCATCATGCTACAGGTATTGGCGATAGAGCTAAGCTTAAGACTGGTGTGTCGGGGGAGCAGGGAAACTCCTCCAACAAGCAGGTGCACAAGTGCTACACCTGTGGTAAGCCAGGTCATCGTGCAGCTGATTGCAAGGTAAAACCGAAATCAGGTTACATAGCAGGTGTGAGCTCAAGTGGTAAGAAACATCCCCACGTTGGAAAGGATCCACTAGCTTGGACCCTTGAGGTGGTGGACGGAAATGTTAACGGAAAATCGGCGAAAATCTTCCGTGACAAAGGCGCCACTACTCACATGGTAAGAAAGAGCCTAGTACAGCCAGGATCTGAGACAGGTAGACATGTCTATGTCAAATTCCCAAATGGCTATACTAAAGAGATGGTGGAGGTGTATGTGTGGGTCGACACACCTTACATCAAAGGTAAAATCCGTGCCGTTCAACAGGAACGTGCTGTATATGGACTTTTATTGGGAAATGTTCCGGGAGTCTCTGATTGCCCAAGTCCACCCTCGAAGAAAACGGGGGAGCGTGAGGACGCTGCAGTACAGCCGTCCTCGGCCAGCTGATCCCAAGGGCGACTCGCTCGGGGATGACGTCACAGGGAGTGACCACACCCTCACCCAGTTGAAGTATAAGGGAGAGAAAGCAAAAGAACACATGCTCCAACGCTACGAGGACCCTCCTGCAGATGGATCCAACAAGCCGAAGAAGCATGTAAGACGTAAAAACAGGAGAGGACCGCAGGGCTCGACATCGACAGGGCCGATCGACCACCCTCTGCTCTCAGCAACGATCGCCGGTGTCTCAGTGATAACCGCCGACGAGGAGGAAGGTCAGCCAGGTCTCTTCAATCAACAGCAGCAGGAGACACACCGAGATGTTAAGGTTGATGATCAGCTGTCTGAAGATCAAGTCGACCAGGTTACTCGACTGGTAGCAGAGTACAAGGAGGTACTCTCTGACGTCACTAAGGTAGCAAAAGTAGAGGGTTACCGCATACCTTTGCTAGAGCAGCAAGCGGTACGAACAAAACCATATCCTGTTCCTCATCACCTTGTACCACAGGTGAGAGAAGAACTGGCATCTATGATTAATGCGGGAGTAATAGAGAAGTCGACCTCACCGTACTCAAGCCCGATGGTGTTAGTGAAGAAGCCTGGGGGAGGTGTGCGCATCTGCCTCGACTTCAGGAAGTTGAACTCCATCATAGAGTTTGATGCTGAACCGATGTTCAATCAAAATGAGATCTTCTCGAGGTTAGCTTCCAGTTGCTATTTCTCCAAGCTTGATCTGACAAAAGGATTTTGGCAGATTCCATTACATGAAGACAGTAAGCGCTGCACTGCCTTCATGACAAGCGAAGGTCTCTTCCAGTTCACAGTTCTTCCGTTTGGACTGGTGAACGCCCCAGCCGTGTTCAACAGAACTATGCGCAAAGTCTTGGGGGGAATTACTGGAGTAGAAGTGTTCGTGGACGATGTGCTCATCCACTCTGCTACGTGGGAAGAACATCTGACCTTGCTAAGGCAGGTGTTGACAAGACTACAAGAAGTAGGAATGGTTGCAAAACCCACTAAGTGTGAGTTGGGGTGCAAGGAGGTCAGGTACCTTGGTCACGTGATAGGGGGAGGGTTCACCAGGCCGCTGCCTGAGAAGATCACCAAGATCAGTGAAGCCGCTCCACCCGCCACCAAGACTCAGGTTAAGTCATTCCTGGGACTGGCAGGGTACTACAGAACTTTCATTCCCAATTTCACGTCTATAGCAACTCCGCTAACTAATCTCACCAAGAAGAATGCACCTGTTAGAGTACGTTGGACAGAAATGGAGAACTCAGCATTCTCGACGCTCAAGAAGAAGCTGACTGAAGCACCCATCCTTAGACTACCAGATTCTACCAGGGAGTACATCCTTCGGACAGATGCCTCAAATACAGGTATTGGTGCTGTACTCATGCAAGAGTACGACGGTGAAATCTGGCCAGTTGCGTACTCCAGTCGTAAACTGAGCAATGCTGAGCAGAAGTACCACTGTAGAAAAGGAACTCCTTGCTGCTGTCGTGGGAGTAAGGAAATTCTACCAGTATCTCTATGGTAAGCGTTTCACGTTTCAAGTAGATCACCAACCCCTCAGCCACATCGGTACGCTTAAAAACGCCAACCCTAGAATAATGCGCTGGGTGTTGTTCCTTCAACAGTTCACATTCCGCGTGGTTTACATAAAGGGAGCCGACAACGTAGGTGCTGACTGGTTGAGTAGGTCAGGGGTGATTAACGAGACGTCGAACGAGGGAGACATGAGCGAGGAAACGCAACGCGCATCACCGGACACTGGTTCCCAGTGTGTCTCTGATGTTTCAGGCATGACACAGGTGGAGAGAGGCAGTGGACAGACCAGCGCCACTCAGGGTTTCGAGGCGTTGAGCCGACCCAGACCTGGAGCTACGTCCAACCACAGTGCCTGCTCAAAACCTGAACAGATAGCCACATGTGATCCGGTGACTGAAGAAATTCCTCACTTACCAGAAGAGAATAGTCTAGACGAGGCCCCGCCTCGCCTAGCTTATAGAAAACGGGGTCCGCTGGACCCGGCCGCGCACAGTGCACTCAGTTTGTGCACATGTGTGCACGTTCAGCAGTTTGAGTTGAACGAGCGCCACGCTGTGGAGCTCGATCTTTGTTGGGGGGTGATGTGGGAGTATGTCTCCCAAGATGCTCCCACAGCTGACTTGAATGGCATTGCAGTGCA
>WNGS01008484.1:17584-39495 GCA_020271785.1 Procambarus virginalis
GTTCAGGACGATGGAGAGGAGTTCTTTTTCTATAGCGTTATAGTTTCTTCTGATGAGGCTTCAATTTGTAGCTGTAGTAGCTGACAGGAAGAACCTCTTCGCCACGCTGTTGCATTAGAACGCCCCCGATGCCGGTGCCACTTGCGTCGACATTGATGATGTAGGGCTTCGTAATATCTGGAGAGGCGAGAATGGGTATAGAACATAGTAGAGACTTTAGTTGTTCAAAGGCAACGGTCTGTTGAGTGGTCCAATGATACCGTTACTTGGGGCTGGTCAGATTAATCAGTGGTGTCGCTACCGTACTGAAATTTTTCACAAACCTACGATAGTAAGATGCAAGGCCAAGAAGCGCGGAGCTGCTTCCTGGTTGTAGGTTGTGGGTAATGCTGAATGGCTTGAGTATGAATGGTTTAAGGAGCTAGGCTGTCATTTCCTATCACATGACCAAGATAACGCACTTTACCTTTAGCAAAGGTGGACTTGCCCAAGTTGATGGTAAGGCCAGCTGTCAGGAGCTTGGAGAACAATCGTTGTAGCTGGAGCAGATGTTCGCTCCAGGTGTCAGTTGCCACAACGATGTCATCCAAGTAGGCGTAGGTGTGATCTAGGCCATGGATGATGCAGTTGACAGCTCGCTGGAAGGTGGCCAGGGCATTACACAGTCCAGAAGGAAGGCGTTCATATCTGTACAGGCCAAAAGGAGTGGTGAAGGCAGATATTCCTTAGCTCACTCTGATAGTAGCCCTTTAACAAGTCAATCTGAGAGAGATAAGTAGCATTACCTTCAGCGTCAAGGATATGATCTATACGAGGTAAAGGGTAAGCATCCTTGACGGTCACGAGGTTCAGTTTTCTATAGTCTGTACATAATCGTACTTTGCCGTGAGGTTTCGGCACCAAGATGCAGGGTGAGGCCCAAGGGAACTCACAAGGGGTGGCCAGCCCATGATCCAGAAGGTACTGTACCTCAGCACACATAACTTCCTTTTTGTAGGCTGATGAGGTTGGACGAATCGGCCGGGTATCAGGAAGTAGCTGGATGTCGTGTTGAACCACATTATATTCAGGGGGATCATCGCTGAACAGCTTCTGATGTTCTTGGAAGACTCTGATGAGAGGAGCACTGTTACAGTCCTACAAATATTTAGGAAGATCTGTAAGAATTTCCGAGTTGGAAGGCACTGACTCAGGGTTAGTGCTTTCGGGAGGAGAAGCAGGAAAGGTCTCACTGTGGAGGTATGGATCTTGAAAGGTGGAGAGAGATACTAACACAGTGGGGGGAGTACCTTTATATTCCTTCAAAAGATTGCGTGGCACAACTGGGTCCTCCGCCGCCTATCTGGAGTCTCAAGAACGTAGTTGTGGTTGTTTTTGCACTCCTTGATGCGGTAAGGTCCTGAAAACTTATTTTGCGAGGGAAAACCAGGGATCGTAAAATATGCTAAAACGAAGTCTCCTGTTTTAAATTTCCTGTCTATCTTGAGCTTTTAATAAATTATCGTTGGCAAATTTACGCACTCGCTCTAGAGTGTGCTTTAGGTTTTGGAGAAACTGGGGCACATACAGAGGGTCGCTGAAGGTGGCATTTTGTAGTCTTTAAAAGCTTTAAGAGGAGTACGGCACTTACGTCCGTAGAGCATCTCATAAGGAGACACTCCTAGAGACTCATTTGGGAGACTTCTGAAAATGCACATGATGATGTCAAGTTATTTATCCCAGTCTTTCATAGTTTCATTGCAAAATTTCCTAAGGAGTGATTTTATAGTTTGGTGATTACCTTCAAGAGAACCCTGTGAAGCAGGATGATTGGGGCTGGACAATACCTGAGTAATGTTGAATTCCTCCAGTGTCTTCTTGAAGAGATCACTGGTGAAGTTGGTGCCACAGTCACTTTGAATCTCCCCAGGAAATCCTTAGTGTATAAAGATCTTCAACAGTTGTTCACCACAATAGCAGCCGTAATGTTCTTTACAGGAACTGCTATGGGGAATCTGGTGGTTGGACACAGGATGGTTAGTATATAGGTGTTGCCAGAACTGGTCCGGGGTAAAGGACCAACACAGTCTATGATGAGTCTGTGAAAGGGTTCCGAAGGCACCGGGATAGGAATCAAAGGAGCCTTGGGAATAGAGATGTTAGGTTTTCCTGCCATCTGACATGTATGACACTGTTGTATATAAGTTTTTACATATTTAATCATACCTGGCCAGTAACTGTCTTGTCTGATGGCGTGATAGGTTTTATTAAAACCGTAGTGAGAAAGCGCTCCATAGGCCAGGTAGAATATCGGGCCGTAGGCTGATGGGAACTACTAATTGGTCGACATTAGCCCAATCGTCATCCTCCGTTAGTTTACTGGGTCGGTACTTTCGGTAGAGCAACTGATTCTCTATAAAGAACCCAGGAATACTATGAGATTAAGTCTCTGCCTGGAAGAATAATGGTGTTAATGAGGGATCCACCCTCTGCAACTTACGGAACTCCAGCATAGTAAGATTCGGTGGTAGATTCTGATGGTCTTGAGAAACAGCTGTTAAAGCGGAGTCAGCTGGTTGCGGGCGTGCAGCTTGCGCACGGGTTGTCACCAAAACCGGAGGAGAGACTTCATCACTTTCTTGGACCTCTGCTGGAAATATACTTCAGGATGGGGTTTTCCACGACAGAGTCACATACCTGAGGTTTGTCCATGATGATCAAGTTGGAAAGTTGTAGATCTTCGGCCAAGTCGTTGCCCAGGAGAAGTTGTACCCCTGACATGGGAAAAGGCTTTTCCTGGATGGCGACTTGGACTTTCCCTTGTACGAAAGGACAATCCAGGTGGACTCTGGCGAGTGGATACGGAGTGGTGGCAGGGAGGTCAGTGATAAGGACCGTCTCCCCGGTGTAGGTGATGTTAGGCACAGTCGATTTCAAAACTATAGACTGAAGGGCAGCTGTGTCCCTCAAGATCTTCACCTTCAAACGTCCCTCCGAATCTGTACTGTTGGCAGAGACAATTCCAGGGTACAGGTGTTTGCTGAAGAGAGAAAGATCATTACCAGGAACAACAATATTCATCACAGGCTTACCGGACTTAGGAGGAGTCGGTTTGGGTTTAGGAGTTTCACTATAGCCTTTGTATTGGGCTTTCCACATTTATCTATGGTATGTCCATAGAGCTTGCAATACTTACAATATAATAATGAGAGCTCGCTTGATCGGTACTCACTTTGTCATAATTAGACCAAGACCTCTTACTGGAAGATGTGTCAGCTGGTAAACTGTGTATAAGACTGTAGGTGTCAGCCGACTTCGCACATCTGATGAGGTCGGTTTCCTCTTTGTCTGCTAAGTGAAGACGGATGGGAGCAGGAACACGTCGAAAGAATTCCTCGACTAAATAAGGTTGACGAGGTTTGAAAATGTAGAAACATGTGCTGCTTCCAGCCATTTCATGAAATATCTTTTCTTGGTATTGGCAAATTCTAAATAGGTGGTGACACTTGCCTTTAGATAATCACGGAATCTTCGTCTGTAGCTTTCGGTGGAGAGAAGGTAGGCGTCTAGAACGGCTTGCTTTAGGGTCTGGTAGTCATTCTCAGACGCTAAGGTACTGAGAGTAACCGCAGCTCTACCTGTGAGATGCACTCTGAGAAGTATAGACCATTGATCTTCAGGCCAGCTAAGCTTTTTAGCTAGGGGTCTCAAAAGTAGTAAAAAACACATCTATCTCTGTCTCAACGAATGGTGGCATTAACTTACTTGCCTTGGAGATGCTAAAGCTTTCTGGAAGTTTAGCTTCAGCTTGTTGGCGCCGAGTGAGGTGTGTAGTTTCCAAGTCGAGTTCTTTTTTACGGTAATCTATAGCAGTATCGGCTTGCTTCTTATTGTGTTCACGTTGTATCTCCAGATCATGTTCTCTTAATTCAACCTGCTCACGTTGTAGAGCTGCTTGTCCTTTCTGGCGTTCATGCTCAAGGGCTGCCTCGCGTTCCTTTAGGGCAGCCCCGCTTTCCTTTAGGGCAGCCTCGTGTTCCTTCCTTTGTAGAGCTTCCGTCTCAAAGGCATCTTGTTCTTTCTTGAGCTGTAGAGCTGCTTTCTGGCTTTCACGCTCAAGGCCAGACTCGTGTTCCTTCCTTTGTAGAGCTTCCTTCTCAAAGGCAGCTTGTTGTTTCAGACGTTCACGCTCTAGGGTGGCAAGTTGTCGTTTTTCCTTCGCTAGTTCTAACTTTAACTTCATAGCTGCAAGAACATGCCGATCTGCAATTACGAGGATAATCAGAAACTATCTACTTGAGTGACTTGGTCCTCAGTGAGGTTGATTCCTGTCAACCTTGGTTGACAACCTTGGTCCTCAGTGAGGTTGATTCCTGACAGGAATCAACCTCACTGAGGACCAAGTCACTCTCCTAAATCTGGGTATAAACTGTCACGTTATGTCCAGACCAAGTGAGTTGGCCCGGAAAGTGGAGTTGGAGATCCTGTTGGACGACATATTTGACCTCGAAGCACAAAAGAAGGTCACCACCAAAGACACCTTACAAGCAGAACTTATTGCAGAAGGAGGAAAGAATCGAGGCAACTACAGGAGCACCATACTGAACCCCGAGCTCAAAGCGGCAGCTAAGAGCCTTCGTGAGAATAAGGAAATAGTTGTCAGAAGAGGCGACAAGTCGCCAATATACGTCATCCTTAAGAAAGACGAATATCTGGCGAAAATGAACCTCATACTCTCTGACCAAACTAAATTCCAAAGAGTAACGAAGGACACTACAGCCGAATTGAAAACAAAGGTCAACAAATTGATTGAAACTGTGAATGCCAAGAAATCCGGACTCCACCTGCCAAAGATTATTGGGGAATATAAACCTGGATATGCGTATGGAAATGTCAAGACACATAAGCCTGGAAACCCACTTCGGCCAATCATCAGCCAGATACCCACACCCACGTACAGACTGGCGAAACGACTCAACGGCTTACTGACTCCTTATGTCCCTTGCGCCTTCAGCCTGAAGTCCCCGAAGGAATTTGTTGACTTACTGCTGGGAACACGGCCACAGGGATAAGAGCCTCGTTAGACGTAGAATCACTGTTCACCAACGTGCCTGTGGAGGAAACAATCGGGATGATAGTGGACCGAGTGTATCGTGATCCGGCCTGTACTCCTCTTGACATACCAGAAAGTATCCTGAGGAAACTTCTCCAAGCTTGTACTAAAGAGGCAACCTTCTTGAGCCCGGATGGGCACATGTATAAGCAAGTAGATGGGGTCGCCATGGGTTCTCCCCTAGGTGTCCTGTTTGCGAACTTCTACGTGGGTACCATCGAACAAAAGAATCTTAGTCGACATGAACTTGAAACCGGCCATATACTGCAGGTATGTTGACAACATTTTTACACAGGTACCTGATGTCAGACATCTGCAGGAGCTGAAGGAGGCATTTGAGCAGAATTCTGTGTTGCGTTTCACTTACGAGATGGAGAAGGATGGGAAGCTGCCCTTTCTAGATGTAACAGTCTTGGAAAGGAGCGGAGGTTTCCACACTGCAGTCTACACTAAGGAAACAAACATAAGAATGTGCCTCAATGCCAACAGTGACTGCCCAGACAGGTACAAGAGGAGTGTTGTTAACGAATATGTCGACCGTGCTCTCAGCTACAGCTCAGGATGGAAGCAAGTCGATGAAGAACTCTGTAGGGTGTGGCAGGTCCTAGTCAACAACGGCTTCTCCAATGGTTTCGTTGAAGACATCATAAGAAGGAAAGTGAAACGCCATGCAACCTCTGAAGAGACAACTAACACAACACCTGTACCCCCTATTAGACTATTTTACAGGAACTTCTTTTCCACTGCTCATGAAACGGAGGAAAGGGTCCTGAAAGAGATTGTTAATAGAAACGTTATCCCTATAGACAAAAATCAGAAGATACAATTGACGATTTACTATAAAACCAAAAAAACTGCCAACCTACTCATGAGAAACTCTCCAGACACAAAGCAGAACGCTTTAAAAGAGACCAATGTCGTCAATGCCTTCAAATGCCTACTTGGGGACTGTAAGTCTCAAAAAAATCAGTATATAGGCAAGACAGCAACATCTCTTTCCAGGCGATTAACGATGCATAAGCAACAGGGCTCCATTAAGACACATATAATCTCTTCCCACAACCAGACCATCACCAGAGAAGTCTTAACAAAAAACACGGAAATCATCGATAGATTCAGCGATAGCAGGCAGCTTGATATCTGCGAGGCACTACACATTAAGAAGTCAACACCAGCAATCAACAGCCAATTAATGCACAATTATATTCTACCCACTTCAAGACTCCGCTCCAATATAGAAGCATCAAGAAATATGGGCCAATAGGCCTTCTGCAGTTACTTCCATTCTTACCTTGCATTTACCCAATTTATACCCATTGTTTCGTGTTTTGTTTAGTGTTGAAAGTTTTGCTCACCTCACCCAAAACTGTTGTAACATATCACCTCACCCAAAATGCGGGTATAAAATGAAAGCTGTTTATATCATAGCATAGTAGAACTCTGTTTAGTGTTTGCAGGTTATAGTTGTGTGTGTGTAAACTAAAGTCTTTGAAAATGTAATAAGTTATTATGAAACGCTTTCAAGTGTCGCATCAGACTAGAAATAAAATGAATTTTGGAGAATTGATTTTTCAATTACCATCAACAGTGAAAAGAAACATAAGAAATATTGAGAAAATTCGTGTTAGAATTATTAATCTTACTTTTTCGGTCATATTTAATAATAATAATAATGATATATATACCTCTCCCAGGCAATGAGATAGTGTGAGACCTTTGGTGCTTTGCATCGATCCCTGTTATGTGGGAGAACTCAGTGCCAAATGCTTAATGCACAGACTAGCCTATTACCACTAGTTGAAGTTTATAACTTTTTAGACACTCCACCCACCAGGGGACTCGAACACTGGCCAACGAGGTGGCAGTTGCACACTGTATCCACTACACTATACTTCAAAGCCATAAGAGAGGTAGGAATACTGGTGTATTTTCGTCTTCTTCACCACCATTCTGGTGGTGAAATTGAGTTGTGTCGATTTATCTCGCGTTTGAATTGAAATATTTCGTTAGAATTTGTTGTTTTTGTTTTGAAAACAAGAAAATGGAAAACACGTTTATTTTACAGCTGCAAATGTACAACAATCAGCTATGCATCCACAGGCTACAACGTTAACTACTTACTTCACATTATGTCAAAATGATGCGTTTGCGAAAACACTGCTATATTTGGAAGTGCATATGCATTACACATGGAATGCCAGTAGAAAATCATTTCAACGACGCAAACGAGGAGACCGAGTCGACGGACAACCTGACATATTCAAATAAACTATGAGAGACAGACTGTACACCGTGCATCCCAATCAAGATGAATGCTTCTTTCTTTGCATGCTGTTGGTAAATGTGCCCGGTCCAACGTCTTTCCAGCCACTGAAATTTGGTAACGGTGTAACACATGCCACATTCCGCTGTACATGTGAAGCTCGGAATTTATTGGAGAATGACCGACACTGGAATGTATGCATTAATGACTCGTCCAAGACGTAACATCCAAATCAAATTTTGCATTGTTTGCAATCATATTGACCGCCTGTTCTCCTTCACCTCCAACAGAGTTATAGGAGAGATATAAATTGCACGTGGCTGAAGATATTCTCCGTCGAATATGAAGGAAAATTCAAACATGAACATGGATTTCACAGCAGAAATCTACAAACGAAGCGTTGATAATGATTGAAGATTTGTGCTTAGAATTTGCGAACAAAGTTCTAAATCAATTGGAAATGCCATCACCGAATCGATCTGCTGTTGCTTCGTTCGATGTAGAATTGTGTCGTGAACAAAATTACAACATGAATGATCTGCTGTCGTATGTGCAATCAAATATTCCTAAGCTAATGCTTGAGCTAAAAGGCATTTACAATCAAATAATTCAAACTGTCAATAACAGGTTTGGAGAAATCTTCTTAGATGCGCCAGGAGGCACTGTAAATCCTTCCTAATTAGATTGATTCTGGCAGCATTTCGGTTCTAAAATGGCATAACCTTAGCTCTTGCAACGTTCGGAATAGCTACGACATTGTTACCAGATGAAAGAACTTCTACTTCGGCTTTGAAATTGCCATTGAACATGCAATTCATTGAAACTCCTACGTGCAACATTTCCAAAGCATCCGGCATGGAAAAGTATTGCAGAAATGTAAACTTAACGTTTGGGATGAATGCACAATGGAACACAAAAAATCACTTGAGGCTCTTGATCGATCATTGCAAGATTTGCGTGGAAACATTAGACCAATTGGGAATGCATTGATATTGCTTGCAGGAGATTTCAGGCAAACATTACCTGTAATTCCTCGATACAGTCCGTTGACACTGTTGAGAAAGCAGATGAAGCGGTTAATTATCCAACAGAATTTTTTAATTCACTCGATCTGCCAGGGATACCATCAAACATATGGCAATTGAAAATCTGCATGCCAATTATCATGTTGCGAAATATCTATCAGCTAAAGGTTTGCAATGCCACGCGTCTTGCAGTAAAAAAAATAATCAGCAACGTCGTAGAAGCAACAACCTTGACAGGACCTTTCAAAGGTGAAGATGTCCTCATTCCTCACATTACTATGATTCTAACTGATATGTCATTTCAATTTAAAATACTGTAATTTCCAATTCGTTTGGCGTTTGCAATCACCATCAACAAAGCTCAGGGCCAATTTTTAGAATTGTGCAGTTTATATCTAGACACAGAATACTTCTCATAGGGACAATTATATGTTGCGTGTTCTAGACTTGGCAAACCAGACAATCTCTATATCTCCACAGTCAATGGAACAACAAAACATATTGCATACCTTCAAGCATTGTGAAATTAAACGTATTTGAAACGTGCGCTTTCTCTTTTCTTTCTTTTCCATTTAACCAGACTGAGCCACAGCAATGCGTGGCAGGTACAGCCAGTAATGTAATCAAGCAGTAATTATAATGTGGGAAACAAATCCCAGACAGGCCGCTATTAATTTGTTACCTACCTAGTCCAGTAAGGCTCATCTACCTGTCAGCACTGGAACAGATCAAGGGATACGGTACCGTGCATGTATTTGATACACCAGGATGTTCCTAGCAGACACATTTAATTAAACAGAAAGTAAGAAACAAATGTATATAAAAGTAAAATTATATATATATATATATATATATATATATATATATATATATATATATATATATATATATATATATATATAATATATATATATATATATATATATATATATATATATATATATATGGTATAATATATTCACTGCAATATATATTCACGCACTAGGGGACACAGGTGGAAGCTGAGTGCCCAAATGAGCCACAGAGATATTAGAAAGAACTTTTTAGTGTCAGAGTGGTTGACAAATGGAATGCATTAGGAAGCGATGTGGTGGAGGCTGACTCCATACACAGTTTCAAGTGTAGATATGATAGAGACCATTAGCTCAGGAAACTGTACACCTGTTGATTGACGGTTGAGAGGCGGGACCAAAGAGCCAGAGCTCACCCCCGCAAGCACAACTAGGTGAGTACAACTAGGTGAGTATACACACACACACACACACACACNCCACACAACTGAACTTATGACTGAAACAACATTGGCTCTTATACCTGATTTGGTGAGGTTGATGATATACAATACGGGTACAGAATAGTGGGGTACAAACAATGGGTTATAGATAGAAGTTGGGTAAAGATAGAACTGCAGAAGCCTATTGGCCATATTTCTTGATGTTTCTATATTGGAGCGGAGTCTTGAAGTGGGTAGAATATAGTTGTGCGTAATTGGCTGTTGATTGCTGGTGTTGACTTCTTGATGTGTAGTGCCTCGCAGATGTCAAGCCGCCTGCTGTCGCTGTATCTATCAATGATTTCTGTGTTGTTTGCTAAGATTTCTCTGGTGATGGTTTGGTTGTGGGAAGAGAATATATGTTCCTTAATGGAGCCTGTTGCTTATGCATCGTTAAACGCCTGGAAAGAGATGTTGTTGTCTTGCCTATATACTGAGTTTTTTGAGGCTTACAGTCCCCAAGTGGGCATTTGAAGGCATAGACGACGTTTGTCTCTTTTAGAGCGTTCTGCTCCGTGTCTGGAGAGTTTCTCATGAGTAGGCTGAACGTTTTCTTGGTTTTATAGTAAATCGTTAGTTGTATCTTCTGATTTTTGTCTGTAGGGATAACATTTCTATTAACAATATTTTCAGGACCCTTTCCTCCGTTTTATGAGCTGTGGAAAAGAAGTTCCTGTAAAATAGTCTAATAGGGGGTATAGGTGTTGTATTAGCTGTCTCTTCAGAGGTTGCATGGCGTTTCACTTTCCTTCTTATGATGTCTTCAATGAAACCATTGGACAAGCCGTTGTTTACTAGGACCTGCCTTACCCTACAGAGTTCTTCGTCGACTTGCTTCCATTCTTAGCTGTGGCTGAGAGCACGGTCGACATAAGCGTTAACAACACTCCTCTTGTACCTGTCTGGGCAGTCACTGTTGGCATTTAGGCACATTCCTATGTTTGTTTCCTTAGTGTAGACTGCAGTGTGGAAACCTCCGCTCCTTTCCATGACTGTTACATCTAGAAAGGGCAGCTTTCCATCCTTC
The DNA here is from genome assembly GCA_020271785.1 of Procambarus virginalis. Classification (NCBI taxonomy): domain Eukaryota; kingdom Metazoa; phylum Arthropoda; class Malacostraca; order Decapoda; family Cambaridae; genus Procambarus; species Procambarus virginalis. Next base: position 28,265 of record WNGS01008484.1, read on the forward strand.
TCCATCTCGTAAGTGAAACGCAACACAGAATTCTGCTCAAACGCCTCCTTCAGCTCCTGCAGATGTCTGACATCAGGTACCTGTGTAAAAATGTCGTCAACATACCTGCAGTATATGGCCGGTTTCAAGTTCAAGTCGACTAAGACTTTTTTCTCGATAGTACCCATGTAAAAGTTCGCAAATAGGACACCTAGGGGAGAACCCATGGCGACCCCATCTACTTGCTTATACATGTGCCCATCCGGGCTCAAGAAGGGTGCCTCTTTAGTACAAGCTTGGAGAAGTTTCCTCAGGATACTTTCTGGTATGTCAAGAGGAGTACAGGCCGGATCACGATACACTCGGTCCACTATCATCCCGATTGTTTCCTCCACAGGTACGTTGGTGAACAGTGATTCTACGTCTAACGAGGCTCTTATCCCTGTGGCCGTGTTCCCCGCAGTAAGTCAACAAATTCCTTCGGGGACTTCAGGCTGAAGGCGCAAGGGACATAAGGAGACAGTAAGCCATTGAGTCGTTTCGCCAGTCTGTACGTGGGTGTGGGTATCTGGCTGATGATTGGCCGAAGTGGGTTTCCAGGCTTATGTGTCTTGACATTTCCATACGCATATCCAGGTTTATATTCCCCAATAATCTTTGGCAGGTAGAGTCCGGATTTCTTGGCATTCACAGTTTCAATCAATTGTTGACCTTTGTTTTCAATTCGGCTGTAGTGTCCTTCGTCAGTCTTTGGAATTTAGTTTGGTCAGAGAGTATGAGGTTCATTTTCGCCAGATATTCGTCTTTCTTAAGGATGACGTATATTGGCGACTTGTCGCCTCTCCTGACAACTATTTCCTTGTTCTCACGAAGGCTCTTAGCTGCCGCTTTGAGCTCGGGGTTCAGTATGGTGCTCCTGTAGTTGCCTCGATTCTTTCCTCCTTCTGCAATAAGTTCTGCTTGTAAGATGTCTTTGGTGGTGACCTTCTTTTGTGCTTCGAGGTCAAATATGTCGTCCAACAGGATCTCCAACTCCACTTTCCGGGCCAACTCACTTGGTCTGGACATAACGTGACAGTTTATACCCAGATTTAGGAGAGTGACTTGGTCCTCAGTGAGGTTGATTCCTGTCAGAAATCAACCTCACTGAGGACCAAGGTTGTCAACCAAGGTTGACAGGAATCAACCTCACTGAGGACCAAGTCACTCAAGTAGATAGTTTCTTGATTATCCTCGTAATTGCAGATCGGCATGTTCTTGCAGCTATGAAGTTAAAGTTAGAACTAGCGAAGGAAAAACGACAACTTGCCACCCTAGAGCGTGAACGTCTGAAACAACAAGCTGCCTTTGAGAAGGAAGCTCTACAAAGGAAGGAACACGAGGCTGCCCTTGAGCGTGAAAGCCAGAAAGCAGCTCTACAGCTCAAGAAAGAACAAGATGCCTTTGAGACGGAAGCTCTACAAAGGAAGGAACACGAGGCTGCCCTAAAGGAAAGCGGGGCTGCCCTAAAGGAACGCGAGGCAGCCCTTGAGCATGAACGCCAGAAAGGACAAGCAGCTCTACAACGTGAGCAGGTTGAATTAAGAGAACATGATCTGGAGATACAACGTGAACACAATAAGAAGCAAGCCGATACTGCTATAGATTACCGTAAAAAAGAACTCGACTTGGAAACTACACACCTCACTCGGCGCCAACAAGCTGAAGCTAAACTTCCAGAAAGCTTTAGCATCTCCAAGGCAAGTAAGTTAATGCCACCATTCGTTGAGACAGAGATAGATGTGTTTTTTACTACTTTTGAGACCCCTAGCTAAAAAGCTTAGCTGGCCTGAAGATCAATGGTCTATACTTCTCAGAGTGCATCTCACAGGTAGAGCTGCGGTTACTCTCAGTACCTTAGCGTCTGAGAATGACTACCAGACCCTAAAGCAAGCCGTTCTAGACGCCTACCTTCTCTCCACCGAAAGCTACAGACGAAGATTCCGTGATTATCTAAAGGCAAGTGTCACCACCTATTTAGAATTTGCCAATACCAAGAAAAGATATTTCATGAAATGGCTGGAAGCAGCACATGTTTCTACATTTTCAAACCTCGTCAACCTTATTTTAGTCGAGGAATTCTTTCGACGTGTTCCTGCTCCCATCCGTCTTCACTTAGCAGACAAAGAGGAAACCGACCTCATCAGATGTGCGAAGTCGGCTGACACCTACAGTCTTATACACAGTTTACCAGCTGACACATCTTCCAGTAAGAGGTCTTGGTCTAATTATGACAAAGTGAGTACCGATCAAGCGAGCTCTCAATTATTATATTGTAAGTATTGCAAGCTCTATGGACATACCATAGATAAATGTGGAAAAGCCCAATACAAAGGCTATAGTGAAACTCCTAAACCCAAACCGACTCCTCCTAAGTCCGGTAAGCCTGTGATGAATATTGTTGTTCCTGGTAATGATCTTTCTCTCTTCAGCAAACACCTGTACCCTGGAATTGTCTCTGCCAACAGTACAGATTCGGAGGGACGTTTGAAGGTGAAGATCTTGAGGGACACAGCTGCCCTTCAGTCTATAGTTTTGAAATCGACTGTGCCTAACATCACCTACACCGGGGAGACGGTCCTTATCACTGACCTCCCTGCCACCACTCCGTATCCACTCGCCAGAGTCCACCTGGATTGTCCTTTCGTACAAGGGAAAGTCCAAGTCGCCATCCAGGAAAAGCCTTTTCCCATGTCAGGGGTACAACTTCTCCTGGGCAACGACTTGGCCGAAGATCTACAACTTTCCAACTTGATCATCATGGACAAACCTCAGGTATGTGACTCTGTCGTGGAAAACCCCATCCTGAAGTATATTTCCAGCAGAGGTCCAAGAAAGTGATGAAGTCTCTCCTCCGGTTTTGGTGACAACCCGTGCGCAAGCTGCACGCCCGCAACCAGCTGACTCCGCTTTAACAGCTGTTTCTCAAGACCATCAGAATCTACCACCGAATCTTACTATGCTGGAGTTCCGTAAGTTGCAGAGGGTGGATCCCTCATTAACACCATTATTCTTCCAGGCAGAGACTTAATCTCATAGTATTCCTGGGTTCTTTATAGAGAATCAGTTGCTCTACCGAAAGTACCGACCCAGTAAACTAACGGAGGATGACGATTGGGCTAATGTCGACCAATTAGTAGTTCCCATCAGCCTACGGCCCGATATTCTATACCTGGCCTATGGAGCGCTTTCTCACTACGGTTTTAATAAAACCTATCACGCCATCAGACAAGACAGTTACTGGCCAGGTATGATTAAATATGTAAAAACTTATATACAACAGTGTCATACATGTCAGATGGCAGGAAAACCTAACATCTCTATTCCCAAGGCTCCTTTGATTCCTATCCCGGTGCCTTCGGAACCCTTTCACAGACTCATCATAGACTGTGTTGGTCCTTTACCCCGGACCAGTTCTGGCAACACCTATATACTAACCATCCTGTGTCCAACCACCAGATTCCCCATAGCAGTTCCTGTAAAGAACATTACGGCTGCTATTGTGGTGAAACAACTGTTGAAGATCTTTATACACTAAGGATTTCCTGGGGAGATTCAAAGTGACTGTGGCACCAACTTCACCAGTGATCTCTTCAAGAAGACACTGGAGGAATTCAACATTACTCAGGTATTGTCCAGCCCCAATCATCCTGCTTCACAGGGTTCTCTTGAAGGTAATCACCAAACTATAAAATCACTCCTTAGGAAATTTTGCAATGAAACTATGAAAGACTGGGATAAATAACTTGACATCATCATGTGCATTTTCAGAAGTCTCCCAAATGAGTCTCTAGGAGTGTCTCCTTATGAGATGCTCTACGGACGTAAGTGCCGTACTCCTCTTAAAGCTTTTAAAGACTACAAAATGCCACCTTCAGCGACCCTCTGTATGTGCCCCAGTTTCTCCAAAACCTAAAGCACACTCTAGAGCGAGTGCGTAAATTTGCCAACGATAATTTATTAAAAGCTCAAGATAGACAGGAAATTTAAAACAGGAGACTTCGTTTTAGCATATTTTACGATCCCTGGTTTTCCCTCGCAAAATAAGTTTTCAGGACCTTACCGCATCAAGGAGTGCAAAAACAACCACAACTACGTTCTTGAGACTCCAGATAGGCGGCGGAGGACCCAGTTGTGCCACGCAATCTTTTGAAGGAATATAAAGGTACTCCCCCCACTGTGTTAGTATCTCTCTCCACCTTTCAAGATCCATACCTCCACAGTGAGACCTTTCCTGCTTCTCCTCCCGAAAGCACTAACCCTGAGTCAGTGCCTTCCAACTCGGAAATTCTTACAGATCTTCCTAAATATTTGTAGGACTGTAACAGTGCTCCTCTCATCAGAGTCTTCCAAGAACATCAGAAGCTGTTCAGCGATGATCCCCTGGAATATAATGTGGTTCAACACGACATCCAGCTACTTCCTGATACCCGGCCGATTCATCAACCCTCATCAGCCCATACAAAAAGGAAGTTATGTGTGCTGAGGTACAGTACCTTCTGGATCATGGGCTGGCCACCCCTTGTGAGTTCCCTTGGGCCTCACCCTGCATCTTGGTGCCGAAACCTCACGGCAAAGTACGATTATGTACAGACTATAGGAAACTGAACCTCGTGACCGTCAAGGATGCTTACCCTTTACCTCGTATAGATCATATCCTTGACGCTGAAGGTAATGCTACTTATCTCTCTCAGATTGACTTGTTAAAGGGCTACTATCAGAGCGAGCTAAGGAAATATCTGCCTTCACCACTCCTTTTGGCCTGTACAGATATGAACGCCTTCCTTCTGGACTGTGTAATGCCCTGGCCACCTTCCAGCGAGCTGTCAACTGCATCATCCATGGCCTAGATCACACCTACGCCTACTTGGATGACATCGTTGTGGCAACTGACACCTGGAGCGAACATCTGCTCCAGCTTTAACGATTGTTCTCCAAGCTCCTGACAGCTGGCCTTACCATCAACTTGGGCAAGTCCACCTTTGCTAAAGGTAAAGTGCGTTATCTTGGTCATGTGATAGGAAATGACAGCCTAGCTCCTTTAACCATTCATACTCAAGCCATTCAGCATTACCCACAACCTACAACCAGGAAGCAGCAACCGCGCTTCCTTGGCCTTGTATCTTACTATCGTAGGTTTGTGAAAAATTTCAGTACGGTAGCGACACCACTGATTAATCTGACCAGCCCCAAGCAACGGTATCATTGGACCATTCAACAGACCGTTGCCTTTGAACAACTAAAGTCTCTGCTATGTTCTATAGTATAGAACATAGTGTGTTTTTCACACCTTCTACTGCCCAGCGTAGAAGACGTTGATTGTTGAATTGGGCTTGTTGCAGAAATTGTTGGGGATTGTGGTCCGAATAGATGGTAATGGACTTATTACCTTGTAGGTAAGGTTCGAAATGTTCAAGTTTCAGGACGATGGAGAGGAGTTCTTTTTCTATAGCGTTTATAGTTCTTCTGATGAGGCTTCAATTTGTAGCTGTAGTAGCTGACAGGAAGAACCTCTTCGCCACGCTGTTGCATTAGAACGCCCCCGATGCCGGTGCCACTTGCGTCGACATTGATGATGTAGGGCTTCGTAATATCTGGAGAGGCGAGAATGGGTATAGAACATAGTAGAGACTTTAGTTGTTCAAAGGCAACGGTCTGTTGAGTGGTCCAATGATACCGTTACTTGGGGCTGGTCAGATTAATCAGTGGTGTCGCTACCGTACTGAAATTTTTCACAAACCTACGATAGTAAGATGCAAGGCCAAGGAAGCGCAGGAGCTGCTTCCTGGTTGTAGGTTGTGGGTAATGCTGAATGGCTTGAGTATGAATGGTTAAAGGAGCTAGGCTGTCATTTCCTATCACATGACCAAGATAACGCACTTTACCTTTAGCAAAGGTGGACTTGCCCAAGTTGATGGTAAGGCCAGCTGTCAGGAGCTTGGAGAGCAATCGTTGTAGCTGGAGCAGATGTTCGCTCCAGGTGTCAGTTGCCACAACGATGTCATCCAAGTAGGCATAGGTGTGATCTAGGCCATGGATGATGCAGTTGACAGCTCGCTGGAAGGTGGCCAGGGCATTACACAGTCCAGAAGGAAGGCGTTCATATCTGTACAGGCCAAAAGGAGTGGTGAAGGCAGATATTTCCTTAGCTCACTCTGATAGTAGCCCTTTAACAAGTCAATCTGAGAGAGATAAGTAGCATTACCTTCAGCGTCAAGGATATGATCTATACGAGGTAAAGGGTAAGCATCCTTAACGGTCACGAGGTTCAGTTTTCTATAGTCTGTACATAATCGTACTTTGCCGTGAGGTTTCGGCACCAAGATGCAGGGTGAGGCCCAAGGGAACTCACAAGGGGTGGCCAGCCCATGATCCAGAAGGTACTGTACCTCAGCACACATAACTTCCTTTTTGTATGGGCTGATGAGGGTTGACGAAACGGCCGGGTATCAGGAAGTAGCTGGATGTCGTGTTGAACCACATTATATTCCAGGGGGATCATCGCTGAACAGCTGCTGATGTTCTTGGAAGACTCTGATGAGAGGAGCACTGTTACAGTCCTACAAATATTTAGGAAGATCTGTAAGAATTTCCGAGTTGGAAGGCACTGACTCAGGGTTAGTGCTTTCGGGAGGAGAAGCAGGAAAGGTCTCACTGTGGAGGTATGGATCTTGAAAGGTGGAGAGAGATACTAACACAGTGGGGGGAGTACCTTTATATTCCTTCAAAAGATTGCGTGGCACAACTGGGTCCTCCGCCGCCTATCTGGAGTCTCAAGAACGTAGTTGTGGTTGTTTTTGCACTCCTTGATGCGGTAAGGTCCTGAAAACTTATTTTGCGAGGGAAAACCAGGGATCGTAAAATATGCTAAAACGAAGTCTCCTGTTTTAAATTTCCTGTCTATCTTGAGCTTTTAATAAATTATCGTTGGCAAATTTACGCACTCGCTCTAGAGTGTGCTTTAGGTTTTGGAGAAACTGGGGCACATACAGAGGGTCGCTGAAGGTGGCATTTTGTAGTCTTTAAAAGCTTTAAGAGGAGTACGGCACTTACGTCCGTAGAGCATCTCATAAGGAGACACTCCTAGAGACTCATTTGGGAGACTTCTGAAAATGCACATGATGATGTCAAGTTATTTATCCCAGTCTTTCATAGTTTCATTGCAAAATTTCCTAAGGAGTGATTTTATAGTTTGGTGATTACCTTCAAGAGAACCCTGTGAAGCAGGATGATTGGGGCTGGACAATACCTGAGTAATGTTGAATTCCTCCAGTGTCTTCTTGAAGAGATCACTGGTGAAGTTGGTGCCACAGTCACTTTGAATCTCCCCAGGAAATCCTTAGTGTATAAAGATCTTCAACAGTTGTTTCACCACAATAGCAGCTGTAATGTTCTTTACAGGAACTGCTATGGGGAATCTGGTGGTTGGACACAGGATGGTTAGTATATAGGTGTTGCCAGAACTGGTCCGGGGTAAAGGACCAACACAGTCTATGATGAGTCTGTGAAAGGGTTCCGAAGGCACCGGGATAGGAATCAAAGGAGCCTTGGGAATAGAGATGTTAGGTTTTCCTGCCATCTGACATGTATGACACTGTTGTATATAAGTTTTTACATATTTAATCATACCTGGCCAGTAACTGTCTTGTCTGATGGCGTGATAGGTTTTATTAAAACCGTAGTGAGAAAGCGCTCCATAGGCCAGGTATAGAATATCGGGCCGTAGGCTGATGGGAACTACTAATTGGTCGACATTAGCCCAATCGTCATCCTCCGTTAGTTTACTGGGTCGGTACTTTCGGTAGAGCAACTGATTCTCTATAAAGAACCCAGGAATACTATGAGATTAAGTCTCTGCCTGGAAGAATAATGGTGTTAATGAGGGATCCACCCTCTGCAACTTACGGAACTCCAGCATAGTAAGATTCGGTGGTAGATTCTGATGGTCTTGAGAAACAGCTGTTAAAGCGGAGTCAGCTGGTTGCGGGCGTGCAGCTTGCGCACGGGTTGTCACCAAAACCGGAGGAGAGACTTCATCACTTTCTTGGACCTCTGCTGGAAATATACTTCAGGATGGGGTTTTCCACGACAGAGTCACATACCTGAGGTTTGTCCATGATGATCAAGTTGGAAAGTTGTAGATCTTCGGCCAAGTCGTTGCCCAGGAGAAGTTGTACCCCTGACATGGGAAAAGGCTTTTCCTGGATGGCGACTTGGACTTTCCCTTGTACGAAAGGACAATCCAGGTGGACTCTGGCGAGTGGATACGGAGTGGTGGCAGGGAGGTCAGTGATAAGGACCGTCTCCCCGGTGTAGGTGATGTTAGGCACAGTCGATTTCAAAACTATAGACTGAAGGGCAGCTGTGTCCCTCAAGATCTTCACTTTCAAACGTCCCTCCGAATCTGTACTGTTGGCAGAGACAATTCCAGGGTACAGGTGTTTGCTGAAGAGAGAAAGATCATTACCAGGAACAACAATATTCATCACAGGCTTACCGGACTTAGGAGGAGTCGGTTTGGGTTTAGGAGTTTCACTATAGCCTTTGTATTGGGCTTTTCCACATTTATCTATGGTATGTCCATAGAGCTTGCAATACTTACAATATAATAATTGAGAGCTCGCTTGATCGGTACTCACTTTGTCATAATTAGACCAAGACCTCTTACTGGAAGATGTGTCAGCTGGTAAACTGTGTATAAGACTGTAGGTGTCAGCCGACTTCGCACATCTGATGAGGTCGGTTTCCTCTTTGTCTGCTAAGTGAAGACGGATGGGAGCAGGAACACGTCGAAAGAATTCCTCGACTAAATAAGGTTGACGAGGTTTGAAAATGTAGAAACATGTGCTGCTTCCAGCCATTTCATGAAATATGGCCCGGAAAGTGGAGTTGGAGATCCTGTTGGAAGACATATTTGAACTCGAAGCACAAAAGAAGGTCACCACCAAAGACACCTTACAAGCAGAACTTATCGCAGAAGGAGGAGAATCGAGGCAACTACAGAAGCACATACTGTCCCCCGAGCTCAAAGCGGCAGCTAAGAGCCTTCGTGAGAACAAGGAGATAGTCGTCAGGAGAGGTGACAAGTCGCCAATATACGTCATTCTTAAAAAGACGAATATCTGGCGAAAATGAACCTCATACTCTCTGACCAAACTAAATTCCAAAGGGTAACGAAGGACACTACAGCCGAATTGAAAGCAAAGGTCAACAAATTGATCGAAACTGTGAACGCCAAGAAATCCGGACTCCACCTGCCAAAGATTATTGGGGAATATAAACCTGGATATGCGTATGGAAATGTCAAGACACATAAGCCTGGAAACCCACTTCGGCCAATCATCAGCCAGATACCCACACCCACGTACAGACTGGCGAAGCGACTCAACGGCTTGCTGACTCCTTATGTCCCTTGCGCCTTCAGCCTGAAGTCTCCAAAGGAATTTGTTGACTTACTGCGGGGAACACGGGCCACAGGGATAAGAGCCTCGTTGGACGTAGAATCACTGTTTACCAACGTACCTGTGGATGAAACAATCGGGATGATAGCGGACAGAGTGTATCGTGATCCGGCCTGTACTCCTCTTGACATACCAGAAAACATTCTAAGGAAACTACTCCAAGCTTGTACTAAAGAGGCACCCTTCTTGAGCCCGGATGGGCACATGTATAAGCAAGTAGATGGGGTCGCCATGGGTTCTCCCCTAGGTGTCCTGTTTGCGAACTTCTACATGGGTACCATCGAACAAAAGGTCTTAGTCGACATGAACTTGAAACCGGCCATATACTGCAGGTATGTTGACGACATTTTTACACAGGTACCTGATGTCAGACATCTGCAGGAGCTGAAGGAGGCATTTGAGCAGAATTCTGTGTTGCGTTTCACTTACGAGATGGAGAAGGATGGGAAGCTGCCCTTTCTAGATGTAACAGTCATGGAAAGGAGCGGAGGTTTCCACACTGCAGTCTACACTAAGGAAACAAACATAGGAATGTGCCTCAATGCCAACAGTGACTGCCCAGACAGGTACAAGAGGAGTGTTGTTAACGCTTATGTCGACCGTGCTCTCAGCCACAGCTCAGGATGGAAGCAAGTCGATGAAGAACTCTGTAGGGTAAGGCAGGTCCTAGTCAACAACGGCTTCTCCAATGGTTTCGTTGAAGACATCATAAGAAGGAAGGTGAAACGCCATGCAACCTCTGAAGAGACAACTAACACAACACCTGTACCCCCTATTAGACTATTTTACAGGAACTTCTTTTCCACAGCTCATAAAACGGAGGAAAGGGTCCTGAAAGATATTGTTAATAGAAACGTTATCCCTACAGACAAAAATCAGAAGATACAATTGACGATTTACTATAAAACCAAAAAAACGGCCAACCTACTCATGAGAAACTCTCCAGACACAAAGCAGAACGCTTTAAAAGAGACCAATGTCGTCTATGCCTTCAAATGCCCACTTGGGGACTGTAAGCCTCAAAGAACTCAGTATATAGGCAAGACAACAACATCTCTTTCCAGGCGATTAACGATGCATAAGCAACAGGGCTCCATTAAGGAACATATAATCTCTTCCCACAACCAGACCATCACCAGAGAAGTCTTAACAAAAACACAGAAATCATCGATAGATACAGCGATAGCAGGCGGCTTGATATCTGCGAGGCACTACACATCAAGAAGTCAACACCAGCAATCAACAGCCAATTAATGCACAACTATATTCTACCCACTTCAAGACTCCGCTCCAATATAGAAGCATCAAGAAATATGGGCCAATAGGCCCTCTGCAGTTACTTCCATTCTTACCTTTAATTTACCCAATTTATACCCATTGTTTCGTGTTCTGTCTTGTGTTGAAAGTTTTGTTCACCTCATCCAAAACTGTTGTAACATATCACCTCACCCAAATGCGGGTATAAAATGAAAGCTGTTTAAATCATAGCATAGTAGAACTCTGTTTAGTGTTTGCAGGTTATAGTTGTGTGTGTGTAAACTAAAGTCTTTGAAAATGTAATAAGTTATTACGAAACGCGTTCAAGTGTCGCGTCAGACTAGAAATAAAAATGAATTTTGGAGAATTGATTTTTCAATTACCATCAACAGTGAAAAGAAACATAAGAAATATTGAGAAAATTCGTGTTAGAATTATTAATCTTACTTTTTCGGTCATATTTAATAATATATATATATATATATATATATATAA
>WNGS01008487.1:0-11496 GCA_020271785.1 Procambarus virginalis
TGTGGTGTCTTGTATAGCTGAGATAGTCTTGGTAGTAAGGTTGATGTAAAGTCATTCCTGGTTACTGACTTTAATACTTAAATAATTACATGATAGAGTAGCTCCCAAGCTGGCAGGCGTCCTGTGCTTTGTTTACCTTCTCTAGTGGCGTCCAGCCGCCGCACATAGAAAACGGATGGTACCATTTTCTGTGAACATGACATCCCTCCTTTTCTTTAAAAAGAATGAATACAGGATGTCTACCATGCTTGTAGCACAAAGCAAAGTTATTGACACAAAGTAAGTTATTAACATATCAAGATATTGCATACATTTAACATTAATTAAACACACAAAGAATTTAAACAATCTTTACCACAAAGGATTTCAATGTTAAAAATACATATGCAATGTTAAACAAACATGAAAGAAACTGTAATACAAAGTTACAAAATATTGAATGAGAGATCTGCATTATTCAAACAATATTAAATTTAGTTCAGCATAACAAGTAAATACTTTGCATTACATAGGAACACAATTAATCATCATATCGTGTAGGGCGTTTAACATGACGTTTTGGACGAGAGTCCTTAATACAAAAATATCCCTCGATGAATTGTTTATCGAGTTATAACTCATTTTTTCTTTTTCTTTTGCACGACTTTGCACTTCATCATTTTCTACACTATTTGGAATCACTTTGAAATAAGCCATATTACGTGTTATACTATGATCTCTATTACTCGCTGTTACCATAGTTCCTTTTACACTAATCACTTTATATGGTTTTGTATCATACGGCATATCTAGCTTTCCCTCTTTTTCTTTTTAACGAGAACAGTATCTCCAACCTTTATGAATTGTTCCTTTGCACGTTGATCATGAGCAATTTTCATTTTGCCCTGGCTAGTGCATCCTTCTGAGCGAGACGTTTATCCGTTACTTTGGCTGGCATGACAGGTAGTGCGATTCTCATAGGACGTCCAAATAAAAGTTCGCCAGGCGACTTGCCCAGTGTTCCATGCGGTGTTGCACGGTAGTTCCTGAGAAAAGCATACATAGCTTGTTTCCAGGATCGTCCTTCGGCATGAGCACAGCGTACAGCTTTCATGAGAGGTTGCATGAATCTCTCTACTTCTCCATTTGCTTGAGGATGTAGTGGCATCACACGGCGGTGTTTGAATCCAATATGCTCAGCAAAGTTGACAAAGTCTTGTCCATTAAATGGCGGTCCATTGTCCGTCTTGACAACTTCAGGAATGCCAAAGTTTGAAAAGATCTTGTCGAGTTTCGGGATGACAGCCTTTGCAGATGTGGAAGTGATGATTTCTACTTCTGGATAACGTGAGTGATCATCAATGACTACCATCAAGTACTCTCCAGTTGGTAGCGGTCCACAGAAGTCCATCGATACTTCCATCCATGGTGCAGCAGGTAGTGGTGAAGGTTGTAGAGGTGTTGGTCTTGAAGTATCCACTGCAGCTTGGCAAGGGACACAGGCATCATGCATGTCCTTAGCTTGACGATCAATGCCAGGAAACCACACCTTTTCTCGTAGCAGCTGTTTGGTCCTTACAAGACCTTGGTGTCCTTGATGTGCAAGCTTCAGAGCACGTTGCTGGAGAACAGCTGGAATGACGATACGAGTACCTCGCAGCACGGTGTCGCGTTGTTGCGTAACACTTAATTCTGTCTGGATGCGTTCAAGTGCTTTGAATGCATCTTGGTCAACTCCTGAGGGTGGGATGCGTGGAAACTTTTTCTTAGTCAATGCATCCACTGTTGCTTGCAGAGTTGGGTCCTCTAGGGTTGCAGTACGGATTTCATCAAGAGTGAGAGCCTTAGGGACTGCATCACAGGTTACAGAGTGTACATATCCTCGGCAACTTGCTGATGCTTGGTGATGGTGAAACTGTTGGCAGGATGTCGACTGATGTAATCAGCGGGATTGCCTGCACCTGGCTTGTATTTCACCGTAAAGTTGTATGGTTGCAGACGAAGAGCCCATCTCTCAATGCGAGCTGGTGGTTTGGACTTTGGATTATTGAAGATGGTCTCCAACGGTTTGTGGTCAGTGACTATCGTGGTAAAGGGTGCACCAAGCAGATACACATTGAAGTGTTCACAGCCCCATACAAGAGCAAGAGCTTCCTTCTCTGTCTGACTGTATCGTTGCTCAACATCTGTGAGAGAACGGCTGGCGTAGGCAATTACTACTCTGAATCTGGTTGACCAGGTTTGTGTTGGGCTAACACAGCACCTAAACCAAGGACTAGCATCCACCGTTAACTCAGTGTCCATTGATGGATCAAAGTATGCAGCAGTCGCATTTTCTACTAGTGCATCTTTCACAGCATCAAATGCATTTTGCTCGACATCGCTCCAGTACCATGATGCATTTTTCTTCAGGAGCTCACGTAGAGGCTTCGTAATGGTAGCAAAATCTGGAATGAAGCGAGAACAGTAGTTTGCCATTCCCAGAAAACTATGTACTTCAGTGGATGTTGAAGGAGGTGCAGCATTCTTGATATCTGCAACTTTCTTAGGATCTGGAGATAGACCTTTGTCACTAAGTACATGTCCAAAGAATTCAATTTTATGTTGATTGAACTCACACTTTGCTCGGCTTAGCGTCAATTCTTTTCTCGTAAGCGTTGCAATGTTGCACGAAGAGCTTTGTCGTGTTCAGCTTGGGTACGGCCATAAACAATGATGTCATCAGACATGTTGTCAGCATTAGGTATATCTTGCAATACCTGGCTGATGATGTGCTGGAATACTTCAGCAGCACTGTTAATACCAAAACTCAGGCGCTTGTACCTATACAGACCTCGATGTGTCGTAAACGTTGTGATGAATCGACTCTCATCATCAAGTTCAAGCTGATGATAGCCCTTGTTTAAATCTAACTTGCTGAATACAGTTGCACCATTCAAGCGGTAAATCATATCATCTACAGTGGGTGTAGGATGGCGTTCACGCATTATTGCCTTGTTGGGAACACGCATGTCTACACAAATGCGTATCTCATCTGGATTCTTCGGCTTTGGTGGAGTGACAATTGGGCTTACCCATGGTGTTGGGCCTGTTACCGGTTCAATGATATCTAGTTCTATCAGCCTATCCAGTTCGGCATCGACTTTCTTGCGAGTATGGAATGGTTGTCGGCGATGTGGTTGGGCAACTGGAATTACATCTGGGTTGATATGCAGATGTACCTTGCTATCAGTATAACAACCTATGGATTTAAATCGATCAGAAAATTCAGCAACAATAGCATCAACATTGTTTGCAGATTCCACTGCTACAGCATTAGAAAGCTGAAGTAGCCCCAATTTGGTTGAAGTCTTGTAACTGAGTAAAGACTCCTTTGCATTCCTAACAACATGGAATGTAGTAATGAGCATTGCATTCTTTGACTTAATCTCTGCAGTGAAAGTTCCAATCACTGGTAAGGCTACCTTTGAAGCATAGGCAGTGGCTTTGCCATTATAGTTTTCAAGCTTTGGGAACTGTTTTTTAAATTTTTCATAGTGGCACTCAGCAATGGTGTCAATGTTTGATCCAGTGTCAATAAGAATTTTGAGACAAATGCCAGCAATGTATACTATAGTCTCTGGGTTGTTTGGAAGATCATTCCATTCTGTGATTGCTTGTACTCCACAAATGTAATCACATTCACTGTCATCTGAGACTGGTTGTAATGAAATGTTGTCTTGTATATTATTAACATTCTTGATTTGAGGTGCAATATTGTGTTTGCCACCTCGACTCCTATGACTTGACCCTCGTACATTGCTTTTATTTATTGATTGTGGTTTCTTTAGTGCGGAACGACACATAGCACCAAAATGATTTAGTTTTCTACACTCATAGCACTTCTTACCTTGTGCAGGACAAACATTATCTGGGTGTGGGTAATCTCCTCCACAATTGTAACATTTATTATTGACAACCTCTGATGTGAGTCGTTGTGACTGCTTGAGTCTTGTTCCATGACTCCAGTTGTGATGTGGTTCTCGGCTCAATTTAATGTTAGGTTTGGCATGATATCTTCTATGATCATGGTGTACTCCCTGAACCTTACATACTTCATGGCTGTTAGTAACAGTGGCAGAACCGTTGTTGGCACTGCACTCCATGGCACGAGCATCACGTGCAGCATCTTCCATTCGACGAGCCATATCCAGTATCTTGTTAAGAGAACTTTCATCATCAACAAGTTCTAGAGCTCTTCGACGAAGACGTGTAGATGTGCATGTTTCAATTATTTGCTGTTTGATTTCTTTGTCAACATCAGCAAACTCACAGTGGGCTGCTAAACCCTGTAGACGTGTATGGTATTGATCAACAGTTTCATTAGAGAGTTGTTTTGCTCTCCTGAAATGCATAATTTCCATAGCAGTATTTTGCCTTGGTTTGAAATGCTCAGTTAATTTGGCCTTGGCAGTGTCATAATCTTTAGCACCACCAGTATCTTTCAGTGTATCAAAGATATCACAAACTCTATCACCTGCATAGTGAAGCAGAAAGGCACGCTTTCTTTCAGCACTTTTGATATCAGAAACTATCAACAAATTTTCAAACCTTTTAAGCCATTTGACCCACCTCTGTGACAGGTTTGTCTGGTCACAGTCAGGATCAAATGCAGGAAACTGAGGTATATTTGCCATTTTTACTGAATAAATGTAAACTTATCACTTAAAATGTTCCTCAGAATATATAACACTTACTGCACTGTATATGTTATTTAAGAATTCACTGTAATTACTTTAATTTTGCAAAGCACACAAGCATTTTAATGCAAAAGTTCACAACAGTGCACAACACAGCAGCAACTGATTTCTTACCTAACCCTTGTGTACATGTGTTGTTACTCCTACTCACAGCAGCACAGCAGTTGTTAGCAGTTGGTACAGCAATTGTCAGCAGTTGGTACAGCAGTAGGCAGCAGTTGTCAGCAGTAGGCAGCAGTTGGTTCACAGCGTGAAGAATTTTGTAGCACGGAGCGTCGTTTCGTAACCAAAACATCAGGTTTTGTACACTGCATCAAAGCGTCGTTTCGTACACAGCGTCGGCAGATTCCTCTCACAGCAACACTCAGCACAGCTTGGGTAGCACACAGCATTGGCCAGCACACAGCAACGGCCAGCACACAGCAACGATCAGCACACAGCAACAGTCAGCACACAGCATGGGGTTGCATACAGCATCGGGTATGGTGCTCACAGCTTCTCTTTCCTCCTCTGGGCGCGTGAGGCAGCATGCTTCTTCCTTGTGTTTTGTTGAACAAAATACCTGCGTTCCCAGTTCATCGTCGTCGCCAGTGTGGTGTCTGTGTATAGCCGAGATAGTCTTGGTTGTAAGGTTGATGTAAAGTCATTCCTGGTTACTGACTTTAATACTTAAATAACTACATGATAGAGTAGCTCCCAAGCTGGTAGCGTCCTGTATGCTCTTGTTTACCTTCTCTAGTGGCGTCCAGCCGCCGCCCATAGAAAACGGATGGTACCATTTTCTGTGAACATGACAGTAGTGACGTCATGTAGGAGTGAAGGCGGCAGCGGCTGGCGGCGGGCGCTCGAGGTACTGAGGTACACGCTCGGGATGAGTGGCGGCTGGCGGCTGCTGTGGTATACCATGCAGGTACACTTGTGGTAAAGTCACACACACAGGTTACTTAGGCGGCGGCACTGCCTTAGTTCACTCTAGGTCACTCACAACGATCTTTGTCACCAGGGGTTACCTGAATACCAGTCTGTTTCGCTCTGGAGATTTGTCACTTTAGGCTTCTAAACCATATATTCGCACTCGTGATTCTGAGCAAGTGTGTGGTATATCGCAAAGACGCCGAGTTAACTTGACGGTGAGGAATAGACGGTGTTCAGTATATTGGCCGGTAGAACAGAACACGTCCACTTTGCAAGAGATCCCTCACAAGAATGAATGTTGCCTGAAGCTCCAGGCGTCTCGTGGGCACACACAAAAGAGTTACAATTGACTAATAGCATTGCAGCAAATGAGCGGAAACCAATCATATTAGCTCGTTTGATGAGCAGTAGCAGGAGTGATGTCATGAACACGTCATAGCTGTTATTCTCCATGCGCCGGTTGAGGTTGACCCCAGAGGTCAGATGCTGCTGGCGCCTTCCCCTCTGTCTCACGCGGGCACCAGCCATGTACTCACTGACCCTTGGTGGCCAGTATGCTTAACTCCCTGTATCTACTTCCTGCCTGGACATACGGCGGCCTACGTATTACGAAAGTATTCCTGGTTAAATGGGCCTTCTGGAGATACCCAACATGCCAGAAAACTATCCAGGATTAAGGGAAATAGGCTTTGTGCACGAAGATCAGTGCACTGTGCACTGCAATGAGCCATTCAAGTCAGCTGTGTTAGGATCTTGGGAGACCTACTCCCACATCACCCCCCAACAAAGATCGAGCTCCACATGTGGTGCTCGTTCAAACTCACACCGCTGATGACATGTGCACAAACTGAGTGCACTTTGCGCGGCCGGGTCCAGCGGACCCCGTTTTCTATACAGCTAGGCGAGGCGGGGCCTCATCTAGACTATTCTCTTTTGGTAAGTGAGGAATTTCTTCAGTCACCGGATCACATGTGGCTATCTGTTCAGGTTTTGAGCAGGCACTGTGGTCGGACGTAGCTCCAGGTCTGGGTCGGCTCAACGCCTCGAAACCCTGAGTGGCGCTGGTTTGTCCACTGCCTCTCTCCACCTGTGTCATGCCTGAAACATCAGAGACACACTGGGAACTAGTGTCCGGTGATTCGCGTTGCATTTCCTCGCTCATGTCTCCCTCGTTCGACGTCTCGTTAATCACCCCTGACCTACTCAACCAGTCAGCACCTACTGCTGAGAGCGGTGGGTTGTCGATCGGCTCTGTCGATGTCGAGGCCCGTGGTCCTCTCCTGTTTTTACGTCTTACATGCTTCTTCGGCTTTGTTGATACATCTACAGGAGGGTCCTCGTAGCGTTTGAGCATGTTGACGTGGTACTTCTTCCTGGCACCATCGACGTCGAGCACGTAGTTTAACGAGTGCGAGCACTCCACTACCGTGAATGGGCCCTTCCACTGCAGCAAGAGCTTGTTCTTGCTGGTGGGAAGTAACAAAAGTACCTTGTCACCTACGCTGAACTTGCGTTCTTTTGCTTTTTTGTCGTATGTTTGCTTCTGGTACTCCTTTGCTTTTGCTAGCTGTTCTCGAGCCAGCTGACAGGTGTTCTCCAGCCGTTCCCGTAGATCGATGACGTACTCGTACGTCGTCTTGGTTTCAGGGGTACAGTCATCGCCTTCCCACAGGTTCCTCAGTACCTGCAGAGGGCCTTTAACTGTGCGACCGTACAAAAGCTCGAAGGGTGAGAACCCTGTGCTAGCCTGTGGCACCTCCCTGTAGGCAAACAACAAAGGGTTGATATACCTGGGCCACTCCCAAGGCTGTTCGATGCACATTCTCTTCAACATTTTCTTGAGAGTGCCATTGAAGCGTTCTACCAAACCGCTTCCCATAGCATGATAGGGCGTGGTGAGGGATGCTCTCGCTGTGAGCAGACATCTGACTTGGTCCATCATCTTGCTGGTAAACTGTGTCCCTCGGTCGCTATGGATCCACTCAGGTATACCAAGGCAACTGAAAAAACCTACCAAGGCTTCCGCTACCGTTGACGTCTCGATGTTCTTTAGGGCAGCTGCTTCTGGGTACCTTGTTGCGTGATCGACCATGGTCAGGATGTACTTACTGCCGTCCGTTGCACTCGGTATGATCGGACCAACCAGATCAATGCTGACCAGCTTGAACGGCTGATCAATGATGGGGAAGGGCTGAAGCTTGCCGGGCTTCACCCGTCCTCGATCAGTGGTGCGCTGACAGGTGTCACACGAGCGAGTGTAACGCTGTATTTACCCAGTAATTCCTGGCCAGTAGAACACAGCTTGTATCCGGGCACTGGTCTTTACGTGACCCATATGACCTCCCATCAGAGCTTCATGACCTAAGCGGAACACAGCCAGTCTATGCTCCTGTGGAACAACCAGTTGGTCCCAAGTGTCGTGGGGCGTCTCAACTCTGCGCACCAGTTTCCCATTATGGTGCAAGTACCAGTACTTGCGTTCCTGGTGTTGGAAAACCCTTTTCTCCTCAGCATACTTACGTATCTGGGCTAGTGTTGGGTCGCTCCCTTGGGCATCAATAAACTCCTTTGCAGACACTCCCTGAATGTCTCGTAATTTCAAAGGTTTTTCTGGGCGAGTCGGCTTGTTGCTCTGTGACCTCGTAGTGACAGCTGCCACGAGCGAGTTACCTGTTAATGGAGTTGCTGTTTCTTCAACCAGAGGTTTTGCTTCCTTCTCTATTACTTCACAGCTTACCTTCTCTCCCTTACTCTTCAGCTGGGTGAGGGTGTGGTCACTCCCTGTGACGTCATCCCCGGGCGAGTCGCCCGTGGCATCAGCTGGCTGAGGACGGCTGCATACAGCTGAGGCAGCGCCTCACGCTCCCCCGTTTTCTTCAAGGGTGGACTCGGGCAATCAGAGACTCCCGGAACATTTCCCAATAAAAGTCCATATACAGCACGTTCCTGTTGAACGGCACGGATTTTACCTTTGATGTAAGGTGTGTCGACCCACACATACACCTCCACCATCTCTTTAGTATAGCCATTTGGGAATTTGACATAGACATGTCTACCTGTCTCAGATCCTGGCTGTACTAGGCTCTTTCTTACCATGTGAGTAGTGGCGCCTTTGTCACGGAAGATTTTCACCGATTTTCCGTCCACCACCTCAAGGGTCCAAGCTAGTGGATCCTTTCCAACGTTGGGATGATTCTTACCACTTGAGCTCACACCTGCTATGTAACCTGATTTCGGTTTTACCTTGCAATCAGCTGCACGATGACCTGGCTTACCACAGGTGTAGCACTTGTGCACATGCTTGTTGGAGGAGTTTCCCTGCTCCCCCGACACACCAGTCTTAAGCTTAGCTCTATCGCCAATACCTGTAGCATGATGCTTCTCGTGCGGCTTCACCCCTTTCACCTGTCTCCTGGCCCCAGCCCACAGATCAGCTTGCTTGGCCATAGACAGATTTGACACAATTTCTTGCTCTTTGAGCTTGACACGCAGAGACGATTCGCATGCTTCTAAGAACTGTTCACGAATCATCAGTTGATAGAACTCCATGCTCCCAGGAGCAGTCTCCATGAGTTCACAGTAACGGTTTAGACTCGATTCTAACCGCTGTAACATGAGCACATATGTCTCACCTTTTTGCAATTGAGCCCTACGGAAATTCTCTAGCATCCGGTCTGCAGTGATGCCAAAACCGTTCAGCAGCGCTGTTGTCAATGCCTCGTAATCTCCGCGCTGGTGCGGACCCAGACTGTGGTAGATAGTTAATGCCCTACCCTTTAACAATGCACTAAGAGCGAGTGCCCACTTTGATCTTTCCCACCCGCAATCAGCGGCGTGACCTTCGAAACGCTTGATGTATGCATCCATCGAGTCGTCCCTCTCATCAAAGTTAGCTAGTTTAGGTAGTTTGACAGTCTTACCTTGTTCAACGTTAGTCTCCGTTGAACGACCACTTGTCTGGTCATCCTGCCTTACTTGCAACTGCATGCGAGCTATGCGTTCAGTACTTTCTCGGTTCTGCTGATCAGTCCAGCGTTTGTTTTCTCTCTCCTGCTGATCAGTCCACAGTTTATTTTCTCTGTCCTGCTGATCAGTCCAGAGTTTCACAGCTTGCTCTGCTACTTTATTCCCTTCGAATCCCAACTCCCTAACTTGGTTACGGTATTCCTCTAAGGTGAATAATTGCGAGCCTGTAATACCTACTCTTTGAGTTGGTGTCGTCCACAAGGACCTTTTGGGCCGAGATTCTTCCCATAGAATCCCCCCAACGGAGTATTGCAAGGGTTAGATTCCCGCGTGACTCCGTTTTCTTCCGCAGCGCGCGTGATTCTAGTGACATCATTCTCGGTGACGTCACCCACAGGGGACTCTACCTCCAAGTTCTCTCTCACTGGGGTCTCTCCCACTGTGTTATCTCTCACTGGGGTCTCACCACCGATAGCTTCATCCAGTGTGATGAGACTCGGGCACGCCACCTCAGCACTACCCTGCATGTGTGCTTGTAGCATCACCTCTTCCACGGCCCTCATGTGCTGTTCCACTCGTTCCTTACACTCTAGCTCAGTAAGAGTGTCGTAGTCGTCAGGTCTACGAGCGGTCAAGGCCAAGTGAAGATGCAGGTAGCGCTGTTTGTACATTGCACACTCAGACATACTGGTGGTGTGTGTACCTAACAGGGTGTTAAACATCCTCTGAATACTGCTCGTCACTTTTGAATTTTCAGGGAAAATTAAGTGCGAAATTTTTACTGTACAGCCTAACTCATAGGTTCCAACTAAGCCTAAAACGATGGGCGCCAGATGTGGGGGTGTTTCTTTTTTGCTGTTGATTGACTGCAATGCGTACGTCGCCAATGTACATGAGGCAGACGCTTCACGAAGCTGTCGGAATTAGCAGAATAGAAAATACGAGAGCAACCGTACAGGGCCTGGGAGCAAGGTCGAGTTAGAGTCCTTGTGGGTCTCTTCTCAGACTAGCCTCACCTGGTCCTGCTCCACGTTGGTCGTTGGAATCTCCTCAATGATGTAACACTTTAAGGGACTCCTAGGGTCCTCATCACATTTATAGTTTAGTGAATTAGGCAACTCGGTGTTGAAGACACTTAGAGCTGAAGGCTGGAGTAATATTGGCAGTATTCAGAAGTGGTTCAACGGAAACACCGCATAAACTTAACAGTAGTTTATTTACTAACTTAACCACTAATACACAGGGTGCTTGATTTAATTTAGATTGGCGTCAGCAAAGCTATGGTTGCATTAGCGAGACTCTTGACGTCTGGCTAATCGACTCGTATCCACTCGTGGAGAAACACCTAATAACACAGTTGACAGCCAATCATAAACACGGCAACCTAACTGCCGGTATGCAAAGGGATCACAAGAGTTCCAACCGGATACTCGGTAATGATGATATGCAATAAACACAAACTGTCAATAATAACACACAATAATAATCACACAATACTAAATGTGTGGTGTATGTGAAGCTCACATTCACAGACGAGTGAAATGCAGTGATACCACACAGATAAACACGCATTCACCGTCGATTCACCTATAACCTGCGACAGGTATAAGAAGGTGAGAACTGTGGTTGATCCCTCAGATCAACACAGACACAATAAACAATGACAAGATTGTACTTACAGATAAGGTACCTTTCCTTACGCACTCACTCAGACATTTATCAAGCACTCGTAGGTGGCCTGATAGCTGGTTCGCTCGTAGACACGGAGGGTACTCGCAGTATCTTGAGATGATTCGTGAGTAGGCGTGCTGTATGCTTAACAGACAGCCACACGCGCACACATGGCACTGGCGGTGCGTAAGGTGGTGACGTCACGTAGGAGTGAGGGCGGCGGCGG